>CM023482.1:32045627-32369104 GCA_013339685.2 Hyalomma asiaticum
GCCTTGGCTGGGGTGTTCATGCTGCGGAGCGGTAACGAAGAGTGTTCGCTCAGTGAGCTCCCGGCGAAGAGAAAGGAAGCGCGCCAAACACGAGTGCCAAACGGTAGGCGCGGCCGTCTAGTGGTCACACGGGCCGAGAGTAGTGTGCGCCGCTTTGAGTGGCGGCGCTCCATCTAGTGAGCATTCTTGAAATCACTGGAGAGAGCGCAGCTGCGCCTATGGCGGGACCAATGAGAGCTAGTGTACACGCCGCCGCCAAAGGACAAGGCGCGAGCATGAGAAGCTTGGCGAGGAAGCTCCTAAAAGTTCAAACACTTGCGGCGCGTACCCCAATACCACGGCCCGAGCACCACGGATTTGAGCTACACGTGATTTCAGCATCGATAATAGGGACTTACATGACGAGTATATCATGTTAGATATTTAAAGATCAATCATTCTTGTTCGTCCTACATTGGTACCCTACCATCCAAACTTTGATGTATGTTCGGTATACGAGACAACCAGGAGACCACCAAGACCTAGGCAGCTAGATATATAGACACGGTCCAAGCTGCTCAACTTCGCCCATATATGCTTCGCATTTAATAACACGTCCTTCAAGTGACAAAGAATGAATTGATCGTTTAATATTGCATTTCTAAAGGGCGAGGCACGCTATATCACACTCAGTTATAACACGAATTTACAGAGTCTAAACATTGACAAACGAGTTAGAACATGGATTGCGAGCTATTTGACATTGAGGAAACATGAAGCACTTTTAGGGAAATCAGGTTCATGTGAAGTTTCGGTCACTTCTACGGTACCGCATGTTTCTTTATTAAGTCCAGTTGTTTATAAACGATATTTCGGATGTAATAAGGTATAACATACGAATATTTGCTGATGATTACATTTTATAGAATAATCTATAAGATGCAAAGGGCGTAGAGGCTTGTTGTAAAAGTAATAACGTTGTACTAAACGCGAGTAGCTATGTTCATGTGAACATTACTAAAGGGGCTAATAGGTCTACAAATCAGTACACAGAGCGAGCATTTACTAATATATAGAAGAATTTTTACTAGCATTTGACCAAATGGCGAACTCATTCAGCAACTTGCGAGAACCTCGCCAACAAGGCTGCCGCAATTATTCTGTATTGTGCCTGCCGCAATCCTGTGTAGTTCTGGCTTACTCCTCTGTCGGATCTTTTGGAGAACTTTGTTTAATAAAACTGTGGCCACACGCTTCCGTTACACACGTTAATATTGGTAAAATCACGCACTTCTATTACCTTCCATTCTTCTGCATCTTCTCGCTTTCCAGGCCTATGTAAAAACAAATACCCGGAATCTGCCTTGTCATCGAGAAGAACAATGACCTCCACTTAACGCACGGAGTTGTAAAGCAAACACAGTACACGTATTCTGTGCTAGAGTCACTTTGCATAGCAACATTAGAGACCTCAAGTCAAAATATCCCAGGATGATTTCTTAATTGAACCAGCATGTTTTTTCCACGACGCAAGTTGCTAAGTTCTCCCAAAATCCAACTTCAATGCTAATAGAAGAACGGTCTGTTCTTCTATTAGCAACAACCGAGACAGTGACTTCGTCATTCTACACGATATATGCTTGTTTATGCAGGCGTCGGCGAATCCTGTCAACTGTCTCATGCGAGCGCGACGCAGCGAGCACCGGCCACCGAGAGACGACTGCGCCGCGGGGGGTCCGTGGCCGAGAATCCCAGGGATACAGCCGCTCTAATCCCCTCGAAGGCCCCTTCCCTTTGAAACTCGAGCCTCCTGTCCCTCCGCTTCCTCGGTGTGGACACCCCTTCACTGACTTTTAACCTTTGCGCGCCCACTGTCCTTCAGGTGGCGCACAGATCGAGCCATGGTGCGTCGTCCCGCGGCGGAGCATTCCCGCCATGCCCCGCCCACTAGCCTTGCCGGCGGCGATCGATCGGTCGTCGCCGTATACGCCAGGGCGTCGTCGTATTGTCGTCCGGGGCTAAAGAGGAGGAGGGCAAGTGGGGGACCGAGGCGTCGCCATCTTTGTGTTCCCAGCCGTGATTGTCACGCTCGCGGAGTTCGTAGGGAATACGTGCCTACGGTATACGAAGCGCATTACGGGAGATGAAATCGGCCGCCATCGTAGCCTAAACTGTTCTAACGGCTAAGCGAAAATTGTCGAGTGAAATAACGAAAAGCATTGAACATAAGCGCCAGGATGGGCCCACTAATTTTGTTATTTATGTCCACCTGTTGGTTGCGGCCCGAAGGGAGAACCGATCGATATCCCAGGTGTGATGTCGAAATCGGGCGAGCATGGAGGAAATACAGCGCTATAGCTTGGTCACTCCCAGTGGATGTACCTTCGCTTATTAACGGAGCTCGTTTACAACACGAACTTATCACAGCCTTCCAATTCTATTTTTGTCTATTTTTTAGAAACACATACTTGTTGCCACAGAATATAACTTTCCTCGCATTGCATTCGGCGGGCACCAGTTGATATGCATCAACACCACCGTAGCGCGCAGCTGTTTCCCGCAGAATGAACAGATCTTTACTTCACGCAGAAATCAAGTCATTCTCAATGTTGAAGCGAATGCGCAGCGCATCAGGTAGAGAGGACGGGAACAGTGGAAACAAAATGGCGGCATTGGGCGTACTCTACGCAGCGCGCCCTGTCTGGGCTCCTCGTGCCACCGCCCTTCGCCTTTTCCGTCTGCCGACCCTCTCCCGTTCGTCCCTTTCTCCGCATTCGGGAGCCGTTGTTCCGCAGCGCCCCTCCGCTTGTCAGAGCCTCGGGCCCACTCGATGGCTGCAGTCGCCGCCTCATCTAGCGAACGCTAGGAACTTCTGAGCTGACGGACAAGGTAAGCTCCTGAAAAAGGGCTCTTCTCGACATGCGTTTAAAATATAGTGCGCCTAGTCGTTGAGTGCGTACGTCGAATGGGATGTTCACACTAAACCTTTAAATAAATCCACTCAACTTCATTGAGCACATAGAGTTTAGCTCTTGACAGAGCAAATATGATAGGAACCGTGCTCAATGTCAGCGACAGCCTAATTCAGTTCTCTCAGATAACATTTTCTTGAGTGAGATCGACTGCGTTTTGCTCTCAGCATGTGATACCGCAGCAGAATTCGGGAAAAAAACACAATCGTACTCCTGAACTCAATGAACAAGGGACAGCACAGCCTTAGCATCTCTGCCGCGTTTCGCATTACCAATTAGGCGCTCAGGGCAATACGTCCTAAATGCGCAAGAAGTGAATTGCTTAAGATTTTTTTGTTCACTTCGGCACTAGAGCGTAGCCAAATTTTGTCCGAGGGCAAATAGGAACACCCACAATTTGGTCGACGTGCTCATCGGCCTTGAATACACTACATGAGCAGTTTCTTATTTTGCAGTTTTATCCTCGGCTGGATGGACGGCGCCTTCAACGCGCAGTTCACAATATTGGATGAGGACGTTTTTTTCTTTCCCTTGCATTATGCGCCGTCCAGAGTAGACATACCAGAGTTATAAACCGCGTCACATAGCATGAAAATGAATGATGCGCGTGCAACTTCTGAGCGTGTTCTGTTTCTTCATTAGTCGGTAACGAGCACAACTTTATCGAACGAAAGCGATTGTCGTTGCATCTCGCCTGCATGTTGTTGAAGCAATTCCTATCATTTCATCGTGCTATTGCTCCTCGATGCTAACGGCTGAGGTGTTGCACTCTGTTGATATCTTTAGTGTTTTGTAGCGTTTCCTCAACTTGCTCGGAGGATCTCACTTCACTAATTTGTGAAGTGTACGCTCGCGGCTTTTCGGACGCTGGGAACAGCTATAAGTGACGATGCGTCAGACCTACAATTCAAGGTCTTGCGGCTGGGATGTACCTCTTTTGAAGATGGGGAGCAGTGGAAATACACAAGCTTGGTGGCTTGCGAAGGCGACCGGTCCTATCCGCGAGAAAGCCAGCACATCTGAGGCTATAACACTGTGACTCTCAGCGACGGCAGTTGTACCAAAAGGAAGCGGGAGAAGAAAACTTCTTGATGCTTCGGGGTGTCACTATTATATACATAATCGGATATGCCCTAAAGAAGTTCGTGATTTGAACGTTCTGTCACGTACGAACATTGCTTTGATCTCGACATGCATAAGCTAATTCTTGTAAACTTTGGCGGTTTGCACTCTCGGCCGCTAGAAGGCGCTGACAGTTGCGTACTTTCAGTGTAAAAGAGCTCTATATCCGTCTTCAGTCCGCAATATTAGTCGCTGTTGATGTATTGGCCATTAGGGATACCTGCAAAGTCTATTTTGTTACATGCACAAGAAGAGCAGTTCGTACTTTTGTTTTAATTCACACCTATGCTGCAATAATCTAGTATTTCTAATATGAATTCTTAGTGGTATCACCAGACAGACAGACAATGATTTTCTTTTCTTTCTGCGTGGAGTAGCACGAACGTTATTGTGTTGCACTCGCGCAACCTTATATATTCATTTCGCTGTTCTTGCCACATAAGCTAGTTGCCAACAAATTGTGTTGTGCCTATAAACTTAGATATTTTTCATTTTACTTCTTTATTTCGGCTCCTGTTGCCGAGCCGACTGCGTCGCAAAGGCATATTGATTGGATGCTTGCTTTCAGGAGCCGCGGAACAGAAAAGCCCACAGCGGAAAATTCTGTCTCATTATCTGGCAATACTGGTATGCCATTGTCACTGTAGAGATAAATGGAAGCAACCTGAAAGTCACTGGTCTATTGCCCACACGTTCTGACTGAACCTCGTGCATGGTGGTGTGGCTCTTCGTACTGGCGCTGCTAGTATCAATTTGTAATTGGCAGACAAAGCGCAACGTAAATGTCAAATGCCCTTGGCAGACAGAGATGAGGGGCAACAACTCCCTGACTTTATCCGGAATCGACGACGGCAGCGTCGCGCTGCGGGATACATCGTAATACGAATAACTTATTGTAAAAAAATTGTAATAATCTTTTGATGCTGCACAAATTAATAACGAATGAACTAGAAAATAAAATAAAGTTTGGAGCTATTCCCATACAGGCGGACGACAACGCAGTAAAGGTTGTCGAGCGCGTTTGTTTTGTGTGGCAGAGCTATTACAGCAAGCGAGAACCGGACGACAATAACCCAGTCAAGCATTGCTCAACAGCGAGTCGGGCATTTGAGAGACGGTTAGGGAGACTTGGATTATTATGTCCCAGATAACCATCACTTTGAGTGCCGTGTACATTGCATGCAGGAAAACGGAAGAAAACGCAGGCTTATTAGTTTTTCTAGCATTTCCAGGAGTGCGACGCAACGAAGGCTCTCAACGTGTCGCTAGACAAGTGTACGAAACAACCAGGCTAGAAAGTAAAGCAGTTCGTTTTCTTCTTATTGCGGCGCAGATGAAGCCAAAATTCACCAAATATCCAGCGTAGAGATCTTCGAAAAAGGGGTGACATGCGCTGTCACGATCATCGTGGCTGCAATTGCAAACATTTTGTACACGTCATATTTACTCGCATCTTGCAGACTGCTCAATGACACAAAAAGGCTATGCAGAAAGGGTAGAGTCTCCCTGTTTCAAACGTAGCACGTACTGGCTAATTGAGGTGTTTTTAGGACGAGTGGAAATTGATTTGAAACTTCAAGGCGAACTGCCAAAATGACTGTTTCGTACCCAGGAGTGTATGAGCTAGACGCTCCACAAGGTGTCCTCTTCGAGGTCATCCTATTTCCCAAGGCATTTGAATTCTGCTCACAAAAACCTAACTTTGGTTTAGGGATAGCACGCACTAACCTGTAGTGAATTGGCTCCTGGCACCATAACACTTGTATTCGAACTCCCTCACAGACGCAACTTTTACTACAAAATAGCATTAACACAATTTATTTATTTCCAAATACTGCAGCCCAATGCAGGGCTATTGCAGGAGTGGGCTACATGAATACACCAGGAAGAATAACAGCAACATCACAACAATATCATCACCTCCTAAGCACAACCGGGTACAGAATGAGACAAAAGATAGTAATGTCATTCAAATGACTCCAAAAAATCTGATATGTTCATTTCACGAACAGAACCAGGTAGATCATTTCAGTAAGCAATAATCCTTGGAAAAAAACTGTATTTGAACATGTTAGTACGTGCAAAAAAAAGGCCTTATGTTAAGATTGTGACCACGTCTAATTGGCAGAGCATTAGCATACACGATATAATTGAAGTCCCTCAAAGTATGCGTAATGTAGTTGGCGGTTACTCTGGGGAATGGGCAACTGAACAATAGCTTTAGTTTAATAGGCATTCTTTTTTCAAAGTGGTGTAGAATACAGTTGTTTCATATATATACACAGCCACTGTCGTCTCATATACAAAAAAAAGGACAGTGCGATGGAAAAGTGAAAAAGACGCAACGACAGGAATTAAAGGTACTAAAAAGAAGCTTGACAATATTCCTGACCCTGAACGGTATGGTAGCAAACAAGTGTTCATACAAGAAAAGTAATAAAATAAAAAACCAAATCACATCAGTAAACAGCAGGACAATGTACAACTACATTATATTATCAATGATCAGAACCTTGAGAAACAAGCACTACATAGCGAAATTAGCAAATTACCGCGTACCATGAAGATTTCCCTTTAAATAAAACGAATACATCAAAACGCAAACGTAGCATAAGCGTAAACATAAATACACAAACGCGAAGAGCAGGAAATACACTTAATACAACTGCACCTCAAACATTAACTAGAAGGTATATGTTACAAACACGCATTGAGAAAAATTAAAGTTATCTAGATGCAATGATGGTTCAGGGCGCTTCTTGTTAAATGTTTTCTATAGCCCTACCTCATTAACTTATTAGCGGTGATACCATCTCTGTTTAAGGCGTTTAAAGAGTCAGACATGATGTGCTGAAGACATTTCCTGCCATAATTTATTTGTGAGAAAGGGGGTACGCCATGTATCCATTTGCTTGATGTTGTAAGGTGTTTCTGATGATTTTATTAGTTTACACAGTGTAAGAAAAAATTGCTTTCACCCTGCAGACCATGCTTGTATTTACTGGAAAGGTCGAATTTATACAGCTGTTCTATTCGGAGCACGTTCAGTTTTCCGGACTATTCAGATGCATGAGCATCATAAACGACGCTTCCAATATGTCGGACGGCCTTCTTCTGTAGCATGAGTAAGTCAAAGTTGTTCTTCTGTGTGGCGTTCCTCAGACAAGGCTACAGTAATTAATATGGAATTGAAATACGACATTATAGATCAGCAGTTTCATTTTCGTACCAACCATATCTAGGATTCTAGAAAAAACTCCACATGCCTTTGCAACTTTATTGGCAACATCATGCACTTGAGAATCCGAGTTTAATAGCCTTCACTGAAAGTGACCCCTCGTATTCTAACATCGTTTACAGACTCAATCTTTTTACTAGAAGGATGTAGGTCTAAGTTATGATATATTTGTTTGTTTGTTGGATTTAAGAGAGCAGCCTTCGTTATAGCGGAATTTATAGCGCGAAAATTTACTTCACTCCAAAGAAGTAACTTATCTAACTTCTGTTCAGCAAACTAAAAGAGAAGCTCAGGGGAAGATGCAGGCTTGAATCGATGAACAGATCGCTAGAAATGATTTATAACAGGGAATATCGCAGGAGCCAACGTTTCAACAAGCGGATTTGTCTTCGTCAGGACAGCGACTGCCTTCTCCAGCGTTCGTTTATGCACGCCATTGCACGCTCTCCCCCGTCCACAGAAGGAAAGGAGAAGATCGGCACGTGCGAACAACAGCAAAAACAAAGGAAAATGGGGGGGATGCGGGGGCTAGGGTGTAGGGGAAGTTGGGTGACAGCTGTTAGCGTGACTAATATACCTGGCAAAAACGAAATCTTCCAAAGAATCTGCCCATGGTACATATCTTGGAAGTACATTGTGTACACAGCACTAGAAAGCAGGATGAAGAAGGAAACACATACGCTAGCTACAGGTATGGCGCCCACCGCATGTGTCCCCCCTCTAACCCCTCACCAACCGCGCAGCACCCACAGTGCATTTCGCCGAAAGCTTGTTGCTAAAAATGTCCTTCTTCTGTAGCATGAGAAATTTTAGTTTCTTCTGTTGTGTCGTGTTCCCCAGACAAAGCCACAGCAATTAATATGTGATTGACATAAGATATTATATATCAGTAGTTTGATTTTCCGAGGAAGCGTACCTAGGATTGTAGAGCATACTCCACATGCCTTTACAACTTTTTTGGCAGCATCATGCACATGAGAATCCGAGTTTAAAAGCCTTCACTGAAAGTGACCCCCAATATTTTAACATCGTTTACAAGCTCAGTCTTTTTACTAGAACGACGTAGGTCTAAGCTATGGTATATTTGTTTGTTAATTGGTTTGTAGCAGCCTTTGTTTTAGTGGAATTTATAGGGCGAGAATTCACTTCACTCCAATTAAGTAACTTGTCTAGCGAGTCTTCAGCAAGTTACTCAAGACTGCGTATACCACCGGACTTAAAGAACAAGCTTGTTTCCTCAATGTACACCGAAAATTGGGTATGCTGATTAGCTCTTACTGTGTCGGTTACACACATACGCTGAATCACACAGGTTCTAATGCACTTTTCTGTGGAAAGCCGGTGTTTATATATGATAAGAAGGAACTTTGATCTTTGGTGTTTACGCGTTGTTTTCTGTGTTTTAGGTAAGATTATGGACCACAGCACGAAATCCATAGTCTTCTAGCTTATTAAACAGCGTTTGGTGGTGTATTCTGTCAAACGCCTTGGAGAAATCAATGTAAATATGGAATGGTATGTTTCTTTTTTCGAATCCCTTTAATGTGATTTCTTTTTGTGCTGGTAAGGCATGATCAGTCACTGATAAGCCTTGACGAAAGCCAAATTGCTCACATGCGAGCAGAAAGTTCTTGCCACTGACGGATGGGATTTGCTTACAAATAACTTTTTCTAATTCCTTGGAAATAACAGGCAATATTAACGCGATAGCGTTACAGAGCTCGTTCCGCAGAAATACCGCCGTCGGTTTCGGCGTCTCTCAGTGAGCGAAAAATCGCCCGTGAGCGAAAAATAACACCTCCAAAAATGGACAAATATGTCCATCTAGCGGACCACATATCAAGCAATGTCTCGACTATCAAGGCCTCCGAGACGGCGAGCGCGCCCGCCATCTCGGAGGCCATGCGACTAGAGCAGAGCCCTATATGTGGTCTCGTCGGATGCACTGCATCCACTTTTTTAGCATTTCATCCTCACGACACCATTAAAGAAGTGAAGTACTGCAATTGCCATTTCACCGACCATAAGGCGATGCTTGTTGCGGTTGGCCGGAAGAGGTCTCCAGAAGAACAAATCGAACAGCTGCCAGATAGTTAACGCAAGAAGGACGACAGAATGTGACCATTTACGAATAAAAGTGTCACGCCTACGCGCAGTTCATAACGCAGGACCATGTGACTACATCACTGTACAATGTTTTCATGAAGTTATTATAAACGTGCTGTTAAATAGATCGAAGACCTCTACCATTACTATAGATACGCCGCGCGCGCGTGTGTGTCTCTGTGTCTGTGCGTGTGTGTGTGTAACAACACACATTAATAAGCATGCACTGAATGGTTGAAGTGCACACTATGGGCCGGATTTCGCTATCGCGTTCAACTCTTAAAGGCGAAGCTTAAGGGACCCCCAATTTTGCGATTGGGCGATGGATCGTAAAGTCGATAATATTTCCCGATTTATACAGCGCACGCTAACTTTATCGTGCTGCATTTTCTCACGAAAAACTCCTGTTGTCAAACATACGTTGTAAAGAAAGGTGTGTGCAGGAACTAAAAGGCCGATAAGAATCGCATCGATATCGAGTGCTCTACTGTTTTCGAGACACATAAAAGTCGAATGTGTTTCTTGTTAAGTCACTGGATCAAGAAATATGATATTCGCATATGATACGCCTATGAATTGCAGTACAGAGCTCCTATCGACAGGTGATGTGCTATTTGAGACAAAAGTAGTGAAATAATTTTTGGAACATTTTGGCAGATTTTTTCCGCTATGTATTTCGTGTTGCGCAGCGGGCTCTAGTTCATTGTTTTGCTTAGGACTTGAATGTTGTAGAGGATTAATTTACTGCCATAGCATATCACTACGAGAACTTGCTCTTTCAAATAGATAGCTTCCCGCGACAGGGAAAGGAAACTTACGGAGCTATTCTTATGCGCATAACCGTCTCAGAGCGAAAGGAGCGCCTATTTCCGCTTCCTTAAAGGTACAGTTTACCGTCCTTAATCGATTTCCTTTTTTTTTTATCGTAAGAGAAAGTGTATCATTCAAGGTACACGAGCTTGCAGTGGTTTTGCTCGGAAGTCAGATCCTTAAAACGGAATTTTTTTTTTAATTTTTGTAGTCGCCCCTTCTACCTGTATAGGGATGCCGCCAGCACTCCTTATTGGGTTTTTGCAATACTAATTTCAAAATGAATGTTACTCTCCGTCGTTTGTGAAATACAATCATAACTAATATTTTTTTTTTGCTTTTAAACAGGGTAAAAAAACGTGCGTGTGTAATTCTTGGCTTTTCGTTACGCTTGGAGATTGACACTCATCGCCGAGGATGGCGCAACCGGTCATTGCGTCGCGACGTTCGGGGCCAAGTTAAAAATGTCATTCTTCTCTTGCGGCGTGCAAGCACGCCGCAAGAGAAGAATAACATTTTTTAACTTGGCCCCGAATATTTATACATTTATATATCTAAATATTTATATTTATATATATATTTATATTTATATATTTATTTATTTGTGGGCATTTGTTGTTTCACAATCAAGCAGAATAAATGGGTGTATTTCGTGGAAACTTGGAAATGTGAGAAAATTCTTCACATACTTTTCTGGTCCTTCTTAGGAATGATATTCTTACTTTCAGCACAGTCGAAAAAGAAAGAAAAGGAAATCTGAGCTGTAGACAGCCCCTTTAAAATACCTAGGACATCACCTCATTTTTAATCGCTCTCCGTTCCTGGCATGGTGCATCCCCTTATGAGCACCATTACAGAGCGTCAAGAATGTTGTTACATTATTTATTTATTTATTTATTTATTTATTTATTTATTTATTTATTTATTTATTTATGAGTGGGCATTTGTTGTTTTACAATCAAGCAGAATAAATGGGTGTATTTCGGGGAAACTTGGAAATGTTAGAAAAGCCTTCACATACTTATTTTTTCATTGAATATAGGAAAGCCTTTTATTCCAATGTGTATTTGAGGCCCTGCGATTTTATTAAAAGAAACAAAAAAGGATAAATACTGCTGAGCCCTCTGTAATAGGAATTGGTATAACAGAAAAGCGAAACTTGCCTTCGCGGAGGCTGCTGAATGCATAAGCGGCAACCTGGCGAATCGAGGATATATGTGTTAAACAAGAAATCCTCATTGAAACGTGCGTTTGTGACGCATACTGATTGAAGGTTCAAAAAGGACCCAGACAATGCTGTATTCCTTCACAGAATGTGTAAACCACTGCTTCTGTGCTACGAGACGGCGACCTCAGAACAAGAGGTCTAGGAGTGAAAGGTTGAGTAACCGCTTGTCTAAATACAGTCGATACTGCATCAGCAACAGGAAGCATCGAAGGAATAAAATGCTCTATTCGGGAAATAAAAGCGGGAAAGCTTCTCTTTACCTAAGCTTATAATAGCCACGTTATGACAACAAATTCCGCGCAGAACGTTCAGGTAAATGATTTCATTACGGAACACTTCCCATCTAAAGGATTCTCTAGATGAGAGTAAAGAATTTCTGTTGGGTATATCGCCCCGCTGATCGTACAGGTGAAGCAAAATGTCACTAGTGAATACACTGTATTTGACATCAACAAGCACAAAATGATTTTTCCTGAATGCGGTCCTGATTCAGCTGATGCGACGGATCACTTTCCTAGCTTTATTTTGCACAATCACCTCCAACATTTCGTCCTCCAAAGTTTACATAAAAGGAGGAATTCAATATTAATTGTCTTATATCATGAACGTCCTACATTACGTAATAATTTCTCCTGGGTTCCATTGTTGCTGTAGATCAGAAAGCTTATTTAATCGCCTTTAAATATGTTAGTTGAGCATGGAAGCATTTAGGTTTCAATTCAAGCAGCTTACCGGAATTTTACTTTCTTTTTCGTGCCTCCTACCTCCTGACACAGTATAACACACTCCTAACACTTCTCCGGGGCTAAGATAATTACCGCTCTTGCGTATTACCCCTGAGTACCGGTACCGTGATTTCATGTTAGGACAATTCAGGAAGCCAAACATAACTTCTAAATCGCAAAGAACCTTTTGTACAAACAAGTGTCTTCGATACAAAGCAACGCGTGACGTGATAAGAAGCGTAGTCGTCACTCACCAAACACCGTGCATATGAGTGTTCATATAGCCACACGGAGTGTAATATTCTGGATGCTCTTACCCTAAAGTTGCAGTATGTACATGACACGCTCAAAATTACACTTCTGAAAAGGGAGTTACAATCGACAATTGGATTGCTATGCGCGTTGTTGTACGAGTATTGCTATACGCGTTTTTCCATACCAAAGGCAGGGGTTACACAATAATTGGTATGTGGCCTTTTAAAGCAGCTCTGACAGATGTCTCAGGAAACGCAGAAGCTTGAGACCAATATATAGAGAACAGTTCGCCTTCCTGCTTACTTCATACTGAAAGTTTGTGTCGTTACAAATGGTTTCTGTCTTATATACCATTATAGGCCGACTGCATCTCTTGTAGGCCTGACCTCCGAACAGAAAGACGCTTTGATTATTTGTCATTCACGCATTCTGTTCCTTTCTCTTTTTTTAATTTCACAATGGCTGGTCCTTTAACGAAGCTCTTTAAGTGAAATACCACAAATAATTAGCGTGAAGTAGCGTGCATTTCATTGCGCGAATACTTTCCGTTTTCGGTGCTATATAAGTAAAGAGAAAGTGTCCCCCACGATGTCGAAGGGGATGTGGCGTGCTCCTTTTTAAGCCGAGGATGGTGATTCGACTTACGGGAGCGGCAGCATCGTTTGGGTAGAAACGTTCGCACGAACGTCTGATTAGACGCATAAAGAAATGGAGATGATAACTTTCATTACGCAAACGGGTTGCCCTATTAAACCTCTCACGGACTCCACCGCAAAGCTTCAGGATAAGAGACACAATCATTATTCAAACTCCACAAAGTTCTTCCCTCTTTTCCTCTCAGCACTATAATGGCAGGTCAGCTTCCTTAAGATGCGTGACGGCTATAACCTATTCTAATTGTGTGGCTTTGATAGTTTGAAAAATAACGCTAGTTTCTGGACTTGTCGTCGAGGTAGACGGCTTCGCTTCTTACATTGGGCAATATAGCATGGGCTGCTAGCGCCTATATACTCTCAGCTGTGTTGCACAAACGCTTAAAGTTTCTCTTCCGGACGGCTCATTTATCTCACTTAACGTTATCCCCCCGTCAATAAAAAAAAAAGACGAGCAACCGTAGATCCATTTATGCGCCAATCTCCTCGTTGTCTCGCGCAATTAGCGAAAACCATTTTTACACCCGTGGCCGTTAACAAATTCATTTTCTTAAGCGAACTCTGATAAGTCACTGAACATTATTACTTCGACTGCATTACTAACCTGAACGTCCATTTCCCGCTTTCAACGAAAAGTACGAGTTTTAATGGAACAGTGTTTTGATGAACAGCCGCTCCGAGTGCACTCCTTTCCTAAGCACCACCCTTGCGCTGGGGCTATAGAACACATGTATTGTTGCGAGTGTCTGATTTCCCATACTTACCGGCATCGTGTTCTGCGCCATGTGTAAGCTGCCATGATATAGCATAAATATAAAACATGAGACCAGGCAATCTAGGTCCCTAATGTCATTGTGCAACAAAGCTCTAGTCCGAGCTCGGGTCCGCGCTGCCTCCAAGCAATCCCAGGAGCCAGGACTCGATCGCATCCGCATCGATGTGTTGACGCCAAAGGCAGCGTAATCAAGGCCCACCATGATCCCCGGAGAGGCTTCGCGGTCCCGACAAACAGCCCAATGCAGGCTGTAACGTGAGGGCCGCCTACATAGTGATTCCTCATTTCTCCGCCGCGTGTTTACTGCGTGTCCTTGTGCTTCATGCTACAACGCTCGGTGACGTACCCTGGCCCAGTTACTTATCTTTTACCGGGCACAACGTGCATAGGCATGCTCCACATCTTCTCTTGGCTCGCGCGCTGTCTGAATAAAATATCGTTCACGTGCAGCAAGGGCTACTCAATAATTGACATCGTTTGGCGTGGTGAAGCAACACATCTGCAGTGAGCTTGCCGCATATGTGGTCAGGAACAATATTGGTCTCCGTTGCTGTTCCTAGAAAGCAACTCTAACTGCGCTCGGGACGATTGTTCCACTCGTGCCCCGTACTACGCGGAACTTGCGCAGATGCAAGCAAAGGTCGTTGGCACCGTAGGAAGCCGGGCTATATAGAAAGCAATTATTATAATGTGTTGAACACATCGCGCTGCGTAAACATAACGCGCATATCGCGGAAAAGCAATTCTTTATGTTGGTATACAAGCCTAAGAACCGCTGAATGCAGAAATGTATCCTGCATCAGATGGAATGTTCTACAGCAAGATGGAACGCTACCGCGCGTTCTTATTCTGTTCAATGTAGAGTTTCGTGCAATTTTCACGTAGGCTCGCTCAGCTTCGAAGAAGCGCTGTGAAAGAAGGCGCAAATATTGAAGAGTGTGCACACCATGAGGCATCAGCACAGCGATGCCCCCCAAGAAGAAATGCGATTCATCCAGCTTTCCTTTGTAACAAGAGTTATTACGCGACTTCATATGAAATATCGAACGAAATGGTGGGTTTCTATACCCAAGTCGGAATGGAACGTGCTCAGATTATCTTGTTCCTCAGTAACACTCAGGGGAGATGCCAGAATACTCTTCTGGCGTAGAAAGGGCGGGGGGGAGGGGGGAAGGGGAGGTGACGAGGCGGTGTCAAACCGGTGACAAGCCAGTTTCCTACAGGGACAGGTGGAGAAGGGGATGTTGCATACCGCTGACCCCTGTTCTGCATTCCGGCGCTCTCAAAAAGAGAAGGGAGTGGGGAGAGGGTCAGAAGGAGACAAGCGAGTATTTACTTGAACGGGTAGCGGCTAAAGACACACAAACACAGAAGTCAGGAAAAAGGACAACCACATACAGTGATGCACGACACCCAAGGGGATCTTCTAGTACGCACATGTTTTTTTCCACTTGATATATTTTCGTTTATGAAGCTAAGACTCTCGCTAGCGAAGACGTTTCCTTGAATGCTCATTAGACTGCGCTAAGCAGTTTTAAGCTGGATATCTAGCTATAACATGACAGCGCTTGTAATGTAAGATTCACTGTACCATCCCGCTAAAAACCTAAGAAGTGTGAGTCAAGCCTATAGCCAATGTTCCTGTTTTAGCTGCCAGTCTAGAAAAGAGCAATCAGTTGCTTTCAGGTAACAGCAACATTGAGCTTGTATTGAGTAAATCGTACTTCCTAGTCGACACTTGTAGCAGCCCAACTACTGCTAGTAAAGTAAACAGTCTATGCCAACTTCTACATCTCCCTTTTAAAGAACGGTATAAGTGTTCTGTTGCTAGGAGATGCAGATATTTCGCCATGTTATTTTCGGTGTAGCTTGTTTGAGCTTTTCTAGCCTATTTTCGTTCTTAAACCGTTAAGTTGTTTTTTTTTTTTGGGGGGGGGGGGGGGGGGGCTTCTTTCCAGTTCTTGCAGTTCCAGTTCTTTCCAGTTTTTTTTCCAGTTCTTGCACATAGTAAACGCAAACTTCGCTATTCTCTGCCGTACTGCAGAATAAAGGCGATGTTCTGCTAGACAAATAACTTGTGTGTTCTTATCCTGGTCTTGGTCTGAGTGCGTGAAGACGGCAGCTTTTCTAATCAATCTTTTGACGTCGGCCGCGGAGCATGTGTCGGGTTACGTTTTGCAGCAATCAATAAATTGCTGCACCGTCATTCCCTCCTCCCTTATTCGCCTTATCCATCCGCGTTGCCAATTTCAGCGCCGTGTAAGATCTCACTGCTAGAATTACAAGCTACAAAAAAGACCTTCACATCTTGCTTCATAAGATGCCCTGGTACTTTAATAGCGGTGCATGTTTGAATGCTTGCAACTTATGAACAAATGAAACTTCTACATAATGCTGCTTTATCCAGTGAAAAGCATTAAGTTACTAAGTGCCTACGTATCCTCTACGCTCTGCATTAACAGCTCCATTACGCGTACTCTGCATAACGGCACCTACCGATTACACTCATCACTGTATATAGCCTAGAAACTGTGGACACTGTACCACACATCGCAATAGACACATAATTTAGTTCATATAAACGACTTCCTTGAGTTCGTCCACATAACTCACAAGAGTAACCAGGATAACTAATAATAGAGAAAACGCTTCCCACCTATTTCATGCAGCTACACATATGCTTCATATTGCTCGGTTGTCACCATTTTGCAAAAAAGAGCTGTACGAACTATTGCATCAGCACCTAGGAAGGCACCATCAATTGAACTTTTCAGAAGGCTCAACATAATGCTTTTTAATATGGTTAGGCATTACAAAATAGCTACATTATTACACAAGATAATGAGTAATAACGTACCGTTACACTCGTCACATTTATTAAATTCCAGGGGCCACATTCGACTGGCGGAACAACTAAATTTTAATCTGCCGATAGTCCACCATGTTTACCGCCGTCGAACAATATCTTTTACAGCGTAAGCTCTTCTGAGATCACAACAAGGGCCGCTTTTGGCGCCGTAGTTGTCTGTCGCCGCCGTCGCCGGTGTCCGTAACTGCTATCGCGCAAATTTCAGAAAAAAAAAATAACCAGAACCGAGGAGGATTTGGACCCACATCCTCTGCGTGGCAGTCGAGCATTCTATCACTGAACCACGCCTGTGCTTGAAAAGGCTTCGCTAAAATACCTACATAGGCATAACGTCTGCCGAGCAATCGCATTAACAAATGTAATGTTACGTGGCAGAATAATACTACGCCACTACACGTCGCGGAAAGTGGACTGCATAACGAGTTCGAGGAATCATTTGAAACAACATAGGTTGCATGCTTTGTAGCTCTGAACCCATTACAGAGGCATCATCAACATCATCATTACGAAACAATCTCCTTCAACATTTCCGTCATCATTATTACGAAGGGCTGCCCTTTATCGTGTCGTATCGTCCTATGCGTCACGCGGCAGGCGACGTGCGCAGTCCCGACAGCAACCTGACTTGGCTCTTCGATATACCCGATGGCGCCTCCTCGTAAGGTGCGGACTGCTGCTCAAGAAGCGAATCGCAGAGCTATGCTTGCGCCTGCAGCAAGGCAACGTCGGGCACAACAGACAGCTGTGCAGAGAGAAGCCCAAACCGCAGCTCGCCGTCGACGCCAGGCCGAAAGTTCGGTTAGTTATCGGGAAAGCGACGCCAAAAGACTCTCTAAGATGTGCAGCTATACAGATTTGCACGTTAGAATACTGCAGTAATTATTGCGTAGTGGGTACTTATGTACCCACTAGTTATGGCGCAGGGGATACCTACCACTTCTACTTGCGCTAGTTTCCTCAAGCGTTTAAAATGGCCTCTAAGAAGGTCGCTCCTCCAGCTTACGCTGTCACTTGTCTGCGGTTCCGCGTAGGACTGGCTCTTTTTTGTTGGGGGAAAAATTTTGAACACCATCCCTACCCTAATTAAATGTCCGCAGAATATGACGCAGTCGCTCAGGAAACTCTTTCTATCGGGGAGTTACGAGTCATCATATTAATATCGTACTACTGACCGCGTCTACATGTCACATTGTGTCGTTTTCTTTTGTTACATAAGCTTATTTGAATATCTAATTTCCGATTGAATGTCATATAGAAACGCTGCACTCGCTAATTAAACCACAACATGGCGTTCCTGTAACGGATCCTCAATTAGCCATATCGCCTAATGATCCAGATGTTTTCGCAGAAACATTTGTAAATCCTTTTCAGTGGAAATAAAGCATCTGCCGTCTTCTTCTTCTTCTTCTTTTTCCTCAAGTGAAGCTTTCGTAATATTTGTATTTCTTTGTCCTGTAAATCAAGGTTAACCACTTCTGCTGAAAAACGCTCCCCTGCCGCGACTCATGCATTGGTTTTCGTGTTCTGCCTGTACAAAGCTTTACCTCACTAAACGTACCACGAACAATAAAAACAAAAATAGATTGCTTGCTTGATTTATTTGTTCGATTATTCTATCCTGTCTTCTTAGCGAATACCTGTGACGAGCAAAAAGAGTTATTTTTCAAAGAGTTTTCATTTTATTAGGACCTTAATCACGCGAAATGAATATTGGGTAAACTTGAATATGTAGTAAACTGAATATGTAGTAAACTTAACTCGCCGCTGACCAAATGCATGCTCATATCATGAAAACTTACTGAGTGGTTCAGGTTAGGCCACTCGAAAAATAAACGACAATTTCCCAACATTATTCCTGAGATCTCCATGAGGGGACTTGCGGCACCCACTTAGCAAAATGCCAACCCTCGTGGAAGCTACATTGGTGCAGCTATTGTACAACGCTCTGCAAAGGCAACGTAAGAAGAAAAATGTTCTAGCACTGTAATTATTGCGGCATACAAATAGCTGCATATATTTGATGAAGGAGTGCTTGATTATGGGGAAGCAGAGGCCGCCGCTTTGTTACAGGAGCTATGGTGCTCGGCTGCCGACCTGAAAGGACGCGGGTCCAATCACGGCGGCGGCAGCCGCATTTTGGACAGCGGCGAAAATGCTAGACGCATATATGTACCACGCGTTATTAGTGCATATTAAAGAACTTCATATGGTTGAAATTTTTGGAGAAATCCGCTACAATAGCGCACCTGATTAAAGAAAGTGCGGCTTCGACACGTAAAGCCCTCCCTGTTATTAAAAATACCAGGACATCTCCTGAAATTCATTCAACTTCCAGTGTTGTTTTCTTCAAATGCTATTCAATTCGTGTTAGATCATACTGAAGTTCCTGATTCTCGTACAGTACGAGCTCTCGTCTGCTTATTTAGACCGACAAATTGTACTTTTCGACGCCTTTTTGAACAAAAGTTGTCTGCAAAGCTGTCTAACCGTCTCGAGTGCGCATCTGCAGTGCCTATTTTGATTCTCTATTCGTTCAGACGGCACGAGTGAGGAACGGCTTGTGTGCGGATGACGCTGAGTGTTATAAGGCGACTCGTGCAAGTTAAATACATGGAACATCTATGGTCATAAAGAAAACTTTGTTCGCTTATATCTTCATAAAATGCTCCATTTAAGAACATTCCAGGCATTGTTGTAAGTAAACAAGCGAGGTCGGTATACTTTATTATTAACTAGCGGTTATGTGGCTGTTGTTTACCTGCTGTTCAAGTTCATCTGATGTCAGATTGTCGAAGCAAATATTGAGACGTAAGTGTCGTTTTATTCACTGATTGGTTCACAGAAATTCACTAGAAAGACAGTGATATTTTGCATTTACTTTTCTATTTTTTTTACTGTTGTTTTTGTTCGTAGATCATAGATGTCCAGTGAGTGAGTGACTTAGGTCGAAACAAAAAATGCAGGCACCACATTCACTTGTTTAGGTAATGGAACGTGAATACGCTTCGCAACTTTGTTTTTACATCGTCCAGTATAAAAGCGTACGCCTTTAAAGAACGGAGCAGGGCATATGTGTCCGTTTGTGGCGGTTAATTGTCAGTGGACAGTGCCTAATGTCGCGTAGGCAGTTATTTCAACCAGTAACCTAAGATGAACCCATGTAAAATGATGCTATCTTATATCAATACTGTCATAGGCGGCCCACCTGCGAGTGACTGCTCTTGTATCTGTTAGCCCCAGGCGTTCTCACACGCATGGTACGATAAAATAAATCTGACCCATGAAACGTCGAATACGCGAAGTAGGCCGGCGTTTCCAACGGTCCATTACAGTTGATTCAATATATGTGCGCAGCTATTAAGCAGGATGCATACTAAAGGCGAATGAATTCTTTTGGCAGCTTCCATTAAATCTTACTTCATGCTTCAAAGCTGGATGTTTTCTTTCATATTTCTTTGAGCACGGAGCTTAGGTGTAATTGCGTATTTGTGAGCACATTCCACAGTAATAACACGAAACATTTAACAAGTCTACAGCCCAGATTGTGCCAATGTACACTATAACCAATGTGCGAAGTGTGTCTCTATCTTAATTTTATTTTTCAGTACTCCACCTTAATTGCCTTTGCGGCAGTGAAAAGACAATCGCCCACGTGCTTTGCCACATTAACGGAGCGAGCTAGAACCTATACATAAGCTTCGCCTCCTTGATGAGCGACTACTTTCGCTAGAAATGATCCTGGGTCCTTGAACAACGCGGTGACACACGCTCAAGTGTACAAAGTCGCTACTGTGCTTCCTCAATTCGACGGGACTTCACGAGCGATCGGGAATGATACACCAGTGCTAGTGCGTCGGTGCTTTGTGCTTGCGTTCTCACTGCCTGATGAAATGTTTTTTTTTCTTATTTTTTTCCTGCTGTTCTCTTACATGCTAGATTCCTCTCCCCTTCCGCAGGTGCAAAGTACCCGACCAGGCACGTGCTTGGCTAACCTCCCTGCCTGTCTTCTTTATTTCGCTGTCTCGCTATACTTTAATGCCGGATACAAAGAACGGAAGAAAAAACATAAGAAGCCACATCACGCTCGATTTCCACACCCGGAGATGGTACACGAAACGTAACGGAAGTTTCGGGGCCGCAACATCATTTGAAAAAGAACCGACGCAGCTGATTGGGAGCTGTGTCATATCTCCTTTCTAACGGGCTTTGGTTGTGAACAGGTGCTGCTGATAAGACCTGATAAATCACCGTGCAAGCGGTGCAGCAGTCATTGGTGAGGTCTGCACCTTGTGACTGTGACTGCGATAGAGACTCCAACCTATGTATGTCCACTGGAGCAGGAAAAAAATCTAGCGGCGTTCCTCCGCTAATGCACTCTTACGCAAATAGATCCCTTCTTATTAGTAGCGGAGATGATTAAGGTCGAGAGGAAATCGTACCCGCAGTGCGTGTCGCGGTTAACGGTGCAGCTACCAAGCAGAAAGGAAAAAGCTCTTCTTCTTGGCCGACTACCCACACAGCTGCGTGATGCGAAGGACAATACATAAAGAGGTTGATGAACAAACTAAGGAATGATTGGCTTATCTCGTGGATGTTGCATGCTGGAACCACGATATGATTATAAAATACGCCGTAGAGGCGGGCTCCCGAGATCTCCACCACCTGGCTTCCTTTAACGCGCACTGACATGCCGCAGTACGCGGGCCTCAACATTTCGCTTCCATTGAAATGCAGCCGCCGCAGGGGTTCGATCCCGCCAAATTCTGACCAGCAGCCGAATGCCATAGCTACTAGACCACCGTAGCGAGTCAGAAAATAAGGGAGGGTGCGGGAGGGGGGGGGTGGGGGGGCTCGCACTCGAACCACTACCAACATCCCTACCCACAGCCCGCTGCTAACTAATAGGGAAACTCGCGGCTTAGCTCCAGCTCTGCTGCTTGCTCAGATTTCAGAAGCGTTGAACTGGATTTACTTTTGTCCTTTAAATATCTTAATTTCGTTACTCTGCCCAACGCGATACGTCCTCAATTAAGTTTCTATTATTTAGCGCCAGTGCTGTTAATCTAGCAAAAGGTAGAATTTTCGATCCAGCGCGGTGTATATAACCTGCTCAATTGTATTTTCTCTGCATTCTTAGCTCTCATTACTGTGTAATTGACAATACTGTCTTCCGGCCTCTAAAAGCTTTGCTCAATATGATCGTTTAACACGTGCGTGCTAATTCGGCCCCAAGTGGACTTCGGTTAGGCCCTCAGAAACGGTGGCCCTCAATTCCTGCGACAGCTCTGCCCCCACCGTGCTTAAGCTAGGTTGCGGGAATGGGAGAATAACTTGCTTGTTTTTTTTAGTCGCACACAAGGTTGAAATCTGAAAAGTCGGTCAAAACTTCTTATGTTCTGGATAACAGTTCTGAAACACATCCCCATGAGACCATGAAAAACAACTGAGGCTCAGAGCTTCTAAAATACGATTAACTTGCTTCTCTTTGTACTTTCGCTATAACAAAGAAAAAAGAAGGGGTTTCCTTCGCGCTCCTTTTCACCAGAAGCTTCGTAGTTAGAAAGAATACCTTGAGCCGGTGACACACACACACACACACACCGCAGATAGAAAGATGTGCGTTTGCGCGCACAGCAACACTTTCAAGCAAAAGGCAAACAAAAGCTACGATTTCACCGAGGCCATCAAAAGTTTTCTAGCTAGAAGCATTCATGCGTCCCTCTGTGGGATTTTCGTGGTCCTCCGCCAGGGCTCCAGTAAGAATGCGGTGCCCCTTGAGAGCTTCAAAACAAGCGCGTGCTGGTAATTGTTTTCTGTGGCGCTTTGGGCCTCGTCACACAAAGAACGAAATGCATGATCGCGAATAGGACTTGGTCGCCTTGCTGACCGGTATAAAAATAGGGACCCCCATTAGCGACTGAATGGGATCCTTTTGTTAGCTCGGCACTCAATCAAGCCCACGCTTCAACAGAGCGGGCTCCCTATAATGGCAATCTGAGCCAACGCCTGTGCATATTCATTAAGAGGTAGTCGAATGACAGGGATTTTCCACAAAGCAAACGCCTTTTAGAAAAGGCAGGCAGGTTTGCTTCTTCATTAAAGGAGCCGATAATATAAGCGAAAGAGACCGCAACAGTTAATCACAGGGCTGAATTCACTGTTTTGTTCGGGCACTTTGACGGATCGACCCACTGACACAGCTGAAAGCACTGTCTTCCTTTGCGTGAACGCTAAAAGTAAAAACAAAGAAAGCGGTCGATTTTGGACGCATATTGCTAAAATTACGATATCACGCGAAAAAAGCGAACAAAGAAGTCATAAGCGAAATCGACCGCTTCAATGCGCGGCGCTTCCTTTTTTATCCGTGTTTATGGTACCTGCCTTCGGCGCATTTATATAACGAACGGCGTACAGCGTACGAAACGCTTAGAGCAGGATATTTCAGAAGCGTGTTTTAGTCGTGGCGTAATTCTCTCTTGTATAGAACGGGACAAAGGCAAAACTGTCGATTTATCAGTAGCGCCAAAAAAAAAAAAACTGCACTTTTGCGCAAAATGTTAATCTGGCGAGTGGGTACACTAAATAACGTCGAAATGTTCACGTATCTTTGCGGCACTCTTTGAAAATTTGAGACATGTGCGGGTGCGGCGTACTGAGGCGTGACTTCCCTAATATAGGAAAGTCACGCAAGGGTTGTTTTGCTGCTAATCTGATTCATTGCGCAATTCGCTGTGAAAATCAGCGTATGTTCAGGGTTCTACTTTTCCATGTAAAGCCCGGTGTTACCACTCCCCTCACACCCCCCATTGCAAAAAAAGAAGGCAATTTCTGGTGGTCCTGCAGAAACCCATTTCACGACAATTGCAACCTTTGAAAATGCCACCCGACTTTTAAGCCCCAATTTAAAACAGAATAGAAAACCCGTAAACGAACAACCCTACGTGTACTGTCCTTGAATGCAGTTAAGTACGGCCCTATGTCCGCGCGAACTGACCTTGCGGATAAGTTATTATGCTAAAAAAAAACAAGATAATACGGGCGCAACTACCAAGCTCGTTGACGCCTTTTATAGTTTTCGTAATACAAGCGACAGTTTAAATCTCTTGTGCTCTCCCGCGTTGCCAGACTTGGCCAGGCGGGGCCGTGGGCTGAGTGCAAGGGGATGTGCAGTGTGTAGAGTGAAACAGTCGCTTCGCTTTTAGGGGCGAAGCTCGTTAGGTTGTGGGTCGTTCCCTCCTCTGTAGCAGTATGTATGTAGCCACCTCGCGCCGCCGTGAGGCTCGCGTTCGCCCTCGGCGCGTGCCTCCCGGCACGCGAGCTTTCTCACTCTTCCATCTGCTGTCTTGTGTGTGAGAGAGAGAGACAGCGAAAGGCGCGCGTTGACTATGGAAACGCTCTTTCTTCGATGAACGCTCTACCAGCTCGCAAAGAAGGAGAACGCGCCCTCACCCGCGAGAGACAACGTTGGCGGAGGCAGCGTCTTCTAGCGAGTTCCTTGATTGAAAAATACCCACTGCTCGCACTGGAGAACCGTCCACCGGCCACCCATATATATATATATATATATATATATATATATATATATAGACACTGGATCTTGACTTGCAATGAAGTGCCGGTGGGAGATTTCACTTGTGCGTAGTTGAAACATAAGGATTCGTAGCGTGCGCGTTAACTAAATTAATCCGGAACTCGGCACGATTTACGATGAACTTCCGGAGCTTCGCCCACTCATCATCATGCACTCCGTGGATATGCTATGGATTTTTTTGTCTTCTCTGCAATCCGAGACAGCAGACGGGCGACAAGACTTTCTTTCTATTGTTCGTTTCTGTATTGCTCTTCGGCTAATCGCTTTATTGGAGCGATTGGCCTGTTAGTGGTAGTGGGCAAAAGGCAAGTGTGGGTCTGCTTTTTCCGCCTGGGTGATAAGCGACATGATACATAGGGCATTAGGCGCTGACAGCCCGGGCCCCTAGAATGCTTTGCACTAAGACGCTTGCAATTTCACCTGGAGTCAGCCCTCCCCGTAGCAAGATTAGTGAAGACTGTCTAAACTTACCCCGTGTTAGGTTCGGCCGATGGGGCTGGATGAATAGATTGCTGAAAACGATGAACGAGGAATGTCGTTGGAGCCAACGGTTCGACAAGCGGGCTTGTCTTTGTAAGGAAGGCAACTTCCTTCTCGAGTGTTCTTTTCCTGTACGCCTTGGACACTCTCCCCGGCCTTCAGAAGGAGAGCAGGAAGATGGAGGCGCGCGTATGAAACAAGGAGAAAAAAAAGGGGAAAAAGAGGTGAACTCTTAGGCTAGTTGTTTGAGCTTCACGAAACATGCAACTGCGCTGAAAACAGTTGCAAAAGAAGACGTCGTGCCGGATCATGTTTTTCTGTCTCTGCTTCCAGCGCTGTTCCATGCTTCATGAGGGAAAAGAGAACAAAAATAAAGGGGGACGGTCGGGTGCGATTCCGCATGTTACCGCGAATAATGCGTTTTCAAAGGCGTGTGCTAGGAAAGAAAGAAAAAAGAAAAGAACACCGTGGCAACTTGTGGTTTTCGTCGAACGGAATGGGTGGTCAGCGTCCGAAAGGAGACTTTTGTGAAGAAACATCGTTAGCATATATAGGCGAAACACCTTAACCTTTGCTTGTCGCTGTCGTTAACGATCAGTTTTGTCTAATAGACTGATCGGCTCCTTTTGAAATGTTTACGCCTACAGGCTGCAGTTCATTGAACTTGTACATGAAATACAATTCCCTGTGTTTCATGTCCCTGGGCAAGCGGAAATTCGAAGTCAAGTTCTAGTTCGATAAAGTTATCACTCACCATGATAAATGATGTGTTATTGCCGCCGCGAGACTATTCGAAACGTCCGCATTGTACCCGTTTGATCTAAAATGAATTGCTTTGGCAGTTCCGTCTGTCTGTTGCTCGTGAAAGAGTGAACGTTCCAAACATGGGAATGACGTTTGAAATGGTGCGAGAAAGACTGGACTTTATATGATGCACACTCATTTCTCATACCTTTAGTATTAAGATAATTTCGAATATGTTTGCAGGTCTTACACCAGGGACAGACTTATTAAGCTGGCTGTACGCTGAGTTTTTACTTTTGTATGCACCAACATGTCCTTAAAGTTTCTATTAAAGTGATAAATACCTCTTCATTGATTCGAGCCTCTATCTTACCCTGAGCTTTTGTTCAGGTTTGGTGGGCATGTCCTTTAGTGAACCCAGGAATGAATCAGGGAATCAATAAATGAATCAAAATATCAGTGTTGGAATGGTTTAGTAGTTATATTGCTGCAGTACCAGCTACCAATCGAACAAATGCTGCGGACGTTTTTGCCTCGCGCTGTTTCACCGCTAGCTTGAACGCAAGTTGCTGTGGTATAAAATAAGGGTGATAAAATAAATTCAGCAAAGAGGCCTGTTCTACGTTCTGTTGTAAAATCTTAAAGGGACGCAAAAATATCTGTAAAGATGTACACACGCACCTCCGTCGATTACGCCTTCACGAAGGTGTGCAGAATATTTTTCGCGCCGCTGCTTAAAATCTACGGTTCGTTGCTTCATGGCAGACTGTGCACACGTCAGCACAGCGCTCTGCTTGCCTTTGCTACAGCGTTGAAGTTGCTGCTGGCACTGTCCTGATGACATTTACGTCCACACGTCTTGCTTGCTCTTCACTCTACCAAACTCCATGCTGCCTGTCTTATGAGCTGCTTCGTCAATCCTTCGTGATTATAATTTATAACATCGCCTTCTCGTAATTTTATTAACCTGAAGTGTTCAGCGAAAGCCAAGTATTCGGGAAATTTAGCAACCTATGTGGTCTATTAAGATCACTACTTTTTTTGGAGAACTTTTATATCTGCGGTTGTTGTGGATTTCTTAAGACATTGTCTTTAGAATTAGCTTATAGGCGCACAATGTCCTTCTATTCATTAGATATGATATTTCCCTTCTCTAAGCAGAATTCACGAAATAACTCAGCATGACTAGCTGCGCTCAGTCTATGTGCATTTCCCCCAAATGCTTGAAGGTTGGCCTGATTTCCTTTGTATCTTCAGTCTTTTCCTTATCTCTCTCTCTGTTTGCACGACGAACAATGTCTGCCCTGAAACCCAGGTGGTCGGAATTGCCGGAGCCCTCAACTACGGCCTCTCTCATATTTATATGGCAGTTTTCGGACGTGAAACTACAGAAATAAACATCAACAATATCTGATGTCTATGCTCTGTTCGCGAGCCCCAATTTTGTCTGAGAACACCAGCAGGCTGAACGTCGACGAAGCGTTACAAATTTGGTGCTAAAAGGGGTTGTATCGCTTGGCGTATTGGCATTGACCCGCATGGAACGTAGCTCAAACGGCATCTGTATCCGCTCTTTCGTCGGCAAATAAGGTTCGCCTTTGTTGGGTTATTTTATATCCGGCACTCACCTGTTCCGCGAGTTTCAGCATAAAATTGCTTTGCGCTGTGTGTATCTTCGAAGGAACGGCTCATGTGTGCGCTCTATTTCCGGTGCACTCGATGGAGACTCAGCGGAAGAACAGGAAATGAAACGACTGCCTGCTGTCAAGAAGACGTTCAGGGAAGGCCGCCTTTGATGGCGCAGCATCGACGTTCCTCGTCCAATAATAGATTCCAATCGATCGTCTGATGCTGGCGACATTATTGTCGCTTTGTCCTCGTGATCACGTTGCATTTAGCCTACCTTGTCATTGCGGGAAGCCATATTATCCCTGATCGATAGCATTGATCACGGATATTTCTAGACGACAAATTTGGGAGCTCCTACGCTCCCGTGTCCCGTGGTTGTCCTTTTATTTTATCCCTTTGTGTTTCAAGTTAGTCGCTTGCGTCCACTGCAGCCGGAAACGCCTGTTTAAATATTACACTACCTTTGAATAGGTACGGTGGTTTTACATCCAAAAGCACGCTATGATTATGAGAAAAGACGTAGTGAATGTCTCCGGAAATTTCGACCACCTGGGGTTCTTTAACATGCACTGACATCGCACAGCACACGGGCCTCAACATTTCGCCTCCGTCGAAAAGCGGCCGTCGCTGCCTGCCAAGATTCGATCCCGCGATCTTCAAATTAGCAACCGAGTGCAATAACCACTAGGCCATCGGACGGGGGGAAATGGGCGTGGGCAGGGCATGTAATGCGAAGGCAAGATAAGCGTTGGCCATCAAGCGCAAGAAAATGGATCCCTAGAGAAGGCAACGTGGCAGTGGCGGCAGAAAGTTAGGTGGGCAGATGAGATCAATAAGTTTGTGGAGATTGCGTGGGCCAGGATAATAGATTTATGGGAGAGGCATTTTTCCTGCAGTGGGTGGAGACGGGCTGATGTTGATGATGACACGTTAAAGAGCGCCTCATGGTAAAGATTACTCCGTATCCGCCCCCTACTGGGCATCCCTCATATTCAGACATGCGTTTGGCACGTAAAACCCCGTCAACTATTACTAATAAACCGCTGAGCGCAAAGGAGTTCCAGAGTTCTGGTCGAATTCGCTCGGCGGCGTCTATATCGATTCATATAAAGCAAGGTTGCTTACTCTGAGTACGTGTCACTCACTGTTATATAACTCCCGCGCTGAATTGCGCAGCCACAATGAATTCATCAGATATGCCGTGAGTAGCTGTACGCGAACGCGCGACTATTTCTTATTTCGTGTCTTACGAGGGCTGTTTGCTTAGTGAGCACGAAAATTTGAGCGCCAAACGATTGCTTCATTCCTGTGTTATGTGAGGCGGCCTGCGACTTCATAATTGCAGGTTAGCAATCATAACATTATTTGAAGGTATCGCTAGTTAAGTTCTGTTAAAAATAAATATTTAAAAAATATTTTATGAAAGTATACATCACTACCCTGAAGATGTAGTTTACATGCCTTCGTCGCAGTGCTTTAGCTCTAGGCTAAACGTCGCAAGGACCAGGCTGTATATGAAAAAAATTGCATTAATCGAGAGTTATTTATTTCAACCTTGTGAGTCACGGTATTCTTCTGTGTAAATTAAACAAAAAAGCATCATTGTACATTTCAGGGACTGTGCCAAAGGTTGAGGGTGTGCCACAACGAACACAAAAGGGTGCTAAATAAATTGGGAAGGCTGAATGATAGATTTCTAGGCCCTTACGTCCCAAAACCAGTATATGATTATGAGAGACGACGTAGTGGAGGGCTCCGGAAGTTTTGACCACCTGGTGCTCCTTAACGTGCAGTGATTTGGTTCATTACACGGGCCTCAACATATCGGCTCCATCTAAATGCAGTCACCCCGGGCGAGATTCGATCCCACAACCTTCGGATCAGCAGCCGAGTGCCATAGCTACTAGACCACCGTGGCGAGGCAAGCTGGGAAGGCTCATTCCATTTGCATTTTTTTTTCCATTGAGTGCACCCTCGCCCCCTCTGTAGTGCGACAATGAAACCGTCTGTGTAAAGGTGGCTCATAGTCGAATACTGAAAGAACCCTCACGCGGTTTGGCCATTTTGAGCAGACAAGCAGAATACTTATGTGGGGCGGAAAGGGGGTTGGCTGAAGATTAGGTCAGCTGAGAGTCGCTATTCGACGCGGAAAGAGCTGAAACGTCAAAGCGAAGGCCGTTGGCAGGTTTCCTCGTGGAAGCCCCTCATATCAAACGTGCGAGTACACGCACTCGTACGTGCTGTGAGGTCACTTATCGTGGCGCTTGACACTTTTCCAGTGTCAGTAGGACTTTTCTTTTGCCTACGTTCAGGATCATACACACGAGTGTAGTGCAGGGCCCTGGCTATGACGTATGGTGATACACTCGGCTGATTGAAGTGCAGCCAATCAGGGCAAACTACGTCCCTTTGGTGTGCAATATCCTCTCCCATAAGTGCCCGACTTCGCACTTCGCCCATACGTCATCGCAATTTGCACCCATTGGCTGCGTATATGTACCTGCTCGAAAACCGAGGGCGACGACTTTCATGTCGGCCAGCAAATCATACAGACTTCAGCCAGACACGCCGTGAATCAGCAGTGCACAAAGAGAGCCTCGCAGCGAGGAGGCCCAGCCAGCTCGTACACGCACACACACACACACACCATCGGGGAGTAGGATTTTTTTTTGTCTTCCGATGTCCCCAACGCCAATGAGTTTGCTCATGACCGTGCGCGAGGTTTCACTCACCGCGGCGGTCCCGGCGAATTCGCGGACGGGGCTGCCGGCAGGTACAGGGACCCGCTCCTCACTTTTCACGAGATCGTGACTCATTATCATCTCTCTCGGAGGGTCTTTCCACTTCCTCACCCTAAACTCACTCGTCCGCAGTCTTCGGCCTTCAGGATGCTCCAAACGGGGTCTTTCCCTTCGCGAGGCAGGTTTAGTAACTTCTCGCCCAATGTTGAACCGCATTGTCCGAACTGCGGAGAGGCTTACTGCTCACTAGCTCACATGCTCTGGCAATGTCCTGCGTTACGTGACACAGAGTTCAGCAAAGAAGAGGACTGGGAGGAAGCCCTGAGAAGCGGCGACCTTTCGGTTCAACTTCGGGCTGTCCAGAGAGCCTGCGAGAGGGCGGAGGGCCACGGTCTTCCTGTCCCTGCGTGGGAGCGGCCCGCAACTGCTACAGGATCCCCCTAAAAGGGGACGTCCAACTGCAGTTTTTCAGGACAAAAATAAAGTTCTGTGCCTGCCTGCCGGGAAACTACGGCACCTTCCTTTGTGGCACACGGTCGCGCTACCAATTCGCCGTCGTCCTCTCTTCAAAACTCCGCTGTCGTAGCCTCGCACGCCTGTGTACTACGCCACCAATCGTAGACAAAATGGCGCCGCGCTTTTCCCGTTCGTTTGCTACTGCTTGTCCGTTGTCTCGAAAGTTTAGTGTAGAAGCTGTCACTCTTGTTGTGAACTTCTGTTATAGGAAAATGGCTTCGTGCAGGTCGCTGCAGCTACACTTTTTCAGCACGGAGTTAAAAATGGCAAGTTTCTTCACTAATGACCAGTAGCGCACCGACGGGGGGGGGGGGGGTTCGGAGGTTGTAACCCCCACCTGAGGCCGGCCTAACTCCCCTCCCACTCCGTAACTGCTCCTATGTCCTAGAAGAATGTGGCGCCAATGTCTCTGCAAAACGCCGAAAAAGTAATAAAATAATAATCGTCATTGATGTTACCTTATTTGGCCTTTTATTTACTTTTTTTTACACACGTAACAACTGTGTAATCGCATGCCCGGCCCTTAGTGAAAAATTGAGCCCCCACCCTGGCAGAGATCCTGGGTGCGCTACTGCTAACGACAGTCGTGCAGCTGATGCACGTAAAAGAACGTAGCCCTAGTGTCGAGCGGTCGGCGAACTGCCCGAGTCTATCATGATGACAGCGCCGCTTATGGCAGCTGCCTCTTCGGAAGGGGTCGAGCTGCGACGATCACAACAGCGCGCAGCTAGCTCCGCGGCATGTGCCAAGGGTGTAGATTTTAGTAGCGACATTCACTTACTGCAGTCATTACTTCGCGCCACTTCAAAAGTATTTCTTATCTGCGCCGGTAGATAACACATTGGGTAAAACAGGACTTTTGTGATGCATAGCTCTCAATTTCGGCAGACACCCAGTCCAGGTGAACAAGCGACTTTTTGCTCTGTGGTTTGCCGCGGGACCTCTTTAAACTCGTGGCTCAAGTAAATTACTTGAATTAACAGTGGATGTGAGGAGAGCGCTCGCTAAAATTGTGACACTAACAATTTAATTGTCACAATTTGAACACTACGGATAAAAAAATAACGACATAGCTAATAGAGCATAGGTAGCTAAATGTGCTCCAAGGACAGTTTCATGAATTCGGCGAGGAATACTGGAAACAGCGCATGTGGGTTTTGGCATTTTGCTTCCATCGAAATGATGTGGCAGTGCATCCGCGCTGCTGATCGCTGTGTCACGTCGTCTCAAGTGACATACTGCGCAGATTAGAAATCTTGAACCCGAGAGCCGATAGTGCTTTTTTAAATGCGGAGCATTTCTTAGTCGCACGATGTCGCGCTTCGGCGTCGGCGGCGCCGTCCACACCCCCACTGCGCATGCTCGGCTCGTCTCGTGCCGGCCCAGGAAGACACCCGCAAAACTGTCGCTCCAGGCGGGCGTTCAGCAAGCCGAGCATGCGCAGTTGGGGTGCGGACCTCTCCCCCGTACTCCTCTCCCTCGAACGCGGGCAGTGTGTATATAAGCGGCGGAGCGCGCGTTCAGAGTTCAGTCAAGGGCGTCTTTACTTGGCTTTCGCTTGACTTGACGCTTTGCTCAAGAATAATAAAGACGAAATAACAATTAAGCATTCCCACACCATACCCAACTACGCAACATTCACGCGATACCCCCACCACTCTGCGACGCATTTACTCGAGTTCCCCCCGTGGGAAGATGCGGGCGTAATTTCCTTTTTATTATTGCTGAGGGAAACGTGGCTAGCAGGAGAGTTTGCGAGAGAAGAAATGGCAGCATGACGTCTTATTTGATAAAAAATTGTGCAAATGCTGCTCATCTTGTACATACGCATGTACTCGCAGATATATGTATGTACCGGTACACGCTTGATTACGATAAAAAGCCATCTGTGATGATTCTGTGATTCCAACCATAGCCCCCGTTTCAATACGGATCAACGTATGCACAACAAGGTCAAGTTCACCTTGATACAATTTATTTTTTGTGCTTCTTTGCTTCTTTTCACATCACTAGGACACTCTTCATTTGGGGCAGACGAAACTAATGAAAAAGCAGTGATGCGAGGTCACGGATCCCCCGGTGATTGCTCCTCTCATAGATGAACACGTGGACGAAGAAACCATATTAGGCGAGCCGAGTTCATCGGCTTGCTTGAGCCGGGCTTTCGTCTGCAACAGAGAAACCGGTCGAACTCGACATTAACTACACCGTAAAAACAGACAGTTTCTCAATCTTCAGGTATTATATCTGTGGCTTATTCTGGGAGAGTAAGTTCGTAGTTAATGATGAACAGTAAATAAAAACAAAGATTAGAAAACGCTGCTTTGGCGCAGCGTCCATAACCTATCCTTTAAAATCGTAAATAAAAATGTAGTTAAGATCGGTACAACGTAGCAGGGATTGGCATCATAAAATTTTTTAAAATATGTTTTTCACATTTTATTCTGCGATGCCTGAACGCAGCTAATAACATGCCTGGGTGGGATAGGGAAGAGAATGAGGCTGCGGGAAAGCGGTGCTAGATATATAAAAGAAATTACGCCAAGAACGCACGCAGTCATAGTCTTAATACAAGAAAGAAGAAAAGCACGAAGGAATTAGATTAACTGTGACCGAGAAAGGAACCGGTGTCCGAATACAGAAAAGTGGGACGGGTTAAAGAAAAAAATTGACGGCAGATCCACGAGGTGAATGATGATGAGATTGGGCGAAGCTCCTGGAAGTAATCATCGGTTAAACCGTGAAATTTCTTCCGTTAATTCGCCCGATAAAAATGACGTGAAACGATTGATTAAATGTTTTATCAAACTTTTATTGCTGGTTTCCGTTGTCCTTTCATTTTGACCGCTTTGTGGTCGGTGAAATGTAAGTTAAGTGGTTCTTGCACTGGTTGCAGATGAAAACCATTGCTTTACCTGGCGTCTTTCGTTAAGCAGCTGGCGTCTTTTCGTTTTGCTTTAGAAACATCTGGCGTCTTTCGTTAAGCAGCTGGCGTCTTTTCGTTTTGCTTTAGAAACATCTGGCGTCTTTTCGTTTTGCTTTTAGAAAACATCTGGCGTCTTTCGTTGGTTTATTTCATCAATCAACGGCGTTTTGAACAAAATTTTTATTGTTTAATCACGCACAGGAGAAATCTCACCAGGCACTACCTTGGAGGTAAACAATGGCTGCTACTGGGAATGAGAGACAGCAGAAGTCGGCTTTTAACACTTCTACTTCTACTAACGGTTCCTACTGGAACATGCCAATGGCTGCTAATGGGGAATGAGAGACAGAAGAATTCGGCTTTTAGTTAACGCGCACGTTGCGATTTTTTTTTTATTGTTCAACAACGCACCGGAGAAATCTCCCACCGGCACCACCTTGGAGGTCAAAGCGTAAGACTGGTTACGCACTACGACTACGACTACGACTACGAGGGACGAACGGGTGCCGCTTTAAGGAGCTTCGCCCCTAAAACGCCAACGAACAATGGAGAAGCACGCCTGCTGCTCGCATCAAATGAATGAAAGGATTCGAGCGCGCGAGGAATTTGAAGTCCCTAGCGTAGTGGCTCGAAAGTGCTTGGAATGTGTATATGGTATGCGTGTCTGTGGTGTCTTTGTCAATTGATGCTCCAGAAAGGGAATTCGACTGCCGTGGGGGGGGGGGGGGGGGGGCAAAAACTAAGAAAGAAAGCTGAACGCAATTCAAAACGGACTGCAGTGCTCACTTGGCGTTTTCTTACTTGCCTAAGAGCTTATAGCATCTGTAGTTCGCTGCTGCTGCACTAAACAAAAGAAGAGAAAAAGGAGAGAAGGCACAGCAGACATCTGAAACCGATAGAACATGTCGTGGGAGTTTTTTTTTTTTATTGTGGGAAGCCTTGGCGTAACCTTAGCATGTCTCACAGTGTTAGCCCTGCTTAACCAAATGGGATTCATACTCCCAATGTTTGATAACAAACAAAAGAAAGGTGGATTTGATTTTTTCTCGATTTCTCCATCACTTTTCACGTTATCAATCATAAGTGTCGTTAAAAAACGTTTACCAATACGGCATTCGAGGCACAGCTCTTTCTCTTATCACGTCCTGCCTGAATCTGTAGCCATAGGCGATGACCATTCTGAGTCGAAATACACAAAAATAAGCGTACAGCAGGGGAGTACATTAGAACGTTATCTTTTCACGTTGTTCTCTCACGATATAGTCAATGTCCACAAGCACACAGAGTATATAATTGATGCGGATTGCATCAGCCTGTTTTCCGACGGTGATTCGTATAATGAAATGTATACTGGAGCCAACCAAACTCTTGAATACGTATACACTCGGGGATGAATAATTCTTTAATGTTTTGTAGAAAACGCGACACCTGTACTATTCAGCCTGTGTAACAAGCTCTTTTAGCTATGAACCATTAGTTTAACTAATAATATAATGAAAGTACTGTGTTACTCAAAATTATCTGGCGTCTGCTTCTCCGAAACCATGTGATGGGTTTGCCAAAAAGATAGATTACTTAGCAAATTATTAGGCATGTCCAAAGGAATGGATTATTGTTCTTGTGACTAGGTTTCATTAGTCCGTTTTTCGATGTCAGTTTATCAACATCATTTTACGTACGTTATTTTTTGAAGAAGTTTTCTGTGTATATGGGCCCAGTTTGCTATACTCGTGGACAACTTGGCAATGAAGCAAGGGCTACGGAGACCAACAGCGCGTGTCCTGCCGCTAAAATGCCGTTCCACAATTATAAAAGAAGCTTTTTGAAAAAGGCATGTAGAACGCGTCCGAGATATGTTTACATTTGTTTTGCTTGCTTTTGTTTTGCTTGCGTTTTACTCTTTCGTTCCACGTTTTTCTGTGTGCAACAACGCCGCACCTTTTACATGCACCTTAACGGTGAAAAGCCGTCTCCGCCTTCAGGGGAGCATTCACCATGTTTTGGCCCTTCCGTGGACTTGTCTGAGGGGTTTGTGACCAATTTCATCTACGAATGAACGTCTGATTCTTTACTGAACCACCTCAAGCCGAAACGTGCGATAAAACGGGCTGCTTCGCGCAGGAGTACGTGTGCAGACGCTCCGCCCCAGTAGCGTTCCCTTCATTTCCAAGAAAAGTTGTGCCCGAGTATAGCATGTCTCAATTGGGTTCGGAGCCCATCAAAGACAAATGGGTTATTCTGGAATATTATTTCCCTGTTATTGGAAAGGACATACGAAGTTGTGTTGTTTTCTTGCACCGAAAAGACAAACATTCGCTCATGGCAGCTGCTCAACACTGAGAATTAAAACCAAGCGGTCGCGGTAACAACTGTCCTACTTTACCTTGTGGTGATATTCTACGAATTCGTAAAGGGTTGTTTGGCAGTCGTGCTCTTCTCTCAAATTATAGGTTCTTTGCGTTTCGCCTAATACTTCAAACTCTGGCAGGTTGGCCCATTCCACTTAAGAGTAAGAACAATACGCGCGAAATTACCACGTTTTGGAGCCCCACATATTTTCTGGCAGTTCCCGAAATCAAACAACGGCCCCATTGTTTCACAAGCTCCTTTGTTCGGCCTCTTTACAATGATGCGCGCCATCTCAAAGCTGGGACTGACATGCAAATTAAGTTGAATTCTTGCTTGCCTCATTTGACTGGAATGTTTGGGACGAATGAAGTTCTTTAATTTCTGGAATTTGTCTTGACGCTTACGACAAAAGAAGTACGCAAACACGCATTCTCTCCTCTCTTCTCTGGGTGAGCTCGTTGTTGTCCCTCTGAATGCATCTTAGTGTTGTATTACATGCCGCGCGAAGAAATTTGCGTACGTAAACTTTAGTCTCTTCTCACAACGGTGGCAGGACAGATAGTGGCCACCTTATCTATCCGAGAAAATAAGAAAGCCTTCAGAAATTGCGGATGACATCCTATTCACAATGTGTGCTTCCGCATGGCAAGCCTACGGAAGCGCCTCTTCCACAATCTAGCAACCCACCACTGCAAGCTTCTGGGAGTGCCAGCAACACGCGTCCTAAGAACGACAGAGGTATCACTGCCCCGGCTGACGCGTGGCCAGCACTACCGACGAAAAATGCACCAGCAGAACCGCTGCACCGACCACCGAAAGTTACTTCGGAACGGCACAGTGGCGATAGTCATGACAAGGAAGTCGTAGCCATGGTAAAGGCTCTCATGAATACTCTTCGAGTGCTTCTGAGTAGCATCCACACGCCGGCTGCTCGTAGTGCACTCCAAATATTGGACGCGTTGAACCCGGTGCTGTCAAGCCTGGAGAACCACCATGGCTCCTCCTCCGCAGCCCTACCGTAAAGCAGTCAAAGAAGCTTCGATCTACGATGAACCTCCCGAGCTTCGCCCACTCACCATCATTCACTCTGTGGATACGCTGTAATTTTTTTATTTACATTTGTTTTGCTTGCTTTTGTTTTGCTTGCGTTTTACTTTTTCGTTCCGCGTGTGCGACAACGCCGCACCTTTTACATGCACCTTAACGGTGAAACGCCGCCTCCGCCTTCAGGTGAACATTCACCATGTTTTGGCCCTTCCGTGTACTTGTCTGAGGGGTTTGTGGCCGATTTCATCTACGAATGAACGTCTGATTCTTTACTGAACCACCTATGGCCGAGACGTGCGATAAACCGGGCTGCTTCACGCAGGAGTACGTGTGCAGACGCTCCGCCCCAGTAGCGTTCCCTTCATTTCCAAGAAAAGTTGTGCCCGAGTATAGCATGTCTCAATTGGGTTCGGAGCCCATCAAAGACAAATGGGTTATTCTGGAATATTATTTCCCTGTTATTGGAAAGGACATACGAAGTTGTGTTGTTTTCTTGCACCGAAAAGACAAACATTCGCTCATGGCAGCTGCTCAACACTGAGAATTAAAACCAAGCGGTCGCGGTAACAACTGTCCTACTTTACCTTGTGGTGATATTCTACGAATTCGTAAAGGGTTGTTTGGCAGTCGTGCTCTTCTCTCAAATTATAGGTTCTTTGCGTTTCGCCTAATACTTCAAACTCTGGCAGGTTGGCCCATTCCACTTAAGAGTAAGAACAATACGCGCGAAATTACCACGTTTTGGAGCCCCACATATTTTCTGGCAGTTCCCGAAATCAAACAACGGCCCCATTGTTTCACAAGCTCCTTTGTTCGGCCTCTTTACAATGATGCGCGCCATCTCAAAGCTGGGACTGACATGCAAATTAAGTTGAATTCTTGCTTGCCTCATTTGACTGGAATGTTTGGGACGAATGAAGTTCTTTAATTTCTGGAATTTGTCTTGACGCTTACGACAAAAGAAGTACGCAAACACGCATTCTCTCCTCTCTTCTCTGGGTGAGCTCGTTGTTGTCCCTCTGAATGCATCTTAGTGTTGTATTACATGCCGCGCGAAGAAATTTGCGTACGTAAACTTTAGTCTCTTCTCACAACGGTGGCAGGACAGATAGTGGCCACCTTATCTATCCGAGAAAATAAGAAAGCCTTCAGAAATTGCGGATGACATCCTATTCACAATGTGTGCTTCCGCATGGCAAGCCTACGGAAGCGCCTCTTCCACAATCTAGCAACCCACCACTGCAAGCTTCTGGGAGTGCCAGCAACACGCGTCCTAAGAACGACAGAGGTATCACTGCCCCGGCTGACGCGTGGCCAGCACTACCGACGAAAAATGCACCAGCAGAACCGCTGCACCGACCACCGAAAGTTACTTCGGAACGGCACAGTGGCGATAGTCATGACAAGGAAGTCGTAGCCATGGTAAAGGCTCTCATGAATACTCTTCGAGTGCTTCTGAGTAGCATCCACACGCCGGCTGCTCGTAGTGCACTCCAAATATTGGACGCGTTGAACCCGGTGCTGTCAAGCCTGGAGAACCACCATGGCTCCTCCTCCGCAGCCCTACCGTAAAGCAGTCAAAGAAGCTTCGATTTTCCAGTGGAATGCCCGAGGTCTCAGACCCCGCATTTCAGATATTCGACCATTCGTATTTAGGCATCAGTTTCCGATTATTGTTATTTGCGAACCACGTCTTCACAGTGCAATACGGTTATCTGGTTATGAAGCTTTCAAGTCTGTTACTTTCAACGACTGCAGCAAAGTCATCATTTATGTCAGGTGCGATCTTACCTACATAGAACACGCTGTACCACCGGACGATAAAAACCAGTACGTGTGCTTCACAGTGAAGAGAAAGGACCTGACTTTCACGCTTGTCGGCGTATATATTTCACCCTCCAGCCGTTTAGACACTGTGAGACTTGGTGCACTTTTATCAGCGACACCTGGGCCGTGGATTATAACTGGTGACTTCAACGCTCATCACCCATTATGGGGAAGCCAGAAGACGGATCGTCGAGGAAGGCGACTCTTTTCATTTGTATCGGACAATGAAATGCACTGTGTAAACGACGGTAGTCCTACGTTTCTTCGGGGACTAACGTATACCAGCTGCCTCGACCTAACGTTTGTGTCACAAAGCCTACTTGACAAGGTGCAGTGGTTTGCGGATATTGAAACCCATGGCAGTGACCACATTCCTACTTACATAACAGTCAACGGCCTGGGCACGACGCACAACACCGTTTCTCGACGCATCGACTGGACACAGTACAGGTCGCTCACAGAGCAGGGTTGCGAAAACAATGCAGAGGCTACCCTTGACAATTTGGAAGACCTAATCAGAAACGCAGCTCGAGACGCTGCCTACGATTTTTCACCGACGAAAAAATTTTGCGAACATGACGTGGAATTGGAGCGACTCCGAGCAATCCGTCGTCGAGCTGAACGGCGGTATCGGCGCACTAAGTCGATTTACGATTTAAGAGAGGCAAGACGTGTACAGAAGAAGATTAGGCGTCGTATAAACGCTCTACAGTCTCTCCGCTGGAAAACGTTTCGTGAGTCGCTTGACCCACACACGCCTACATCTCAGATATGGCGAGTTGTCCGCGGCCTGCGAACATCACCACAACAGCGTCACTCGTTCAAGTGCCTTGCTCTCCACCAAGGGCGTCGTGAAATCGAGGTAGCCGAAGATTTCTGTACTAGGATTGCCAATCAAGGGCCCACTTTCACCTCAAGTAGCCAAAGAAGCACGCCAGTCCCAAGAGACTCCAGGATGGACAATCTGTTCTCCTTGCAGGAGCTTGAGGCAGCATTGGCTGCATGCAAGCGTTCTTCATCACCTGGACCTGACGGTATAAGCTACATGAAGATCAGCAACCTCGGTCAAGCAGGTCGGCGTGCCCTTCTGGCCATATACAACGACTCGTGGCGCCATGGTTTGATTCCTTCTTCGTGGAAGTCCAGTCGCCTTGTCCCTCTGCTCAAAGCAGGTAAATCTCCTCTCGAGTTGGCCTCCTATCGCCCCATTGCACTGGCTAGCTGCCTCGGAAAGGTGATGGAGAGGATGGTGCTGACTCGCCTCGAGTGGTATCTGGAGCACTACGACATATACCCTGATGCTATGGCTGGTTTTCGCCGCGGACGGTCTTCTATTGATAACGTCGTGGACCTTGTCACATCTGTCCAACAGGAAAAAAGCCTAAAAAGACTATCCGCGGCAATATTTTTGGACGTGAAAGGCGCTGTTGGGATCCTGGTGGAGTCGCAGGAGTCGGGCCGTCGGTCCTAGGTTCCCCGTTACTAGGTCGACGTTTGACCCATCCCGACTCCAAGGGAAGGTTGCCGGAGTGCGGGGTTGACACGGAGACGATGACGAGTCAGAAGAGGAAGCTAGAGAGATGATGTTTATTTTACATGATGATCAGGGCTCGGGGGTTTTTTGCGCTCTTATTATATACAACCTATGTACAAAAATGTCCAATGACGACGTCGTCTCCGCCCTCGAAGAGAGGAGGTCACGCCCCGCCTTCGCTGCTTCTCGGTGGCAAGGTATGACGTGACCCGGGTGGCAGCCGATGCTGAAATCCGGAGAAGGTACGGTTCGGCGAAGAGGCTTGCTGAAGAACAACAGCAGCACAAATAAAAGCACTCTTCCCGGCCCCGTCCTTTTGACGAATGCTGCCGTTTCTCACACTGGGGAAGCCATAGGCCACCCGCTGGCAGCAGTGCTCACAGTCGGCCGGTGCGCTGATGCACCCCTCTCGCTGCGTCGGTGCGGCCGCGAAGTTCTTGCCACAAAGGCGACACAAACGCGCACACACGCACCGCACGACACACCGACGGTCCAGGCGGATTCCGGGAGCTTCCCGCGGACTGGTGAACAAGGCCGTCGCTGCCGCGTCAAATAATGCACTCGTCTCCTCGAGACGGCAGCCCAGGGATGAAAGATCCGTGAGAACGCAAGCATACGCGCTCCCCACGGTCATTTTCCCCGAAAGGTAGATCCAACGGCCACCACCAGCAGCCTCCCTCCACCACATCCATGGGGGGCCCACGCCGATCTTAACAGTCCCTCCGGCGCCAGGAAACTCTCGAATGGCCAGGAACGCAATTACTGTCCATGAGAGAGATCTAGGGTTTGATGAAAATTGTGGACATGCGGCTCGAACATCCCGCAAGGAGGAACCGCAGCCAGAACAAACCAGGCGCCACAACACTACACCACGCGGAGGCATTCAGAATCTGCTTCAGATCCACCAGGCTTATCAAAACCTCATTAAAACACCCCCCAAAAAATTTCGGACTCCTTTTAAGCAAGTGACCATCTTTCCTCGCAAAGTTTTGCTCAAGACAAACCGGGGGCAGCTATGGAAGAGTTCCCACTCCAGAACTACCCAAGAATTGGTTCTACAAAATTTGTCAGGCAAATGTTTAACAATGATGGCACCCACTTAAAATTCAAACTCGCCTATAGTTACTGGCTACTTGGCCGCGCTGTTCACAGTTGTAATCAACTGTTTCCTGTGCTTGAAACGTGCACGCGACGTTAGCGAACGCCTCACAATCTTCCGCCATCTCAAGCACCTCTTTCTTTGTCTCATCCTTAACGGAGACACCAGTACGCCTGAACAAGGATTCCCGCACTTTACTTTCCTTACGCTTTACGCCTGCTCTTTCAGGAGTTCCGCTAATTCCTCCTTGAAGCGTTAACCGATCCCTCTCAATTTTGAGCTCCAACAATTTCCTCTCCCTTTCTTTCTTCTCTTTTTCATACAGTTTCTTTGCTTCCTCCCTCTCTTTCTCGTATGCTCTTTTGGCTTCCTCCTCTTTCAGATTTTCCTGAACAAGACCCCAAGCGAATTCAATGTCTTCCTCACTGCTACCGCTTTCCTCTATTAATTTCAGTAGCTCACATTTTGTCATCGACTCTTCCCACTCGAGTGCCAACTCGTCGCACAACTGCAACAGCTCTACCCCTCGCAACTTACTCAGGTCCATGGCCACTGCTTAAAACGATGGTTTTGATTGCGAACAGATGCTTAAAACCGCGCACTTTGCGTCTGAACGCACACACACACACACCCAGGAATTCAAATTGTTAACCCAGAATTTGAAGCCTGGTAAATCTCAAAGCAAAAACCAAACGCTCACCCGCAAGTGCAGTGCCATGTCACCAGGTTCATCCCAGCCGCTGCCATCCAAATGTTGGGGTCCTGGTGGGGATGCAGGAGTCGGGCCGCCGGTCCTTGGATCCCCCGCTACTAGGTCGACGTTGTACCCATCCCGACTCCAAGGGAAGGTTGCCGGAGTGCGGAGTAGACACGGAGACGATGACGAGTCAGAAGAGGAAGAAAGATGATTTGATGTTTATTTTACATGATGATCAGGGCTCGGGGGTTTTTTGCGCTCTTATTATATACAACCTATGTACAAAAATGTCCAATGACGACGTCGTCTCCGCCCTCGAAGAGAGGAGGTCACGCCCCGCCTTCGCTGCTTCTCGGTGGCAAGGTATGACGTGACCCGGGTGGCAGCCGATGCTGAAATCCGGAGAAGGTACGGTTCGGCGAAGAGGCTTGCTGAAGAACAACAGCAGCACAAATAAAAGCACTCTTCCCGGCCCCGTCCTTTTGACGAATGCTGCCGTTTCTCACACTGGGGAAGCCATAGGCCACCCGCTGGCAGCAGTGCTCACAGTCGGCCGGTGCGCTGATGCACCCCTCTCGCTGCGTCGGTGCGGCCGCGAAGTTCTTGCCACAAAGGCGACACAAACGCGCACACACGCACCGCACGACACACCGACGGTCCAGGCGGATTCCGGGAGCTTCCCGCGGACTGGTGAACAAGGCCGTCGCTGCCGCGTCAAATAATGCACTCGTCTCCTCGAGACGGCAGCCCAGGGATGAAAGATCCGTGAGAACGCAAGCATACGCGCTCCCCACGGTCATTTTCCCCGAAAGGTAGATCCAACGGCCACCACCAGCAGCCTCCCTCCACCACATCCATGGGGGGCCCACGCCGATCTTAACAGCGCATACGACAATGTATTGCATGGATCCATCCTGGATGCGCTGGGGAATGTTGGACTAGGCGGCCGTGTCTACAAATGGATCTGCAGCTACTTGAAAGACAGAACTTTCTTTGTACAAACAGAGGATGGTGCCACAACGCACCATTGCACCTTTCGTGGCGTGCCACAAGGCGGGCTCCTGAGCCCCACACTTTTCAACCTTGCACTCCTTGGCCTCGTCGATGCACTTCCACAGTCTGTCCGTCTTTCTATATATGCTGACGACATTTGCATCTGGGCGTCAGGTGTGACACGTGCGCATGTACGGGCCCGGCTTCAGAGAGCGGCCACACTAACCTCGAAGTACCTTCATGAAAGGGGACTCGAACTGTCATCTGAGAAGTGCTCGTTAGTTGCCTTTACACGCAAGGACATGGAACGCTACGTAATTAGAATTAACGGACAGGCCATCATGTATGAGAAGGCACACCGATTCCTCGGAGTAATAATAGACCGCGACCTGTCTTGGAGCCCTCACACTTCCTATATGAAAAGGAAGTTGACGAATATCACCCACGTGCTCAGGTTCCTTGCGGGAAAATCGTGGGGTGTATCTGTACGAGCGATGCTCCAGCTTTACATCGCGTTATTCCGTGGATTCATGCACTACAGCCTACCAGTGCTGGGAGGAACACGTAAAACTAATGTGCGTGTTCTCCAGTCGCTTCAAGCTCAAGCACTGAGAATATGCCTTGGACTGCCGAAGTGTGCATCCACAGCAGCGACAGTCGTCGTCGCACGTGATCATCCAATCACAACATATCTTCGTGTGGATGCTCTACGAGTACACCTAAGACATCTCGCCCGAATTCCATCGCACCACCTAGCCTCTCTTCCCGTTTCTAGGCCAGACTCCGAATTCAGCGCCATTATTGCTGCTCATCGTGCAGTCCTACCATCGGGTTTCACGCCTCCAGCTAGGCCATCATTACCATTGTGGTGCCTTCATCCCCTCGAAGCGCTCCTGACCATTCCCGGAATTAAAAAGAAAAACCACATCTCAACTTTAGCCTTACAACAAGCCACCCTAATGTTCCTGCATGAGCAACACAGCGGACGCCTTCACGTTTACACGGATGGGTCAGTTTCCTCTGTGAGCGCGTCAGGAGCAGTGATCATTCCAGCCAAGTCTGTCACCATACAATTCAAGACGTCCCACTTCACAACTTCGACAGCTGCAGAACTCGCCGCAATTCATGCAGCGGTAGAAGTCATAATTGCAGAACCTTCCCATGCATGGTCCATATTCACAGACTCCAAGGCAGCTCTTCAATGTCTGATATCGCCATTTCGTCATGGACCTCGCGAGCAACTGGTTGCTGACATAAGAATTCTTCACCACCATGCCGTCGAGCAAGGACACAACATCACGTACCAGTGGATACCGGGGCACTGTGGGATCAACGGCAATGACCTTGCTGATAAATCCGCCCGATCTGCCCACGATGATAACCACTGTAGAGCAATACCATTCTCCAGGACCGACGCATCTGCAAGGCTTCAATCCCTAGCACGTGAACTTACGCGCGCACAGTGGGATTCGTCAGATTTCACCAATGCTCGTGTACATAGTTTGCACCCAGACCTTAAGTTCCGCCTTCCCTCAGGAATACCTCGAGCTGAAGAGACACTTCTTTGTCGCCTGTGGCTTGGCGTTGCCTTCACAAACGCCTACTCATTTCGTATTGGAATGGCAAACGACCCTATGTGCGAGAACTGCGGCTGCGACGAAACGATCTCTCATCTTCTGTGTGAGTGTCCCCGTTTCAGTGGCCCCAGGAGAGAACTTACCGCTGCTCTAGACAGACTTGACAGGCGCCCTTTGTCCGAGCAACGAGTCTCGGGACACTGGCCGTGTCCATTGTCAGCACGGAAAGCGCTCAACGCGTTGTTGCGATTTTTACGGACGAGTGGTCTAAGGGACAGACTTTAAGCAGTGTCGCGTTTGTGTGCGTGTGTTTTTTTTTCTCTCTTTTTCTTTTTTCTTGTCGTGTCTCCTTTCTGCTATCTTTCAGTCCCCTTACCCTTCTTCCCCTGCACAGGGTAGCCAGCCGGTCTCAGCACTGGCTAACATCCCTGTCTTTCCTCCTTTCTCTTCCTCCTCCTCCTCCTCCGCATGGCTGGTTTCCCTTACAAAAATGCCTGTTGACATTAAGTAGACCACCTATGAACTTTCTATTGACTGTACTGACAGTCTACATACATTTGCACTGTAGTAATACTTGTTCGTAGAACGTCTAAAGACCTGCTACTTACTTCTGTATAAAGAATATTCTAACTACACTGTCGAAAGGCTCCCTACTTACTTTTGTAAAAAGAATATTCTAGCTACACTGTCTAAAGGCTTCCTACTTACTTTTTTATAAAGAATTTTTTAGTCATCACATATAAATAATTCCCTCTTAATTCTGTATAAAGAACGCTTTAAATACATCGTGAAATGGCTTCGTTCTTACTTCTATATAAAGACTATTTTAAATGCACCGTGAAATTGCTTCAGTCTTATTATTGTATAAATAATTTAAGCACACCATCAAATTACTTCCTACGGAATTTCGCATAAAGAACTTTCTTTATCTAAAAGTGAGAAGTCGTAGAATGTTTAACCTGTACATTGAGCGATTGTTTGATATTTCCCGCAGGACATGTTGATGATTCCAGCTGCGCTTGCCTGAACACAAAGTATATGTCGCCTACAAGTGCACCAGACCTAATTTGTTCGCCACGCGTAGTGTAAGCTGCTTTTGCACTTGAAAATAACATGAGAGATGGTAATCAATTTTCCATTCGTCAAGATAACTAGTATAATTGAGACAGCACGCAAGCACTGTTCTAGTGGGCACTTCAAACGTCTTTCCAGACTTTCACCTTCACGTATACTCTCTTTTTTCTGCAGTTGAAACTAACAGATTAACAGATGACACACTTCTTTGATACGGCCGCCTTGCACAAAGATTCAAAGACCAGCACTCACACCAAAAGAGTCCGAGCTGACCCCGAAACGTTCGGTTTTTTGCGTTTCAGGTAAAAAAAAGAAACGAAGCAGGGGCCTACGCTGGTGTCATCTCGTTTCAACACTAACATTATTTTGCTTAACCAGACAGATTTCTGGCAGCTGTTAACGTTTAATATGTGCTTTGCTCGCTGACAAAAAAAAACAACGTAAAACAGCAACAGCTCATCTTGCTACCAGCACGGAGCAGTGAATTGCTATCGCACATAAGCTGGCACAATCTCATAATGAGTTAATTGCGCGGCTTTCATATTTCTCTAATTCCCGCGGATTCCCTTTTCATGACCATCTGCCACATAAAAGCCCTTGGGGATATTATGTTTAAAGCTTTGTGCAGGCTCATTTTTTTTCCGAGCATTTGCGTTGTGGCTTGCACGCTCATAAAATACACGGCTAGCTGCTTTGCTTGTGTGTGCGCGTAAATATGAACACATGCTTGTAGCCGTCAAGCGTGGCAAGCGCAATTGTTTCGAAGATGTCAAATAATTCTGCCTTCTCAAAGTATGACCAGGCGGAATTATAGTGATAGCAGCAGTAGCAGTAATACTGCATGTGAAGCAAAAGAAAAAGAACGCGCATCGAAGACTTCGCGGATGTCAGTTTTACACAGCAATGGTAAAACCATGGTCCTTCAAAACGACCTTCCAAACCCTGCCGAAAGGCACGCCACGCTGGCACATGCTGCGTGAACAAAATTCCTGAACCAGTACTACTAGTTTGCAAGGAGGAGCAAGTCCGGCAGTCCCCCCCCCCCCTTCCCCCGATGCGGTTCCTCGAATATCCATTGTGCCAAAGCTCTCCGTCCGCTGTTGGCGCACAGCGAGGAAAGGGGTGTTGAGAGAGGGAGAACAGCGTGCACGTGCTGTGTCACCGGTCTGGCAGTTTTGCTTGGACATACCCTGTGTCGGGGATGCCAGCCCAAGCCGTTGAGTTTTTCTATGTGTGTGAGCTCCTGGATATATTCTTCGACATGTGTGAGTGCCTGGATATGAGTGGCCCAAAACTATGTGGTGTTGCCGAAGGGCGAAGCTATTAGGATGTGCTTTAGGCAAGAAAACGGACACCCGGTACAAGCCCTCCACTGTTTTGAGTCAAGATCGCTGCAACCTGCATACAGCAAAGGCAAGGCCAAGTAGTAACTACTTCTGCGTCTCGTGGGACTTTTCTTATATCTTCTGACCAGTCATGAACTATTTCCAGTCTTGTATGTTCTGTTAGTGTGATGCGCTTGAATATTTTCTTTTGCTCACATATTTCTATTTGTTGTCGATCGAAGAGGCTTATGTGGTAAGTTTTCCTGCATAATTATTCGTATAATTCTCTTCGTTGATATACCTTCAGCCTAGCAGTGTGCACGCGTGTACCTCGGAATGCTGATTTAGATGTGCGAAGCCTATCTGACAGCACATATTGCTTATGATACAATGCCACGTGTCTGCGGTTGGTAGTAAATTACTACTGGAATAAATCTTCAAGTTAAATGACACTGTCTTTTTTATTTCCTTTTTATCAATTAATGAACTTTCTTATAGTTGAAATACTCGTGAACAAATAATACTTCTATGCGAATGTGTTTGTGAGGCTAAAGCAGATCTGCTTATTTTAATCATCTATTTATCTAGCCGCTTTGTGCTAAGTAGAGGCTGCTTTACGTTGCCTATTTTAATGTTTACTACTTGATGCGCTTGTCTATTGTTCTTACTGCTGTGTACCAATTAAGGTTAATAAATTATTCATTTTGCTACTTCGTATGTATTTTGCTTACGCTTGGTTGTACAACTCGTTCACACATATCGACAGAAGCTGTCACGGGATAACATATGTCGGTATTGACCATTCAGAGAATGTGAACAGTGTGTGCATGAACGTGCCTCACTAGATATATTAACCAATTGTTAAAAGGGTATGCTGAGACAAATGTTTGTAGATGATCCACAGAAAGTCTACAAACATTTGGCAATATATTCCTAGGGCGTCAAAAAGCAAATGTTCATAGGGCACTGGTAGAAAGTAAGCAGACAGCCTATGAACACGGGTATATGTACTGTTGGCGGCCAATTGTTTCCAGAGCGCTAGCAAGCAGTCAGTAAACTGAGACAAATGTTGGTAGATGATCCACAGAAAGTCTACAAACATTTTGGCAGTATGTTCCTAGGGCGTCAAAAGACAAATGTTCATAAGGCACTGGTAGAAATTAAGCAGACAGCCTATGAACACGCGTCTATGTACTGTTGGTGGCCAATTGTTTCCAGAACGCCAACAAGCAGTCAGTAAAGAAGTACACAGACCTTTGCTAGACATTCTGTTTGTTGTTGGTACGTTCTAGTAACAATTGTCTGCAGACAGCCAAGTTAATGTTTCTAGAATATTTTGTAAGGGCTGTTTCTAGACACCCTGTAGGTTGTTGGTAGGTTCTAGTAACAATGTCTTTAGATATGTTTCTAGGGTGTCAAAAGAAAAAGGATGATATGACGTTAATATGAAGTCAGCAGACACCCTAGAAACAGGTGTCTGTTGAAAGTTGGTGGCCAATTGCAGGCAGGGTGTCCACAGGAAGTTGGTAGAGAAGTATGTAGACTTTTGCTAGACAGTCTGTTAGTTGTTGGTATGTTCTAGTAACAACTGTCTGTAGACATTCAATTTAATGCTACTAGAAATTTTTGTAAGGGTTGTCTCAGCAGTCATGTATATTGTCACGTGACACACAAGAGACTGTGATAACAGAGACCGGACCGTCAGGTAGGCAAGAACTGCTAGATGAGCAAGATGGCTCCGACTGGGGCGCGCGCTGGGCCAAAAGCAACTTCTTCCTTTTCTTTCTTTGTGTCCATGCTGGCTCGCGCCCGCCGCGCATGTCCCGGTGGCATTATTCCCCCCTTGAAAACGGCATCGTCCCGATGCACAAGAGTTTTGACAGGCACAGCCGAATAAAATTTAAAACAAACTAACAGGAAGTGGACGGAAGATGAAAAATGACTAAGGCGGAAGTTCTCTCATCCTAACGCGTAAAATAAGGCTTCAGTCGTACAACGTGCACAATCTCGGAGTGGTGCTTTCGACGATGTGGCGACATAACGCCATCCGGAACAACCTCGTAATTGACGTCACTAACGCGGCGCAACACCTTGTAGGGTCCGAAGTAGTGACTAAGGAGCTTCTCGGACAACCCTTTGCGGCGAACCGGAGTCCACACCCAAACGTGATCGCCCGGGCGGTATTGCACATGTCGATGGTGAAGATTGTAGCGCCGTGCGTCTGTGCCTTGCTGCTGCGTGATGTGCAGGCGTGCTAATTGGCGAGCTTCTTCGGCGAACTGGGTAAGCTCCTCAGCGTCAGGGGTGAGTGAAGCGTCTAGGTCGTGTGGGAGCATGGCATCTAACATGGTTTGAACTTCACGTCCGTAAACAAGACGAAACGGTGTAAATCGCGTTGTTTCCTGAGTGGCAGTGTTGTACGCAAATGTTACGTACGGTAGCACCTGATCCCACGTTTTGTGCTGGACATCTACGTACATTGATAACATGTCGGCGATGGTTTTGTTCAGTCGTTCCGTCAAGCCGTTGGTCTGCGGGTGATACGCGGTTGTCTTGCGATGGCTCGTGTAGCTCAGCTTGAATACGTCATCAATCAGCTTGGATGTGAAAGCTGCTCCCCTGTCAGTAATAACGCTCGCAGGAGCACCATGTCGAAGAACAATTTGGTCTATAAAGAACTGGGCAACGTCGGCAGCCGTAGCGCTTGGTAGGGCCTTTGTCTCAGCGTACCTTGTTAAATAATCTGTGGCGACTATAATCCACTTGTTGCCGGTCGATGATAGCGGAAAAGGCCCGAGTAGGTCCATGCCGACTTGATCGAATGGTGCCCTAGGTGGTGCGATCGGTTGCAACAGTCCCGCAGGTTTCATTGATGGGGATTTGCGACGCTGACATGCACGGCAGCTTTTGACGTAACGCTTCACAGCTGCAGAAAGTCGGGGCCAGTAGTACGCTTGTTTGACTCTGGCGAGAGTTCGCGAAGAACCCAAGTGGCCAGATGTCGGTTCGTCATGGCAGGCTTGAAGGATTTCATCGCGCATGTCTGCTGGTACAACGAGAAGGTAGGGTTTACCGTAACTGCTCGAGTTTTTCTTGTACAGGACACCACCTCGCACGCTAAACGACACGAGACTGCGAGAAAGGCGTCGAGGCAGGGGAGACTTGCGTCCTTCTAGATTTTCTATAATTGCGCGGATTTCGGCGTCTTCGCGTTGTCGTGCAATCAAGTCGGTAGCGGTTAAGGCCCCAAGGAAGCCGCTATCATCCTCATCCTCAGCCTCAGGATTATACGCCTCAGTTGGTGCGCGCGACAACGAATCAGCATCCTCGTGCTTGCGACCGGATTTGTACACGATGGTGAGGTCGAATTCCTGCAAGCGAAGGCTCCGGCGTGCTAGTCGTCCCGACGGATCGCGTAAATTGGTTAACCAGCACAATGAGTGGTGGTCGGTCACCACTTTGAACGGACGACCATAGATGTAAGGGCGAAATTTCATTGTTGCCCATACCACTGCGAGGCATTCCTTCTCCGAGGTGGAATAGTTCTTTTCGGCACGTGATAGAGTACGACTAGCGTATGCTATCACACGCTCTGTGCCGTCTTGGTGTTGGACAAGGACGGCGCCAAGACCTACATTGCTGGCGTCGGTATGCAGTTCAGTATCAGCGTCCTCGTCAAAATGAGCCAGAACTGGGGGTGTCTGCAATCGATTCCTCAGTTCGGAGAAGGCGGTGTCCTGCTCCTCATTCCAGACGAATGCGATGTCATCACGTGTGAGACGAGTAAGAGGTTCGGCAATCCTTGAGAAATTGGCGATGAAGCGGCGATAGTACGCACACAGCCCCAGAAAGCGACGTACCGCTTTCTTGTCACGCGGAACGGGAAAGGTGGCTACAGCAGTAGTCTTGTCAGGGTCAGGCCGAACACCATCCGCGCTCACAACATGGCCAAGGAACTTGAGTTCTGTGTAACCGAAGTGACATTTTTCTGGATTCAGCGTTAAGTCAGCAGAGCGCAGAGCTTCTAGAACAGTCTTCAGACGCCTCAGGTGCTCGTCAAAGGTAGCCGAAAACACAACGACGTCATCCAGATATACTAGGCACGTGTGCCACTTCAGCCCGGTAAGAACAGTGTCCATCATTCTCTGGAATGTCGCAGGTGCAGAACACAGGCCAAATGGGAGGACTTTAAATTCGTACAGGCCATCCGGTGTAACGAAAGCAGTTTTCTCGCGATCCCGTTCATCAACTTCAATCTGCCAGTACCGACTTTTGAGATCTATTGATGAAAAATACTTGGCCCTTCGGAGTCTATCGAGCGAATCGTCGATACGAGGCAGCGGATAAACGTCTTTTTTAGTTACGCTGTTAAGATTCCTGTAGTCAACACAGAAACGCAGGGTTCCGTCCTTTTTCTTTACTAGGACTACCGGTGACGACCAAGGACTTTTGGAAGGCTGTATAACATTATCCTGGAGCATCTCTCCGACTTGCGCATTTATGGCTTCACGTTCTTTGGCCGAAACACGGTAGGGCTGCTGTTTTATAGGTGAGGCGTCGGGATACGTAATAATTCGGTGTTTCGTGATGGGCGTCTGACGTACCTTAGATGAAGAAGCAAAGCAGTCTTTGAATTGAAGGAGCAATTGCTGCAGGAGCGCTCGTTGGTGCTCCGGGAGAGCCGAATTAATATCGATCTTGCAGAGTGACGAAGTTGTGTCCCCCGATGTCAATTGCAACCCGGTTTCCGTTAATGTAGAAGTAAAGCATTCAGCAACGTCTGTCATGGGGTAGGCGAAAGCTATCGCAGTGCGACGAAAAAGGTGACGGTATTCGTTGCTGAAATTCGTAACAAGGAGCGTAGAACATCCATCGCGAAGTGTGACGAGGCTGCGGGCAGCGCAGATACCAAGAGTGAACAAAAGCGACGTGTTGCCTTCAGCAACTGCCTCACCGTCAGGTAGCTCGTCACACACGACGTCAACCAGGACGCTAGACCGGGGTGGCAACGTTATGCTGTCGGCAGAAACGCGAAACGTACTGAGGCTGCTGACGTCGGTTTTTTCTGCTGCTCTCTCTGTCGAAAATGTCACTGTTCGCTCACGAAAGTCGATAACTGCGTCGTGCTCCCGGAGAAAGTCTATTCCCAAGATGAGGTCTCTGGAACATTCACGAAGTACAAGGCAGCTGGAGTGAAAGGTACGTCCGCGAATTGTCACCCTGACTGTGCACATACCGAGTGGGCTGACTACATGTCCGCCGGCAGTACGAATTTGCGTCCCATACCACGGCGTAATGACTTTCTTCAGGTGCGTCGTTAATTTTCCGCTCATAATCGAGTAATCGGCCCCTGTGTCCAATAAAGCAATAACGTCGTGACGGCCGTCAAGCACAACAGGTATTTCCAAAGAAAGTCGCCTTCCGAGATCGGTTGCTGTCGTCGTCTGATCGCTGCTGGTCCGCGTTCGCGTCGATGGGAGGCCTTGCTCGCGTCGATTGTCAGCGGCCTCGCTCCCGAAGGTCGCTGCCGTTAGTTTTCCCGTCTAGGGCTTGGCGAACGCCCCTGCGCCGCCACTTGGGAGCTTCTGAAGTTTGGGGAAGGCCGTCTTGGAGATGGTGATCGTGACTGCCGCCGGAAGGGCAACGTGCGCTGCTGCGACAGGTACTCTTCTATCGCCCTGGGTCGTTCACCAAACCTGGGCCTTGGCGAGTCGACGGCATAACCCGGGAGTCCGAGGCGGCGATACGAACATTCGTGGTATAGGTGGCCGGCTTCACCGCAGTGAAAGCACAGCGGTCGTCTGTCCGGTGTGCGCCAGACGTCAGATTTCCGTCGAATCGGCTGCCTGTTGTACGAGCGCTGGATCGGTTGCACCAGTGGAAGGGTATCGTGCGGCGGTATCGGGTGCACAAAGCGTGGCGCAGCGGGAGTAAAACGGCCTGCAGCTTCCGCGTATGACAGGCGTGGCATCTCTGTCGGTGCAGGTTGGGCAACGGGTTCGGAAAGCGGGATTTGCAGAGCATGCTGTACCTCGTTCCTGACGAGGCTGGAGATTGATCCTACGGTATGCTGAGGCGGGCACTGAATCCTTTGTAGTTCATCGCGCACGACAGATCGGATGAGGTCACAGAGGGAATCGATGTTGATGCTACTCCCGGCAGCACCAATCTGGCCCAGCGATGAAGCGACACTGATTTGCCGGTCGTACACTGCCGACCTCTGTTGCAGGACTCTTTCCATGGTCGTGGCTTCCGTCAAAAATTCGGCCACAGTCTTTGGAGGACTGCGGACGAGGCCAGCAAAAAGCTGTTCCTTTACTCCTCGCATTAGGTGGCGTAGTTTCTTATCTTCTGTCATTTCCGGGTCTGCTCGGCGAAAGAGGCTCGTCATGTCCTCCACGTACATCATAACACTCTCGTTGGGCATTTGGATGCGTGACTGTATGGCCCGCTCGGCTCGTTCGCGGCGATCGGGACTGGCATAACTTTCTACCAGGTTACGGCAAAATTCGCTCCACGACGAGAAGGGTTCACGGTTTTCGTACCAGGTGCGAGCGCCATCCTCCAGGCTGAAATACACGTTTCTGAGCTTGTTCGCGTCGGTCCACCCATTGAAATTTGCGACGCGTTCAAATTGAGCGAGCCAGTCATCCACGTCCTCGAAAATGGAGCCGTGGAACACTTTTGGCACTCGTGGGTTCTGCAGGGTGTAATGAGCAGTCGTCGTGCCTTCCGTACCGTCTTGAGGTGACGCTGACGCCATTTCCGGGAGAGGTTCGTTCTCAGGAGGCAGTCCTCTAATTCGTCGACTGGCCCGGTGCACAGGCGTTGTCACTGCAGGTACAGGGCTACCAGGAGGAGTCTGGTACATTAGTTGGGGCTACCCAGCACCTCCACCAGCAAGATGGCTCCGACTGGGGCGCGCGCTGGGCCAAAAGCAACTTCTTCCTTTTCTTTCTTTGTGTCCATGCTGGCTCGCGCCCGCCGCGCAGTATAGCATGCACAGAGGTGCACAATATAGCACAATGCACAATATAGCATGCACAATATAGCATGCACAGAGGTGCTTGAACGCATCACCAATATTCATAATGCTCGTCATATGTCAGCTTCCACGGACGCGATATCGATTCGATTGGCATACATAAAGAATGTGGCCGCGCTCGTCAACTGCATACTTGTAAGGATGCTCAACCTTTAGTTGGACGACAACATAGCTGGGCCTATCAAACAATTTGTTGATATGCAGTTCCACGAGGGAAGTGGCAAAGATTACTTGGCATGTCCAGCTGCCAAAACAGTGCTTCTTGGTGGCGGGGGTCTAATGTAATAAGTTCAAGTTGTCGTGCAGACACCGCCCATTTAACAATTCTCTAAAATATGACAGCAAACTGAGTTCACGTAACCCTTTTTTAATCAGCAAACGTAGGCTACAACTAATAGTCCCTAAGTCAGAGAACATAATAAATGACGTTAGAATGATTTTTCTTCAAGGCTTTCCGTCTTTTCTACAATTGACAGCTTGTAGCATGTGAAGGTGATCTCCCACCAATTTAGCACATGCGTGCGCTAATAAGAAAGTTACAGCCGGAATAGCATTCTCTTTATTGTTTGCTTTCACTGGTTTCGGTTGTGCGCCCGGTTTCTCAGTCCTATGCGGCGCTGAGGGTAGGCATAATGTCCCTAGATATTTTTTCCGGAAAAAATTCACAGCATATCCACGGAGTGAATGATGATGAGTGGGCGAAGCTCCGGAGGTTCATCGTAGATCGTGCCGAGTTCCGGATTAATTTAGTTAATGCGCACGCTACGAATCCTCATGGTTCAACTATGCACAAGTGAAATCTCCCACCGGCACTTCATTGCAAGTCAAGGTCCAGTGCATATATATATATATATATATATATATATATATATATATATATATATATATATATATATATGGGTGGCTGGTGAACGGTTCTCCAGGGCGAGCAGTCGGTATTTTTCAATCAAGAAACTCGCTAGAAGACGCTGATGCCTGCGTCAAGCTTGTCGCTCGCGGGTGAGGGCGCGTTCTCCTTCTTTGCGAGCTGGTAGCGCGTTCATCGAAGAAAGAGCGTTTCCATATTCAACGCGCGCCTTTCGCTCTCTCTGTCTCTCTCTCTCTCTCTCACAAGACAGCAGATGGAAGAGTGAGAGAGCTCGCGCGCCGGAAGGCACGCGCTGAGGGCGCGCCTCGCACACGTAGCATCATTCATTTCTTTGAAGGTAACGCGCTACTAGGAACAACGGACGGACACACCCAAACCTTCAGGAGCTTCGCCCCTAAAAGATCTAGGGCTTTTAGGTAAGCATAGCAAAATCACTGTGGCTGCGCCTAAGCCAGCAAACTTGCACGTCAGCGAACGTGCTAGCGCTTCCCATAGGTACACGGCATTACTGTAGGTCCGAGGCGCAGTTTCACAGGTCTGGTTTCGACTTATCGAGGTGCTCAGTGGAGCGTCACCGTCCCCAATCGACGAAGTGACGTAACTTAGGGGGACCAAGAGGACTGATGAAGCGCCTGAGATCGGCGCGGTAATTGATTTTTTGAAATAGAGCGCCCACGTGGCGGCGCAGCGCCGGGCTATCGGCAAAAAGTGAGCGCTGCTGCCTTCTGCACGACTGGGAAAACTTATGTCAGGTCTACACAAAAAATAGCAATAAAAAATCCGGGTAGCTACGCACTACTCCTGCGAAAACTGAGTATACGGGGTGCCTGGTGGTGTTCCCCTCGTTGTTTGCCTCCTCAACGCTCACACTTCCCTTTCCCACTCCTTGCTGCACTACAATATACAACACTATTGAATACTTGAATACTTTACCCTCTCGCCTCCTGCCTTCCGTCCGGCCCACGCTCAGGCCATTCCTGCTCAGACTCGCCTCTCTATGCTACCCACTGTTACCTTTGCTTCCCCTCATTTCCACTTTCCTTTCCGAGTCCTTGCTGTTACTACTGCGCATGCGCATGCGCGGCAATGTAAAGGTTTTCCCAGGCCGCGCGCACCAACTGTGGCGTGGTTGGTTGGTTGGTTGTTTGGTTGACCACAAAAGGTGAGGCGAGGCTTTCTGCGTGCGGCAGACTTTTTACGCCGATGCGGAATAGCTTCGCTGTGAAAAAGTAGGGCCTTTAAATAAATGTACGAGGTTCGCGTAATTCACGTTGGAAATCACCGACAATAATTTGTGCGCACTGTGTTCATTCACGTATACTGTGATTGTCCTCTCTAAATACACTGCAGACACATTGAATGACATTAACAAATAGGATCGTAACATTTCTTGTAGAATAATACCGTAAACCTCACGAAACCATTGAATTACGTGGCGTAATATTACGCCATTGCGGGCTCAAATTCATTGCGATTAACTACGGTTGATTTTCTGGACAACGTGCATACAGGAGAGTGTGCAGAGACAGAGAGATATACGAAGGAAAGACAGGAAGATTAGCCATAAATAAGCTTGCGGTATGGTACCCTGTAAGGCGACGGAAATAGGGACCTAAAGAGGAATAGAGGAACGCAGAGCGATAGGGAAAGAATAGAAAGGGGAGGGGAAGGAACGGGGCCAATGCGATCACCCTAATAGGTCAGTGCCATGTATACAAACATCAACAAAGCTTCGTGTAGAATACCGCATTATAGTATACCCTGTTAAGCTGCAATCATACCAACTCTCTCGACCTCTATCGCTGCCTTGCGCTTTTCTTCGGTGAGACGCACCAGGCTAGGCACTTTTACCGCAGCGTTGACTCAGCAGTTACAGCGTCCCCCTCCAATCTGGGAGGGAGGCGCAAGGTTCTGTTCCCGGTGCCACCTAGCCGTGCTCCCGACGTGGGCTTCAGAAAGTAACGTCCTTTCCTTAGCTGAACTACAATCAGTCCACCGGTCTTTTCTTTTAACACGAAAGTGTTTTATGCCGGGGTCCACCACGACACCATATGTCATTACCGTAACGGATATGATGCAGTAAAGTAAACATATGAGCAGTAAAGAAAACTATTCACAAAAGCTTCTGTTGATGCGCTGGGAATCGAGCTCACGGCTCCCCGCTCCACTACGGAAGGTGCCCGGTGCGTTATCGGTGCGCTGACGCCGCACATGCTCGATGATGTACGAACGCGCCGTCTTGTCTCGTCCGGCTCAGCACGCGCGCATTCAGGCGCACATTCCCTGGAATGGTGGATCCATCCGACAGAGGCAAAGTGAATCACTGCAGCTTTACTTCGTCTTTCCTGGATGGCGGCACCATCCCAGGCGCGTTCCAAAGCCCGCCTCGATGAACGCGTGCATAGCCGCGTGCGTAGCCGCGATCGTACAGCTTTGATAGCGCAGTAGTAGGGCACCGGTCACCTTTCTTCGTTGGTGGCGTTTCCACGCCGACCGCTCTTCATGCGTGATAGAAACAAGAAAACTGCTGCGTTAAGGGCCCAACGTCGGCAACAACGTTGACAGCGCAATGTGGCGCAAGTACATGTGACTGATACCTATGTCGCGCGGCACTTACTGTTGACTGTACCCCCTTTATTAGGTAAACTATTTCAGTTCCCACAAGAAGTTGGAGTCGATGTGTGAATGTGGGTTCATCCACCTCCAACGGTGCCGTATACCAGCGAAACGCCGATACCAATGGGCAAGTTCATTTCGATGTAACGATAAATATTCAACCGCTTATGCGAAGAGACATTTGAGTTCTGTGCTATGGCGATTCTTTTGACAGGAGGAATTGCCACAGTTCTTTCTTTAATGGAAAACTCGCTTCTGGGTACGCTATAACTATCACTAGACCGAGAATACCTCAACTGATACACTCACAGGGGAAGGGGTGTAGTGAAAGAAGTAAGTGGAAACCAGAGAACGAAATGGAGAGGCCACTTTCTCAAGAAGGGAGCTACCATGTATCAGGTTAGGCTAACAGTCTCGATTCATTTCTGAAGATTTCTGAAGAATCCTTCTTTTTCTTCTTGCTTGCCTTGTAGCCTAGTGCGTAGGGCAATAGAAGATAGGTGTCCGCCCCGCTGGTGTAGTGGTTACGGTGCTCGGCTGCCACCCAAAAAACGTGGGTTCGATCCCGGCCGCGGCGGTCGCATTTTCGATGGAGGCCAAAATGCCAGAGGCCCGTGTACTGTGCGATATCAGTGCACATTAAAGAAACCCAGGTGGTCAATGCTTCCGGAGCCCTCCACTACGGCTATTCTCTCCTTTCTCTCTCTTTCAATTCCATCCCCCTTCCCCCACGGACGCTTAGCCGTGCTCCGTACATGGGCTGCAGAAATCAGCGTCCTTTCCTCAACCGAATCACAATCAATCATCCAGATAGCCAAGGAGTAATTACACATTTACGCTTGAAAGTACATCCCTGCAATTAATATCGAACGAGCGCTGAGCGCGGGATATAGTGCCGTCTAATATTCTCGAAAGGCAGCTATATCTGGCCACGATGTGCAAGCGCAAAATCCACACTGAACAGCGACCGCCGTCTGCTACGCTGGTTACTTCAACATAACGTTAAGTAATCGCTAACAGCGCCATGTAACGGAGCACGTCGGGGAAGTGGTCAAAAGCGTGCGCATGCGCGCTGTGCACAACAAAGCGACAGTGTCCCCGGATGTTCTTTGAACATCCGGGAACACTGCGGAACATCCGGGGACATCCGCGTAAAGTGAATCCAGCTATAGCTGGACGTTACGCAGTGTTACCTCCTCTTTATTTATTTATTTTTTGGTTGTTATGATCACACTTCACAGGCCTAAAGCCAAGAGCAGCTTCGAAGTGTCCACAGATGCCCACAGATAAACAGCGTTCCAGACGGCGCTCGCGCATCATCGTGCTTCGTGCGCTTGCGCACCGTCGGCAGGTGTCGTTGCCTTTCGAGATTAGACGCTACCATATCCTGTGCTCAGCGCTCGCGCGATATTGTTAAAAAATTGCAACGACGTATACATACTTAAAGCGCAGTGCAAAGTGCGTGCGTCGTGTGCACGTGAAAGGGACACACACACACAGCACATGCCTGCCAGGAGCGTGGTCTCACGGTGTCCATTTTTGTTCTAGTCAGACTTTTCTGCATGCGAAAATACTTGTGAGATACCATGCTCTTTTGTCATTACTGATCGCTCTGCGCCTTTTGATCACACCTGCGGTGTTTCCCACACTGCTGTAGCTTCAATGATTGCGCAGCACGAACAAAGATTCACAACCCGGATCTCAGCGGCATTGACAATGGCCGCCGCTCAACCCAGCTCAATTTCCGCACGTGGGCCGTTCCTTCTGCCATTGTTACGAGTGAGCTCCGTCGTCAGACCTGGAGGCGTGAAGTCACCGAGCCTCCATGGATCGAGTTTCGATAATTACCACCTGCTAGAGCGCGCCATGTTTCCTCAATCAATGAACGTCACGTGGCGGGCTTCCCCTGAAACCGGTTCCCAAAAAAGTATTCGCTGCGATATTGCGCAATAGGGAACCCTATACTTGAGTGGCGTCAGTCACAGTCCGGTCAGCCATAACGAGCACAGTTTAACGTATCGTATACGCGTTGGCGTCTCAACGCTTCATTGAAATTACATTTGAAATCAGCATACAGCGTATATTTCGAACGAGTCCAACACGATGAAGTTTGAAAATGGGTTTTGGCTATAAAACCCGAATGGAATGGCTGCATCTACAAAACATCCCTCATAAGAAGGAGTAGTTCTAAACACTGCGTGTTATCTCTTAGACTGACGCTCACGCTGATGGTTATCAAAATTTTACGAGTGAGTACTAGCGTAGGCGATAGCACGTCATAAGGTTTATTAATTTCGAAGGACGCTAGTTTCAATTAGGTATTGTAACCCATGCAGTGGCTTTCAGTGGGCGTATTCAGGGGTGTCTAATAGATATCTGCTCTTCAAAAACAAAGAATAACCTGTCGTTTCCGCCACTAAAACAAATTTTCATCAATAGATAACTATATCACACGCACTTAGTGCCGCTATAGCTGTTGAAAAATGTGCGCATGTCACATTAGGAGTGAAAGTCCGGAGTAAGACCTGAGCCTGCGGCCGATGTAGCTTCTTCCAGCTTTCTACAAGATCACGTAAGTCACGTGATTTGTCACGTGATTAGCTTTTACGTGGTTTTGGCGGGAAAATGTCACGTACTAGCTGTCATGACATGTTACTTCGTATGCGTGTCATGACATGTTACTTGGAAGCTTTACCGGTTTAACCACGAATCATTAGTACTCTGTTCACTACTTCCTCACTACGCCACGTTGACGTGAGAATTTTGTAACATCTTTGTAGCGCTAAACAGAAATGTAACATCTCTTTTCACATCTGTTCGCGTAAATCAGCTAAATGGCAATGTGAGTACCTCGTTACAAAAATCCTGCGTCAATTTAGAAAATCCCTCATGTCCACAAGTGGCTCAAAAAAGAAAACCGAGTCCAGACGCACCACATCAGATACATAAGCAGGAAAGGGAAAATGGGGACCATCAATCTATGGAATTTTTAAGACGATTTCTCCGCCGAGGTGGTGTAGTGGTTACGGTACTCGGCTGCCACCCAAAAAACGCGGGTTCGATCCCGGCCGCGGCGGTCGCATTTTCGATGGAGGCGAAAATGCCCGGGGCCCGTGTACTGTGCGTTGTCAGTGCACGTTAAAGAACCCCAGGTGGTCTAAATTTCCGGAGCCCTCCACTACTGCCTTTCTCTCCTATCTCTTTCACTCCCTTTCCCCCCACCCCCCACGGACGCTTAGCCGTGCTCCCTACACGGGCTGCAGAAATTAGCGTCCTTTCCGAACCACAATCAATCAATCAATAAGACGATGCGCTGAAATGTGTCTGTCTGTAAAATTGAAAGCTGGGCGAGTTGTGAATTCGTTCATGTCGCTGCGCCCGTCACTCTTTTGCGTGCACTGAAATAAGAATCCATTGGGAATATCTGTGCAGTTTTTTTTTAACAGGCCGCACAAACAACACAAATGCTACGCCCGCCTTCTTATATCGCCACACACATATATATTCTATGGTAAAGTACTAGAAAGCTTACGCCCATCATTTTCTTTTTTTTTTTTTCGTGTGTGCACAAGCTGAAGACTCGTAATGCTCACCCTTAGAAAAACAACAATTTGAAGTGTTTTGCCTGGTACCTGCAAAATTGCATTTTTGTGTATGAATATTTGTATTACTTTTTGTATGGATCCAAACTAGCTTAATGCTAAGGATCCAGGTGTTTTTTCATGTACTGATTCATGTACCTTTCTGGAAAATAAAATTCAATTCAATGCGCACACTTTATAGAAATGCATCATTGACTCATCGAAGAACAACCATGAAATTACGTTAGATGACCCATAACGACTGATCACGCCTGGAGAAGTCCTTGGCTAATGGTTTTAACAATGGGCTTCCCTAACTCGAGGATTCTGGACAGGTGGCTTTTTATTAAAATACTGACTTTTGGGACTGATTAAGCTGCGTCATTATTGAATAGCTCGCACCATAAATTAAGCGAAACAGCTTGCCTCAAGCCAGCTGTAGGTTTGTTTTACCTTCCCCTTTACCACTACTGTTCCTCCCGAACTTGCTTAGCTGCGGGGTGCATGCTCTTAATGGCTATCCCTCCCCTGGCAACAACTGCGGGCCTCAGTAGGGCTACAGCAAACTACAATGCTCGTGGTGCGCCGGCGACGAACTGTGCGCCGCCAGGTGCCGCGACGACACCGGTGGCTGCAGCAAACACATTCTGGGGTGATCGTGACGTCAGTCGAGGAAAGCCAATCACACCGGCCGTTGCCTACCCGCTGAATTATTCCAGGGCATGAGTGGCCGAAAACTGTTTAGGTGGAGTCGCGTGAATGTTTAACGATACGCATATTTAAAACTTTGAAGCATATTACATGCTTAGCTCAGAGCGCTTATGTTAGTCTGTTGATGATCAGAATAACTTGAGATACCGAAGCAATGCATTCGTGCAAATCAACAAAAACGTTTCAAAGTACTTTTAAAGATTAACATATTTAAGAAAGAAACGTTCACATATTCCTGCGGTTAATTAAATTGAGAACTTGCCCAAATGCTGCACCAGAAGTTGCAATATTTTGGCTTACTATTGGGATGTCGTAAATGATTTGCTTACATCTTGCAAACTGGAAACCCTCCCATATATTCTTCGTTTCATTCTCGCATAAGGACATATGAAACGCGTTATGTTTTACTAAATATCATAAATTTGGATCTGAACTTCGACTGGTGAAAAAGACTTTCTTTTTATTTTCAAGTTATGCTTTTTATGTGACTGATTAAAAGCATTCTTAAAAGGTGCTTATTGCGTTGTTGTCTAGTAGCGCCATACTCTACTTATCACAGCCGCGGGCTAGCAGTGGTGACGTTGTTGTCTCCTATTCTACTAGCGTTACTGAGGGTACTAAGCATAATGCCATAGAAGTTGCATCTTGCTTAAGCTCTCATATATTTGCTTTGTAAAACAACAACAACATTTGCTACTTCAACATCACACAACTTGTTGGGTTGGAAGAACATTGGGAACCATTATGTTGAATTTACTCGGGCCTTACCGAGAATAACAGTTCTCAAAAAAGAAAAAAAAAGGAAGCGAAGACGCAAGAATAGATCAATCGTTTAGAGGTCATCGAGTGCAGGGAATCGAAATGCCCTTCATGAACGGACGGAGTGCGCTTTAATGCATTTCCGTTAATGAATGTACGATTCGGAATGTTCGCGTGAGTCGGCCGCACTGCCGGTCCACATTTCCTCGAATCCCCGGGCCCAAATACCGGTCGGGCAGCTGGAATTCTTTCGGCGGACATATAGGCTCTAGGAGATGGCTGGACGGTACGCGCATCCGCAGGTCTTGCGCAATTTAGGCCAGGCCGGTAGTCATGGCAACTGCGCATTTCGCTGCCCCGCTTTCCATATTTGTCTTCCTTCGCAGACTCATATTTCTTTCTCAGCTCTGTACGCGAAGGCTTCTGGCCTGCATTATGAATGTTCTGCGCAGCCTTTATGTGCATTACTATATGGCAGACTCGTTTAAGGAGGGAGCCACTGTCTGTGTGTCAGCACATTGTTCGGATCAATACGCCAACCATACAGGCAACGCTGAGCTCAGCGACTGTATATTGAACGAGCACTGGCGGAAAATTTTCAAGGCGACACAATTTGAAGGATAGAATTTTGTGCGTACGCATGTACAATCGGCAAAATATTAACGGCATGTACAGCCTAGAACACATTTAATGTTAATTGTTATGTGTGAAGCGCCACCGAGTCGCCAACAGTGGACATCGGGTAATCGACAGCTAGAAGGTTGTGCTGTAAACGATGACCATTCACGACCAGTTTGTATGGGCCGCAGCTCGAGCCTCTGCGGTGCTGTTTGCTCGACAAGTGTTCTCTGTACCGCTTTTGTTCTCTCCCCCTGCCAGGGAGTTTCTTTGTTGGGGACAACAAGAGGACAGGGACCCCGTGTTCCTGCATTCCTTTGTTGTCTCCCGATCTTCTCCTGTCCGCCAGAGAGCGAAGCACTCGCACGCCTTGCTGAGGGTGTCGTCATCACTGAGTTATGTAGGGTCGTGTGGCCAGCTGTGTTTACCATCAAATCAACCTATCGGCGCTCTCTGAAGCCGAAACTGGAACTGGACTCCGTAACAAGGCCGTGCGCTTCAGCATACGAGGCTACGACACGTGATGAATGGGCAATGAGCGACTGTTCAGAACCGAAACAAGGAGATGCGAAATTTTTGTGTCAGTACTCCTTTAAGAGATGTCGGGGCGTTCCTCTTAATTCGTCTCTGAGGACATTGCACGTTAAAACAATGCGTACTACCATTCGCATAACCGCTCCCCGTTGTCATCCACGCGTCACTGAAACAATACCTTAAAAACTAGGCAGATGTTTACTCAGCACGCAACTCTTTCAAATGCAGAAACTTTTCCACGTGCCACGCTCTTGATGAAGCTCTAAGTATCCGCTTGAACCGAAAGAACTCTTGCGAAATGGCTGCTTCAACTTCCGCACGCTGACTGCATAAATTTGCATTTTTTTAGCTTATGTGAAAGGCGGACAACATGCTTTGAGTTCGCTGAAGCCGAAATCAAGGAAACAATGGGCCTGAAGGTTTGCGAGGAGAATAAACGCTTTTAACAGAACGCACCCTGAAGCGCCAAGCGAGCTCGTAAACATGTGCGCCCATCTTACGCAAAGCATCTGTTTCGAAAGCCCGCAACGCACGGCGTTCTCTCCGGAATGCTAATGAGGCTTTCTCACTGCGTTTTGTTTTTCGAACACACATGCTTCATATTCACAGACACAACAAGCTTAAGCTTATGCGGAGTTTTGATAAAAATGCCGCAGCGTAAGCTGTGTGTCTTACATATGTACAAACAAAATAATAATTCGGGGTACACACACACACACACACACACACACACATATATATATATATATATATATATATATATATGTGTGTGTGTGTAGCAGAATTCACGATACGCCTCTTATTAGAGAACGACGGTTTATTGCATCAACGTTTCGGTCGGAGCCCGACCTTTTTCAAGATATATATATATATATATATATATATATATATATATATATATATATATATATATATATATATATATATAGAGAGAGAGAGAGAGAGAGAGAGAGAGAGAGGTCATTCCATATGAACATTAACCGGTTGCTTTTTTGACCACCTTCCCTCTCGCTGAAAAAGAACCGTGTTCTTCATCTCGACGTGGAAAGTAATTACTCGAGGATCATTTCTCGGGAAAGATATTCTCGCGTGTTCGAACTTAGCGCTGAAGTGCCGCAGTGCGTCGAGACTTATAGAAAGCTATTCCTCTGAGCATTTGCTACGGCACGTTGTTTTGCTCATTCTTAATGTGTGAGTTTTTAATTACTACTATACTATGGCGAGCCCTGTCCTTTTCTTTTTAGTTTATTTTCGCCATGACGAAACATCGCAAAATGCAGCATATTTAGCCATATTTAGTAAAACCACCGGCTGTATTATGAAAAATATAATGACTGTTTCGACTTCCTTTCCCCCTATAATAAGCGATAAATATTCTGCGGGAGCTTGTAAAGCGGAGACCTTGCGGCTATCCAGCAAAAATCGCATTTTGACCCATATTGAGGCATCAATTTTCGAATGTAGTGGTCCAAGTAAAAATAGTCCCTACAAGTTGTTGTATGGCAAACTTTGATGGCAACTTGCACAAAAAGCTTTAAAATAGTAATTCTTCGTTTTATGCTAGTAAGGAAACGTTTGAAATGAACAACCTCACGAGTGCGCAAATCTTGTCTTAGTTTCGCTTTCACCGAACATGTGAACGCCAGATCAAAATGCACAGCCTTTCGTGGTCGCCCAAAATGGCTTGCCGCATTTCATGCAATTCTTGCAACTGCCCGCCTCAGAATTACACAGTTTTGTTTCATCAACGCCAAATCAACCATTCACGTGTGTTCGATACAATATTTAGGATATAACTGTTCGGTGGGTCCCAAAAAGGGCGTTGTGCAAACAACCATACAGCCGTCATCGCGGTTCCGCAAGGCGACTACCTCTGAAGCCGCATGGAAACTACACCACTTCATGCCGTATTCACCCACTTCCATGCATGATGTAGTTACACCATATTCCGTAACAGTGGTAGCTGAAACTAGCAAAGTGGGTCTTGAATTGGGCCAGCGAAACTAAGGGATGCGTTAAATTGAAACTTACACGTACGCATTGTACGCACTGAACACACAGTCCTTTTTGAAATTACGGAGGGACGTTGACAGCCCGCTCTTCGTTAATAGTTTTGCAGTTGCGATGCTTGAGCGGTGCTGCATTTTAATATGCGTTCAATGCACAAGCCTGTGGCTTCTATTTCTGAGGCCAAGTGCCGACTCGTCTTTTTTGATTTTACTCACGGTGACTCCGCATATTAGCTATGTCATAGGTGATCGGCGTGGCGTCACTAGTGCTGAACAGCGACTGGACGATACAAAAGGCGTTTTCGTGCGAAAAAGAAATCCTACAGATCCCAAGTACTGCGAAGCAATCCGAAAGGAATGTGCCGCTGGGGGATCACGTGGCACTCAACAACAAGTGTTACAAATAGGATGAACGTCTTCGTGTGGCTGCATGAGGGGGTGCATTGCTAAAATCCTTGGGCTAACGAAGAAAGTTGACAGCACCGGGGCGACCAAATTGTGGGTCATAGCGACGTAACGTTGGCACTGCCGTTGCTGCACGGCACAAACAAACGCCTGTTTCCTCAAAGAGAGATGCACTCTACAGGGCGGCGATGTGCGTATAAGGAGCGTCGTCCGTTAAACTCTTCCTATAAGGGATCGAGCTAAGCTGGACAAAAGCGTTCCGAGTCCTAGTAGAACGTATCCATCCTCTATTACAATGCCAAGAGGCGTAAGTGACGGCAAACAAGCACCGTCATCACAACTACCTGTGTATTAGCTTTGTCTAATATATTTTCCGCATGGGGGGAGCCGCCGTAGCATAGTGGTTGCGTGCTTGCTTGGCACCTCGGTGGCGCCAGTTCGATATCCGCTTACCGCATGCTAGGTTGCCATCGGAGAGTACAGCGTGTTCGTGTTGGGTCTGTATGTCATGTTTATATTACATTCTGAGGCTAGGCCCTTTCTTACTCTCTAGTGCAGTCTGATGAATGTTTAAATGCGTATTTTACTTTGTTAGAGATTGGCATGGGTTGCATAAAATTCAAAGACCTGTTGCTCATAACTGAAACACACGGGCCGAGCGCTACGGGTATAGGCCATACGCTATTTCAGTATCGTCAATCCTGACGTACATGAAGAGATATCATTTTAGAGATGTAAAGGTCAATCGTTAATGTTCCTCATATATTGATACCCTACCACCCAAATTTTGGTTTATACCAATTAAGCAGACGCCCGAGAGCGCACCCAAACGTAGGCAGCTAGATGACACGGTCAAAGTTGCTCAAGTTCGCCAAGAAATGATTTGTACCTAAAGATCTGTTCAGAATACGGCTGTAGCGGGCAAGCACAATGAAGTGTCAGGGAATAATTGATTGATAGCTCTTTTCACGTCGTGTATTTCATTTTTTGAGTATAGAAATAAGTGAAGTTGCCTTAATTAGAAAAGTAACAAACACCGTGTGTATTATTTAAAAATGTAAAAAAAAACAGAGCTTACAGACGACACCATGAAGCTCATGAGTTCATACAGAGCTGCAATAAGGAAGACCACATTTTATCAAACGGTATTGCTTGCCCTCAATATCACATGCAATTTCCTATAACCTTTAAAGTGAAAGTCTTGCAGAGCATATGAGTTTTTCCAAAAATACTACACGAATTTAAGCAGTGTCCGTCCGTCAATTCCCACGTTTTTTTTTTCTATCTAGCAGTGCTTACCTTGAAAGGCGGTGTTTCCAAGATAAATAGCTTTTATTGGGAATTCACGCGCGCAGTATCTTCAGTTTTATCAGGAAGTACATTATGATAAAATTGGCCGCCTTACACCACGCTCTGCTGTGCTGAATCCCGAGAAAGGAGCCGTCAGCTCCGGCGTGACCTTCATTCCTTCTGTGCAACCTTCATCTTTCTCGTCCATATCGGAGTGTTGCAACGTTTTGGCGTTTTCCTGAGTTCAAACAGCGTCGATGTTTTAGCGTGATGCTGTTTCTGCAGCCATGTGCAGCTTTGTGCAGTCATGTTGTTGTCAAGTTCAAATTTTAAATGGGAAGCATTTCGTGCTCTCGTACTGTGTGCATGTATCACAAAACTATCACCATCATTTGTTCAGGTCCCCAAGATTGTGTGTGCACTTCTGTATGTAATCCCCAATGTGCGGCGCTCGCGCGCGCTATTTTTAGATGCGAAGCAGCTCTTTGACTAGCCTGTGTAACGCTGTCCCTCCGTCCGTACGAACGCGTCGCAACGCGCTCCCCTCGCCGCAGGTGTTGGGGCGGTGCCAAGTAGGCCACGCCGCAGCTGCGCGTTGACGTCACGCTCCCCTCGCAGTGCGCGCTGACGTCGCTCTCTCCCTCGCCTGCCACACGCTCACCCCAGCGCCCGTAGCTGCCGCCTGACGGAAACCTGACGCGCGCCTAACGTACGTGTCACCTCTCTCTCGCTTCACCCTCTCCACCGCTCGCAACGCTCGAGCGCACATCGAGTGGTAACACTCTTTCGGCTCGTTTATCTGCGATGGAGAGGACGACGCTCCTTCGCCCGCCGAAACATCCGCCGAAGCGATTAGGCCTAACCCCGCCGTCGCCGGCGTTCCGAGGGTTAGCGAAGCCGATCGCGTTCGCGAACGGGTGGCGTCACGGGTTGAACGGCGCTAACGCGGGTGCTTCGCATCCCATCAGGGTTCCCCTTGGGAAGAGGGTGTTAATTTTTTCTTCTCTTGCGCACATGACCTCAGCCCACTAATGCACTGAATAAACTGCGGGCTGGTGGGCGCACGCGTTCAAGCACAAGGAAACCAACACAAAGACAGTGTGGCCGGCCTCCCGCTCAAACCATATTCGTGCGGCAAAGCTATTGTACACAGGATTGGAAATATAGAGAAATTACTAAAGGCAATACTCTTCCGTAGTATAGAAAGCAGCTTAGCTAGCTAAAGCTGTTCGGGAAATTAGGCGCAGTCATCAATAAGCGTAAAATTTTCTCAATAAATAGAGCACCTTATTTGCATAAAATTGGTCTGTTTTGTTTCGTTTGGAAAGAACCTAACGCATTTGCTAACGTCAAATAAACACTGGCGTCGGCTATAGTTACAACCCTGCTGTCACCTTCCCTGCTGCTCAGGCTAATCCTGCCACCAGTTTTATTGAAGTTGAGAGTACACGAAGGGCAGCAGACAGCAACGGCTTCTTGGCCGAACACACGAAAGTGGTTCGGTTATTGATCACAGTGAAGACGCACGGAACAGAAAAACAATTTGTTATTTACGTCATTCCTTCCTTTCGATCAAGGTACCTAAATATAGCTGCCGTAAACGGTGCATTGAGCGAATAATGAGCCGTCCCTACCTACGAACAGAAAGCGATGGATACGCAAACATTGAATCGGCGTCGTATGGGCCGTTCGCACGGTCGTCAAACAACGCCCACGCATACGTTCTGCCGGTGGGAGCGCAGCCGATCGCCGCCTTTATTAGGAATAAACGCTCTAGGCGTAATCACGACAAACCGTAGAGCACAGCATAGTGGGTGGACCAGATCAGATGAATATACGAAAGCTAACACGTCATACAAGGCCAATTCATCTTGGAGGCATTCTCCGTATGCGTCTCTCATATGTTGCTTCGCATGTCCATGTGAACGCGCTGCCTTTTTTCGCTATGCTGAACTATCATGTTGAAATGGCGACTAATCTGACGATGAATGAATTAGTTCCGCGAGCTTCGAAGCAAGACCACAAAATTTCGAAGCAAGACCACTGAGTTGGACAATCGCAAATTGATCGAAAACAATTGGTCATAGGCAATTTCGTCGCTGACTGCTTCGCTGACACCCATTGCCAAATTGCAAGGCATATGCAGGATTTTTTCCGTCTACTTTCCTTTTATAATAATGCTTCCTGTTATTGAATAGTGGATCGTTAGTCTGCTTTTTGTCATTGTTTATGCAGTTTTTTACAAACCTGGAGTGCCGATATAGCGAACCTTTTGTTCGCATTACGCGTACGAACGGAAAGTGTTGGTGAAAAATTCGGCTCCAGAGGAACATTGAAGAGTGCAACACAAATTAATAAACGTGGCTATACCATCGAAGTTTTCCGCGATGTCACTTTCTCAACTGCCCCTTTTGTTCACTGTCTCATTTACGATCAGTTACAGCAAACTCGGCCCTCGAGGTCAGACTCATTCTAGAAAAAAAAAGAAAGAAAAACCATGAATTCGGCACTAGTGGTGCGCGAATGCTCTCAGGGGAACCGTAAAACCATTTTCCAGGTAAAACTTCAGGGACACCACTTAACGACCTCATTGCCTCATGAATAGCTCGCCGTAAAAGAACTCAAATGCGTTAGGTATTGGCGGAATTACAGCGTGAAGTTTGAGGGCACTACCTTTGGAGTGCGTGTACTCCCTTTTCCCCTTTTCGTAGGGACGCGTGCGCTGGAAGCGACACAAACACATAAAAGGGGGGGGGGGGGGAGGGGGTTGCTGGGAAGGTTGCAAGAAACCACGCTAGTGTGTGTGGTTTCTTAATAATTACTCTGCGCTTTTTTTCTTTGAACGTGTTCGCGCTTCCTCAGTGATGACAAGTTTGTGGCTGGAGTCAATACGAGGACGTCGCCCCAAAGCCCGGTATCTGGGGAAACTGCGCACCGGAATGAGCCAATGGTAGCTGCAGGAGTTATTTCGGAGACCTTGCGAATTATGACTTGTTTTTGTTGAAAGAAAAGCGGGCGCTTTCCGTATATATCTTGAAACCAAATTGCAAACTGCCTGTTGCGCATTGCTGAATAATACTCAGTGGAGCCTCCACGATTTATCCGCGGTGTTTTGGTTTTGTATGTTCTGAAGGCGTTGCAGGGTCCATCAAGTTTTTCGCAGCATCCGGCTGCGCTGGCGAAAGCTAAAACTAGGAAGCCTAGCGAGTATTACCCTATAGATTTCATACCTTATTCAAGCAAGGAATCGTCTGAAGTGCTCTTTTAGCTAAAGGAGTGATCGCGTGCCGAGCGGATATGGCTTGATTCAATATAATCGAATAAGGGTACAAGCGATTGAAAAATATATAATATTATCAGACCACCACCATCGTTATCCTTAGTCTCTCTGCGCCCACTGCTGGGGAAATGTTTCTCCCGTAGATCTCCTAGTAAGCTAACTTTGTGCGAACTGCAGCCGTGTTATATACACAAGCTTCTCGGTTTCAACTGCCCACCAAACTGTCCTCCACCCCCAGCCACGCTTGCCTTCAAATCAGATTAAATGCCACCTCAGAAATCGTTTGTCATTCGCTCTTTGATTTCCTTCGTGTAGGACAAGGCGCGGCCGCCGGCATGCTGCGCAGCGGCTCCCTGCTTGTCCTGGTGGCGGGGCTGGCGCTCTGCCTCGACCTTGAGAACCTCCAGAGGTCATCCCACTTCCCCGGCTCCGTCGGCCCCTCTGCTCAGCAGGGCCAGCAGCACCACTACGGCGCCTCCAAGCGGACCTCTGTTCCCCGGAGGGACCCCGAGGAATACCACGGGCGGACCCTGGTGGCACCCTCCAGCAGCAGCCCAGAAGAGAGACTCTACTACCGGCTCCTTTCCAGCCGCATGGCTCGGCTCCTCCCCGCGCTCTTGGGCGAACAGCCGCAGCAGCAGTACCCCGGAGAGGCCCCCCTGGTCAGTGCGTCCTCCTTCTTCGACGACGACAGCGACGACGAGCGGGATGACGGCCGCGATGCTGGCCGCGCAGCCGGCCACGGCGGCGTGGCAAATGAGGACGCCGGAGAGGAGGACCAGGGAGACGAGCAAGAGGCCGACCAAGTGATGATGTTCCTGCCCAAGAGGCGTGTCGTGCACTCCACGGCTGGCAGCATAAGGAGGAGACTGCAGGAACCTCTGTTCGGTAAGTGCGGTCGAGAGAGCGAAAGCGCAGGCATGAAGGTCAAGCGACGTTCTTCTTCCTGCCCACCAGCTGACTGAGGGTTACGAATAAAGAAAGGAAGGGGCCAGTTGAAACATGCCAGTTTTAGTGAGGCACGTAACCATCGTAGGTACTCAAAAAAATTACACCATCTCCCCGAAGGGGACCATGGGGTGATGCGGAGCATCGCTGGGAGTTTCAATGGTGCATTTAACGGCGGTGTTTACAGGTTTGCAGTGTTGTTGCTTTCATCACACAACACCACCAACTTCTTTCATCGGAGAAGGAGGAGATACTACTGAAGCGAAGCGCGCGCGCGCTCTCTACCCGCTTTATTTATTGCAGCAGCTGTTGGAGAGAGGGAAGGGAGAGGAGAGTCGCGCATGCGTAGTGTGAGTGCGGACGGACGCCGCGCGCGCGCGCTCTCTACCCGCTTTATTTATTGCAGCAGCTGTTGGAGAGAGGGAAGGGAGAGGAGAGTCGCGCATGCGTAGTGTGAGTGCGGACGCCGGTTAACATGTGACATACCCGCGAGCAAGATATGCTCCGCATTTAATAAATCCATTAAATGGCAGGAGAAGTGACCCGCTCATGGCAGCCAAACTTTCTAAAATCACAGAACTTACCTTTGTAAATGACTTAGCAGCTCTGATCCATTTTCTTCATAAATTGAATATCTTCGCTTTGTCACTTTATCCAGACAACGTCTGAGATTTCTCAGCAATATATTGGTTTGTGAAGTGCCAAAACACGGGCAAAATGCACAATTACTTTTCCTGACGTAATCCTTTCTTTGAGATTGGGACAAATATAAATGAAATTTTGACGTATAAATGAAATGACCAAAAACAACGCAATGATTTCCTTGCCTACTTTCTTTTCGGATTGTTCTCATTTAACCGCAAAGCAAATATTCCTAACTGGTAAGCTTCCAGGCATTGATTATATATATGTCTAAGGTGCGTCTTCACGTAATGCTGTAGCTATACACAGCGTTTCAGTTGCACAGGCTCCAAAAATGACGGCTCTCAGCCTATCCTGCAATGACTACCATGTTTAAAAGGTAGGGACAAGGTGACGTCAGTGACATTAATGCTGTGGGAGACGTATACAGCGAGAAGGAACGTTGCTGCGTGGAGTTATGATTTTTGTCGTTGTAGGAGCTGCTCGTAATCCTCAGTTTGCCGTCTCACAAGAGTAGCAGTCTCACTGGAATAAGGATCTGGAAGATGCCTTATTGGAAAATTTCGAAGCAACAGTTGTAGTAGAACGTTTTAAACATGAAATTTCCAAACATCATTCCTGCTCGACTTTCACTGCGCCATAATATTTGAGGTTGTCGGCAACATTACGCTATACCTGGCAAAATAAGCATTAAAAACAGGACAGAGCCCCACTTCAGGGTGTAGTAGTTTCTATAAATTTTTGACAAGGCAACGTTTGATACACTGATTATAAAAATCGAATTTCTTTCTTGCCAAGACATGAACGATTGCTCCATCACAATAGCACATTGGAGGGAAAAGTGAAACAGTATGCTTTCAATAAGGTTACCACAAACCGCAGTGTACTTTCTTATCATTCCCACAGTCATGTTTTTCTTTTCTATGGCAAGCGTTTGTCAAAGCTATTACTCCAAAAATATAAACAATTGGGCATTGAACCTCACAACAAAAGAGACACAAAATGGAAATAGCCAAGTGGTTTAGAGAGAGGCCGCATTGTTTCAATCTATTCCCAAATTTACCATAACATTAGCAAAATTATAAACATGAGTCGGGGTCAAAGTTTTATTTTAATCTCACGTAGGCCGGAACATCACCAGTTGTGTGCTGGTGATAGACAAAGGATTTAGAACTTTCGCCTCGAGGGCACATTGGCTCAAAAATTTTCAACTTCGTGTTTCTGGATGTCGTGAAACAAAGTGCAGTTTATGCGTTACAGTAAAGAATAGTTGAGGGCTTAGCAGACGCTAGTTAATTCAGCGACATCGTGCTGAATTGTCGTACCAACCTAGAGGTATTGTCACTTCCTTTATTTTCTTTTAGCACGGAGGTGCTTGACGCCGCGCTCCACCAATAAGTCACTCACGTAGTTCCGTCGAGGAAGTGGATGCCAAAAAAAAAAAAAAATGAATGCGCATTTGACGAACAACAAGCACCACCCTCCAGGATAAAAACCCACAAGCAACCGCAATGCTAGGATAGGAACTGGAAGCTCTACCGATTACTCCATCTATATATCACCGATGCAGGGAACGGCCTGGCCTTATATCTTCAGTACAGCACTGTGCAATTTGCATCTGATGTTCGGTTGACGCAAAGTGTTTAGCGAACATAATTACTCTTACATTAGCATCTCCTCCCTTTCAATGCCCTGTTGGTTCGCAGCGATAGTACTGTCGTCTATGAAGGATCGAGTGAGGCAGCATATTGTGGTGTTAATGCACTCCGACAGTCGGCGCTTCTGTAGTCTCAGCGCCTTGATGCATTCTCAGCGCAAAGGCGGCCGTCGACAAGCAGCTAGATGATGCGCTTTTGCCTGCAGCGGATTGTCTGACAAACCGTGCGGTTTCGTTTCACTGTTTGCGGGCGCTCCTGGTCTATGGCACCTTTCCACAGGGTTCTGGCGCGCGCATTGAAGTGTCTCCGGAGAAATGCGAGTTGATCTAGAACTTTAGCTTGTGTACAACTGCCGAGAATCCCTGTGTACTGTCGAGGTGCCGTTGACGTCTACGTGCAAAGGTTCGCATGTCCTGAGTACAAGACCCGTATCCTGCCCCTCGCTTTCCCAGACTGTCGCTTATGTATTTCATATCTTAGCGAAGACAGGTTTCACTTTAATGCTATACACATTCCCATGACAGAAGAATCTGGCGTATTTTATCTATCTTTTCTCACTCTTTACACGTCTTCTTGATTTAAAGGTGATGTTTTCCGAATTGGGAAATCCTTTTCTTATTTTTGCTATGATCCCACTCACTCGAATTGAGGCGTACAAGACCCTAAATGAGCATAACAAAATAAAGCTGTCCCGAGAAGCCGCTGTTGTTTTTGTCATCGTAGATTATCTGCTCTAGGAAAGCAATCCTAGTCCCGGCGCGAGAGCTGTTAAAGGGGATTGAAATACTCGAGACAAAGTTAAGAGGTAGTCGCTAAGTCTTTGTTATGCAGAAATCTTTCACCATCAAAAGCTTCATTCAGTTCATTTTTTCCAAGCAAGGTCTTAGCAGTGCAGGTACGTTATCGTCAGTGCTTTTTCTTTGAACTATGAAGCAGACCAGTGGCACATTCTGTGCTATGCTGTGTGCTGTGACATAAATGGAAAGCAGCAAACTTGGTTAAAGCTCTCCTTCTCGCCTTCACATCCGCCATTCCTTTCGGGATTCCAACTTTTCACCGTCAGTAGCGTAGGCGTACCAAATCTAGCCCATTCTTTCGCAGCTGGGTCTGGACGTTCAGAGTATGCAAATGCAGAGCTAGCAGCGTAGGTGAAGCAGAAAATATAAGGGCCAAATCAATATTCTCCGAATTCAAAGGGCTAACTTGACAGTTTTCTATCGTTCCTTTTTAATAATGGTCGTCGCATAGGCTGGGAAGACGATGCATACTTAATGCAGGTCTTTTGATTCCCCGCTATTCTCTACCAAAATCGATATTTTCTGAAACGCCGGCCAAGCGTCCTTGCTTAAATTTTCTGTGTGCCCACTGGAAGCGCTTTTCCGTAAAAGTGGGCTCCCAATTTCATGACAGATTTATAAGGTATTTATGAAAATCGAGTGCACGCAGGCATATGGCACCAGGTCGCCATTTTGAAAGCTCCAGTTTAAGAAATGCGTTCCCCGAATGTCTTTTTTTTCACTGATTTTTAAAACATCTCAGTGAACGTTTCTGAAAAGTTCGGAAAGGTGTCCTTTCTTATTGGCTGCATGTTTCGGCGAGGCAAGAATCGTTCGTTCGCTACAAAAAAACGCTGGTGATACTACTACTACTACTACTACTACTACTACTACTACTACTACTACTACTACTACTAATAATAATAATAATAATAATAATAATAATAATAATTGCAAAGATCCCCCACTAATATCGGACAAAGTACTTTGCTAAATCTTCCTCGGATTTGTCCCTAGTGGATGGTGTACGATAACAGAAGCAATGTAATTAAAATAAGTAACGTTTACGAGTGCGATTTTCTCTCGTAATGAAACCGACGTCGTTGGTGATACGGGTGTGTACGAATCAAGCGTAGGCCTCCGTGCGCGGTACACTGCTTCCGCTTCATCGCAACAAAAAATAGCAATACGATAGTCATAAGAGGGGCAGTCGCAGCACCCATTACTAATTTTAAACTAAGAACGGTAAAGCTTCTCTCGTACTCCTCAACAACTTTATAGATTTTTGCAATGATCGGTCTCACTCCCTATCACAGATTAGCTTACATATTGAACTGCTGTGATGCGAGAGATGGCGTTCTTGAGACTTGTAATTTTAGGTCAGTTCTTCTCGTAAGTCGGCCAAAGCGTGTGCGTCGAAGTATGCTCTTTTATTCAACACTCTAGGAATGTGGCAACTAAGGTGGCGAACTAGGAACAGCCTTCAGGCGCGCGATGTTTGAGCACCTGTCGCTCTCAGTGATCATAGTAGCTGTGCGAAGCAGTGGGAAGTGAACAGCGACACTACTCAGAAGAAAGTAATCTGAATGCGTAAACTAGGCTGTTTTTTCACGGGGAAACAACATTTGAGATGAATGGCAAACACTGAATTCTTATGAAACGATGTCAGTTGACAGCCTATATAACTGCAGTGCGGAGAACTGTCTGCAGATTTAAGGATATTTAACGAACGAGCCACTCGTTTATAGCGGGATAATATGGAAAAGCAAATGACAGGTTATGAAAAACAACGTGATCAAACAAGCTAGGCAGCGTATCTCGAACACAAAAAAGATGACCTGTACTTACGATCTTTCTAATCAGAACATGTCTTTCCGTGTTTACAGGAATTCCCTTGTAGCATAGTCGATAAGCGGATGGCTAAAAACGATTGAGAACAGGGAATGTCGCAGAAGCCATGTTCCCAATCCCTGTTTTCAATCGTTTTTAGCGATCTGTTTATTGATTCAAGACTCGACCTTCCCCTGAGCTACTCTTATTACTGCACAGTGACATCTGTACGCATATGTTTTCCCCAGGGTTGATTTGTGTCCACTACGTCACAGCTTCGCGCCAAATGGGACGATAGTGCGTTATATTCATTTATGTTGTTGACCACATACTTTCGCAGAAAGAAAAGAAAACACGGGGGGGGGGGGGGGGCGTAATTAAATCAGTGATCAAATAAATTCAAATACACAAAATTATGGCACGGCTTCGCTTAGGCACATCGTTATATTAAGTAACAGGAGGCTGTAAGCAGACTGACAGGTCGTTACTTACGCTGTAATTGTACATGGGCAAGTCAGTCATGCGGGTGTCATGTGGGTGTGGCGGAGTGTTCTCGCTGCCCTGCAGGCGCTTCTGAAATCATAGATTGATAGACACAGCAGCAGAGCTCTCCATGGCGCTGGTTTACATCGAAACATCCATAACGCCATAGTTCACGCCTCGCCACGGTGATCTAGTGGCTATGGCACTTCTCTGCTGATGCGAAGCTCGCAGAAAAGAATGCATGCCACGGAGGCTGCATTTCGATGGAGGCGAAGTGGTGAGGACCATGTACTCTGGGGTGTCGGTGCACGTTAAAGAACGCTAGGCGATCGGAATTTGCGGAGCCCTCCACTACGGCATCACGGATAATTACATCGTGATTTCGGAGGTTAAACCCCAGAAATGAATGAATGATGATGGCATACTTCACAGGGCGACGCACGAGTGACGCCCGTTGTTCATCTTAGGTGACTCGATTAAGGATCCGGAAGGAGCTCATTGAAAAATACGGCCATCCAAACATTGGTGCTACCGCTGCCATAGTACCGAGTGTTGGTTCTCGGAAGTCGCACCTTCAGAGGAAAATGGAACTTTCCCGCTTTTCGTGTTTTCTGTACAGGGAAATTTTGAGCGGAACTCTTCGACTTTACAGAAAAAGAGGCTGTCCACATTTCACTAGGCTTCGAGGGAGGCTAGGTCACATTGCACCATTGTAGTACTGAGCTATAGAGTCCTGCACCATTCCCCCCCTGCCCTCCTCCACCAAAAGAAGAACACTACAGATGAATATTGTATCAACCCATATAATGTGGTACTTGGAATCTTAGGTCCGCGCGGAAAACTTTTGTTTGTGTAATTTTCATCTCTGACAGTCACCGTTTATTTTGTGTGTATATCTTACTTGTGTTGCGAAGAATACACAATTGAAATGATGCGCAGGCATGCCCGGTGTTATTTATTTTTTCCTGGTTGTATAATATAGCGCAGTAAACAAAGCATACATAAAAATATAAACCATTGCCTTTACAGCATGTAAGTGCTCGTGAGAATATCCTGTTGTCACTTAGATTTTTAAGATAAGGAGAAATTGTACTTGTTCGGTGGCCAAAGAAATATAAAGGAAGTTAAGCGAAGGGGTGATAACATTCAACATCGGCATGACAGTTTGGCGTGACATCGCGATGAACCATCGTATGTAGAAATCTCAGGTGTTAGTATAGCGATAGCGGCACACGAGACATTGTGCTGTTTTACAGCTAAATGTAGTACGTGCTGCGAATGAACATAGCTTCTCATTAGCTGTTGGTTCGTAAGCCACAAGTCTTGCTCATTAAATGTTTGCTATCGCACTAGTCGAATTCCTCTCCACTGCGGTCATTGTGGTCTTGCGGTCACTTACATTAGTGTCATTTCATGACACTAATGTAAGTGCAGTCCTAGTAAGTGCAGTCCTAATAAGTGCAGTCCTAATGTAAGTGCAGTCCTAGTGTACACTTCATAATGTTATCGGGTGTACACTAGGACTGCATGGTTTGGTTGGTGCACCTGTGCCTATAGTATCCATCTTTGGTGCGGCTGTAAAGGTAGAATATCTAATACACAGAAATACGGTTCAGAAGAGCACTTGACGACACTGGCCGTGTGGTGGACACTTATTATTGGGTTTTAGAAGCCACTCGGCTCATTCAGCATTTGCAGAATGCCTGTTTTCGGAGGCACGAATATTAGTGGCAATATCGACATTTTCCATCTGGTGGCGCAGATGTAAGCGAGGGAGACATGAAATTAGTGTAGCGAAAAGCATGATTTCGAGCTCATCGCTAGTGACTTCATCGGCAGCGCCTAGACTTAAATGAGTTTTTTTCTTTACAAAGCCCCGTTTTTATCGGGTGATCTACGTAATCCTCAAACCACGTCACTTAAAGGAGCTTATTGTCTCACGAATCGCCTGCCGCAAAAGGTATTTTGAATTCATTGGGCATTAGCAGAGTTACAACGTCAAGCTTGAGGTGATTTCCACCGTCCAACCGTGTTCAATCCTTTTCTCTTGACGAGCGCGCTTGAAGCTGCGCAGACAGAGGTGAGAAATGGGGAAGAAGCTACGCCAGGGCACGTCATGACCTGGAACATTTTCTTTCCTTTTTCAGCGTACTCGCGCTTCCTCAGTGACGAAGGGTGCGCCGCCATACTCAATGCGTCCGCGGTAACTGCGTCCACGAATCAGCCAGTGGTATTTCTGCCCCCTCCTATAGGTTGTCCGTGTCCGCGTATTCACGCGTTTTCTTGAACGAAGAGCAGGCGCTTTGCCGGCGTATTTTGGAACGACATGGCGAATTTCCTAAAGCAATAGTATTTCGCTGACGAATTCACAGGAGCTCCCAGCACTGATCGTCATCGCCTTGCTATGTTAAAGAAAAAAGCAGCGCTATCAGGGTCTGATTAAGCGAGCGTGATTAACGGCAATACGGTTAAGTGAAGTCTATCGAAATTTCTCCATAATTGGCAGGTAATATCGCTTAATCTGGTTCTAAGCCGTTCAAAGCGAGTGTCATTACATGTATCGGACTACAACTCGGTGCCCGCGCTGTATAAAAGCTATGCTACTGCTGTTTGGTGCCTAGCAATGTGTACTAATTTAGTTGTCGCATCGCTGTGGTTTATATGTACTGTGAGCTACACCAAAATTTCCACTAAAGCAAAAAGGTGTCCTAAAAATTACGACAGTAAAAAGTGCCCGTATTACATGATTCTTTACAAAAGCGCATCCTCTTCTTCAACGATTAGATTCTCTTATGATAGTTTTTAAATATTGCGGAAGATATCAATCCTTCTTGGCGCGTGCTAAAATATTTTCCAAAGTATGTCACTCATAGAATTATCCATCATATATATATTCCGACCACCAGCACAGCTTTTTGTCGAAACAGCAATAACCGTCGCCCAGCCCTTCTGTATTAAACGCCAACTACGGCGATTTTTTGAGCGTGTCATGGTAATGACGATTCCATGTTCGCGAGGCGCTCCTATCACACTCCTGGCAGTTAGAAATTCTCAGAATATGGAAAAATAATTTTAACGAACAAAAAAGCGCGAAACCGAAACTCAAGTTCAACGCATTAGTGACGTCAAATTAGTCCACCCGCCCTTTGCATGGCGCGACATCGCCTGCTTCGTTCTCCTGTCGGTAATGTCGCGACGGGTGGCGGCGCGCACAGATATTGAAGGCCATGTTATGGCCTCGGTGCCCTTTTGTCGCTTTGCGGACAATGACGTCAACGTAGAGTGTCACCAATAATTGTAGGAAACTGGGTGGGCGTTTGAGGTAAACAGGAAAGATTGAATTCCAAGCAATCCGCGCAGTTTTCTAGCCTGCAAGCTTGCACAAATGACGGGAGTGTGCCAATGAACGTATCCAGGGAAATTGATTGCGATGTATCGAGCTCGAAAAATAACCGGAATTGACTTTTAAGCTTCCTTTACTTAGCCTTCCTCCACCGTCCTGACACCATTGTTCGACACGACAGAGGGTTTCCTTTGTAGTTCCCCTTAAAAACTTGAATGCCGCTAACGTTAAGTGCATTCACCAACGTCACCACTCAGCTGTTCAACTTCAGCCGTAGACTTGAACAGTATGGTGCCGTGGCAGCGAGGGGGCCGGGAATTTGCTAGCTGTGCCAACAAAGTATCATAAAACACCATAATCAACTTTCTCCTCCAATGAAGCACTCTCCTAACAAGTTGCATGGATAACAAAAACGAACAAGCAAAAGGAGGAACCGGTTAATTAGTGTTATTTCAGAGGCAAGTTTGTTAAATCAACGTATTGCGAAGAAGTGCACTAAGCGAAATCGTTATGTGTCTTGTTTAAGGTGTCTTCTTATGGAAGTTAACGCATTTACAGAAGAGTTTTTAAATGTCACTTTCATATCATTGTAGTCATAATTTCTAGAACACCTTCTTATGAATGCGTTTGACTATTCGTCGCTTAACATGAGGAATGGGAATAAAAGAAACATTACCTGATTTTTTTTCCTCGTCAACGCATTATCTTCCCCATCTGAAACCATTGTACTGTTCATTCAAATGTATCCCAAATCCAAATTTAAGGCAATGGGAAGCAAATCACTGAAAGGTGCTTTTGCCGAATTTACAAGTCGACCGTCGCTGGAAGAGCTGCCGCTGCTAAATACTGTGCGTGCCGTTTCCAGTGGTTCGTTGCAGTTGGGCATGGCACGCAAGGCGTTAAAGATACTGTATCTAACATGTTACGGTTGAACTAATGACGTACGAGATGGTCTCGACGGCATATAGTTTAAAGGAGTCTTGAAACAGTGAGGGTTACTAATGGTTGGAACGGAGCAGCTGGGCTGTAAATGTTAGTGGGAAAAGACCGCCATTCCGCTGACAGCGGAACGACCACACACACACACACACAGCCCAACGCATTTTGGCGCAGTGGTTCCCATGGGACTGCTTTGATTCCCTTCCGCTGTAGAAATGGTCACGGCTGTTATCTTAGAGGATTATCTTTTTGGAGGGCCGCGATTTCATCGCACTGAGAGGCAAAAAATAACAGTTTCAGCGGACCGCATATGCGCTACGGCAATTCGGGCAAACTGCTTTTCAGCTTACTCGTCGCAGACTCACGCGTGGCTTTCTGAGGGTGGTTAATTCTGCTTTGCGGTCGTTTCCTGCTCTATTAGAATGGCAGAAGCAGCTGGATGAAGCCTGTTCACTATTTTTATGTCGACTCGCTTTACAATTGCGAGAGAGACGTCTCAAACGAGGTCGCGAACCGTAAACGTGGTGCCGAGTCTTCCTTTCTGGTTATACACATCACGAGGCAACGTAAAGGGAATTCTGCCGGCACATGTGTTTGAAAATAGTGAGCCCTTCCTCAATATATACAAATAACCCTCTTCCAGGAATATGATTTAGTGTTACAGCTAAATAAGTATAGTACTTAGGCTTCCGAAAGACTATTAGTTGTCATATTTTGTTATTCGAGATTTCGAAGGACATTTGCTAGCGTATTGAATTTTGAATGTTTCAGGTGAATACTCCACGATTTCTATGAAGTATAGTGTCGGCGCGTTGCGGGTATGATTGACGAAAAGTAAGATCGAATAAAGTGAGAGAGAGTGACAGTGTGCACTTCCGGTAAAAGAACTCGCTCTAAGGAGCAACGCCACTGATACCAAGAGAACGGAAAGCGCTCCGAAGGGCCCCATGACGCCCAGCTATTCTGTGCCGTTCCGCCTCCGTTTTGATTGGCGTCGACATTCCGTTACAGGTAACGCAAGCCCGGGTGGAAACCAATGCATTTTTTTGAGAGCATGGCGAAGACGCTAGTGTTGGTTAGGCAGCGCTAAAAATGCGACGCTATGCACGAAAAAGGGCTCTGCCGACGATTCGGTGCTGCCACGTGGCAGTTGCCCAGGGATTCTGCACAAGCTCATGTATTCCGACGGCGCGGCCAGACGGCGTCCATATCTCACGCAGCGTAGTACGGCCAGCAGAAGACTATTGTCTTTCGACGACATTTGCAGCGAAGCACGGAGATACGCGGTCAATTCTTCGCGCATACCGTCGTGCCGTACAGTTATTTTGTAACATATACGCAGATGTAAACGCAAACAAACATCACGTTATCTACTGAGGCCACGAGAAACCGCTCCCGCAGTGATGTCCAGATATCGATGATTTGTTCTTCTCGAACAGGGCACTGCCATCGCACAGTACGCGGGCCTCAACGTTGCGCCGGCCTTAAAATGCAGCCGCCGCGGCCGCAATTCCACCCCGTGACCTTCGGTACAGCAGCCGGATGCTATAGTCACTAGACCGCTGTGGCGTGGCGGCAACGTGTTATTACAAAAGCAGTAGCGGGAGGAACTCGATAGTTGCACGAAAACGTACTATCGCCACATTAGCAGCCCATTGATCTGTTTGAGGACCTTTCTGAAAATAATAAACTAGGTGAGTTCCTTGTTATCCAATATGCTTGCTATTTGACTATGATGCATACGTCCTACTTTCATGTCTGTGTATTTGCTTTCATCCATTGAATTCGACTTGTAATAATGAAGATATTGTGTAGTGTTATTTCCTTGGAAAAAAGGTTGAAGAGGCGTTTCTGCTGTCATTCCTTCTAAGCTCCTCTAGCGCACTTGATAGAACTTGCTAAACGCTCTTTAATGTTCCATGGCGACAACGAAACATAGCATCGTAAATGGCGCAAGGGAAACAAAAAGAGGAATGAAGCATGATGAGCGTGATAACAGAAAGGATTTGAGGAAACGCTACAGATTCCTCAAAACTGTTCAACGCATTAAGGTTTCAGCAAAGATGCAAAATTTATCGCAAGGTGTGAGTGATAACTAATGCACTGTAGAAAATCTTATAAAGATATTAATTTGTTCGTACTTTTTTTTCTTCCCGGTGTGCAATGCTGGCCGGTAGGCGAGATGAACCCATCAGGAGCGGTGTACGGCATCCGCAAGAGGGTCGCTCCTTTCAAACGGCGCCTACACGTCCAAGTGGCGAGGCAAGATGAAAAGCGTAAGCGCTCCACGCGACGACAGCTGAAGGACGCGTCGTCTCCCTTTCGACGGAAGACACTCAAGAAGGCGTTCGGCAAGAAACAAACCCCAGCCTCTGCACTGAAAGAGCACAACCCGTCTTCCACGACATCTTCCTTCCGGTCGGCACACCAAGGCTCCGGGAAAGGATCTGTCGTGCCCACAGTGGTGGGCAATGCCACTCTCCACAAAGTGGACACCAAGAGCGAGGGCAAGACTTCAGCGGGTGGAACGAGCAGCGGTGGAAGTAAAAAGAAGTACCACATTATGAAGCGCAGCAGCTACAGCACAGATGACAAGGTGAGATACCGTAGCGTTGGGATGGGAATGCATTGCATTCGACGTGAAAGCGTCTTCGGTTCGCGAGGTTTACGATAGCACACCCAGCAGTGTAGACCAGAATTCTTTAATGAAGCACAGAAAGATAGTGCATTTTGGGCGTCTATTTCATTGTTCGTTAAAACCTGATGATGCAAGAAGAGAACTTAGCCAAGTTATCCTAGCAGCTAAGCTCAGTGTGTATTTTGCATCGAACGTGCAAATCAAGGGTTGCTTGTTCGATTCTAGCAGGTTGGGGAAGTGGGGGAGGCTGTTGTTCTAGCTACAGCTGCAGATAATGAGTGGTACAACTTGTTTCGATTCAACATCCGTTGGCTTCACTTGGCAGTATGAGCGGTACCACTCATGCGAGTTGCCTCAGTATACTAGAGTGCAGGTGAAGACTGTCATATATTAATAGTGTGAAAATTGAGTATCTATTTATCAGCATTTCGATAACAGGATGTGCGGAAGCCAACAAGTGAATATTATTTAGCTGGACACTACGGGTTCATGGTTGCGGGACCAAGATTTAGTTCATAGGAGGGCTGTTGCGGAAGAGTACACGGAGCAATTACAGCCCAAAACCCTCTTTGCCTCGCAATGAAGTTGAGATCTGGGTAACTCGTTATCGAGTGCCCTGCCGCTGCACCCTCCCCCCCCCCCCCCCCCTCCCGCTTTCTTATTGTCTGGTGTGCGGCTGCGTCCCGCTTCTATGTAATGCCAGGTTGTTTGCAAAAGGCAAGCACAAAGTGGAGCGCTAAGCCCTTGAGTCCTATGATATCGCCATGCAGAGGGAGAGCTGCGTCCGGATGATATCATTCATTTGTGTATAAGAAACCAAGTTTCCTATAACACTGGCGATAGGTACTCGGTCGTTTCTCATCTCTTTGTTTGTCTTGTTCAGTGAATAACGCATGCTCAACGGGTTTTCCTGGTACATTGCGCTATTAATAAAGTACAGTGAACGAAGTACCATTGTCAGTCCAGTCACTGAGTGTGGCATTTCCGTCCTTAGTGTTTCATCCTTTGGCTGTTAACTGATTTCACCTCTTTGCTTCCACCTAAAGGTTAAATTGATATAAGCTACCGCATAGAAAAATTTATTAGTTCTCCCCCCCGTGAACACTGTCGTATAGGACTTCTCGCACGATAGGCTTATTCATTTCCAGACGTAGATGTATAACTTCGCCACGCAAGAAAAGAAGACGCATCCACACACACAGCCAGCCAAATCGCTGACTACAGTATCGATGACACAGCAATTCCCCAAAGAGTTAAGTTTAAGTTCTTACAGCACAGTGGTTGTACTATAAGCGAAGTTCGACCCGTCAGGTTCATCACTGCACTCTGTGCTGCCTTAGGAATTCTCGTTGTAATTTGCCTCTCATATTTTACATCTTTCATTACTCTCAAGTAATACTAGAACTCTCAAGAACATTAACTGTTACGGCGGCGCCACCTCTGCAAGTATCACTTTAGCAACATACATAGTCATAACTTATAATGGGTTCGTGTTCCCTTGGGTGTGCACAATGAGATACTTTCCTGTTTATCAACCCGACACGCGAGTGCTAGCCCCAATGTTACTCAGTGTGCGTTACACATCAAAGATAAAAACTCTAACTGAATTGGTCCTTTAGAAGAGATTCGCTAGGCGACAGTTGCAAAGTAGCTAGACCAAGGGTTTAGGGAAAAACATGTTAATAGAAAACAGTAAATACAAAATTGCGTAATATGGGGCATGTAATAGAACCCTTCTCTTTGATGATTCGTGCGTACTGTAGGTTAGGTACAGCATGTGTAAAGTCCATCTCAAGCATGTGTGGTAGCAAGGCGTGCTCTGTAGCTTTAATGTGCTCGGTAACGAACACGGTGTAAATAGCAACCACGAAGACCCTTTGAGCCAGAAATTTAGAGCTGCGTAATAATAATGGGGCTTTGCTAGCCAAAACCACGCCATCATGGCGAGGAGTGCCATAACGGGGGGTTCCCAAAATTTTGAACACCTGATGTTCTTTAATGTGCACTCGTACCACACAATACACGGGCCTCAAGCGCTTTCGCCTCCATTAAAAATGCCAGCGGGATCGAACCCGGGTCCTTCTGTTCAGCAGCGGGGCACCGTAGCCAACTTACGAGTGCTCCTGCTTGGGCTCAGTGTCGGAAAGTAGCTGCCAATCGTATGGTCGCCGAAAACACTTGTACAAGTTATTGGAAAAAAGCCATGGAGTATAATTGGAGTTACTGCACTGTAAAATGTGACCATCTACAATTATATATACCTTAAAGGTAACTTGAGAATTTCTCTACAGTGATCAACTACTTCCCCCCTTACTTCATTTTACATTTATTAGGGTAGCACGTCTATCAGATACAGCCTGACATAAATAGAGAGACCCCCGGTAGAATGAGGAACGAAAAGTTGGTGCCTGAAAAGGCAGCCGCCATACGCCCTGTATGGCCGCCGACTTTAACTAGCTGAAGTGACAAATTTGCTGTGCATCAGCGCAGAATGACGTAGCAAGTTTCAAAGAAACCCGAGGCTGCAGCAGAAACCGCACGTACGCGACTTTGTGCGCGATCGCCAGCGAAGCGACGGATCTCCCTGTCTCGCTGCTCGACGCCTGAAAGATCAAACCCCGTGGAAGCGACTGCTCGAGCGATGTCCCAAGCGATGGCTCCCCGGTGTTTCCAGCTACTGTGGACCCAAATTCCGTTTATGCGCGCGGTAATAATTTAAAGTGAACTCTTCAGCTGTGCAAAGTAGCATTGAATAGGTTTGAATGCATGGCATTACTTTTGTTTTGTTTCGGTGTTCGGTTATTGTTGACATTTGTTTGCAAGTGCGCTTGCGTTGAGAACCGGCAGGACGTCACTCATGTGCAACATGTGCCCTGTCACTCGCACGACCTCCAGGAGACGAGCGATCGTTCCTAGGTTTCCAAAAGCCGAGCAATCGATCAAGTGACCCGTCGCGCGACGGCCCATTTCGTCACATATCGCGTCGCTCGTCGCGGTTCGCGCACAAAATCGCGCACAAGCGGTTTCGGCTTAAGCGCTCGCCGAACTAGCGTCCTCAGTTTCGCCCGTCGTGAGCTAGACCATTCTTTTCGAAGGAAGTTAATCCACATTGATTTGATTTGTGGTGTTTAACGTCCCAAAACCAGCTCTGATTATGAGAGACGCCGTTGTGGAGGTCTCCGGAAATTTTGACCACCTGGGGGTTCTTTAACGTGCACTGACATCGCACAGCACACGGGCCTCGACATTTCGCCTCCATCGAAATGAAGCCGCCGCGGCCGGGATTCGATCCCCCGACCGTCGGATCAGCAGCCGAGTACCATGGCCACTAGACCACCGTGGCGGGGCGTTAATCCACATTAGCGCAGATCAGAACAGACAGCGTAGGCTGGCGAATAGTTTTGGTATTATCTTTAACTCTGAAGACGTACGCTGCAGGAGGTAATCGAAGAAAGAAAACTTAAAGTTACGCCGCACACGCCAACTCATGTGCTAAGCCCGAGAACATTTAGTGTTCAAAACCACTGGCCTACTCACCCTGCCTGTTCGTCTTTGTTTCGCAATACGGGGCGGCGTCCTTAAAAATGTTAAACATCCTCGCGGACGACAGGCTACAGCTGAGCGCGATTTTTCGGCAAGCGCTTAGCCTTGACTTGCTTGAAACTTGGCTGCGTCATATGGGCCTCAAGCACAGAGAAGCAGTTGCTCGCGCACCGCTGGTAGAAGATCTTTTGCGGTTGTGCCTCAAATTTTCGTCAAACATTTTCCTCATTTGATCACAAACTACTATGCCATACTTGGAAGCGGAGCTAGAAATTTAATACGAAAGCTCGGTGTATGTACGTGCAAGTCATTTTTACTTTTGATGAATTCAAGGAAAATAATCAATTATAGGGACTTTTCCTCGTTAATGAAAGTAATCAAGACCTTTAAAAATGTGATTTATTGCAAGTACCTTTACTTGCAAAGCGTTACTGGAACCTGGGTGGCAATACAGCCATATTTTACTGCTGCTAGACATAAGCGAATGTAATTATTTCAGTGCTTATCTTAAGTAATATTGAAAGCGACTGCATGTCTCGTATTTGCACTCACTACGTCGCGGAATAAACGTTTCATTTTCTTTTCTTTTCCTCGTCAGAGCCGCCGGGACTAGTACTTTGCAGTTTCCCTTTCGTAAACACGAGTATCGTGTGACGCCAACCATAACCTTCGTATTCATGCAGGTTACAGGCGAGCTTCGGAACATCTTCGGAGACGACGAAGACGACCACAAGAAACGGGACAAAAAGACACTCAAGAAGAGGGAGAATACCGTGGGCGCACTAAAAGGTGAGCTTCGTATACGCATCACGCGCCATGGTAAAAAAAAAATGATCCTAGCTAAAACTGGCGAATAGAGAACGTGCCCGGCTTCAGAATCCCTTCGTATAGCATCTGCGCGTGGCTTTTTCCTCATTCTTCTTCTATGTTCTTTTTTCTTTTTTTCTTGATTCAGAGAAGCAAGGCCGCATGGCGTGTCGCTGAGCTCGAAGTTCCTTCTGTAAGCTTCGCGCAGCCGAAATATACAAAGCAGTATATAGAAACGCCTTTGCCCACAAAACGCAACTGACGATGTGAGAATCGCGTGAACCGACACATCCATTCTCGAGCAATTTGTTGTTTTATCGATCCGCTCCCGCCTTCTGAATGCGACGATGCCAGCAACTACTTGCGGCTGTGCTCTTTGGGTGCGGTCGTTCTCGGTATAGCTGAGTTGACATTCTGGTGTTGTCGCTCCTTCTCAATTCTTCGGGGTTCGTTTAGTCGATTCTCCTGGAAATACAGGCTCTTCTGAAAAAAAAAGAAAAAAGGATCGCGGACGTCTTTACTCATGTGCACTTCGCGCTGCCTGAAACAGCACGTACTGATTGTGCATTCAAGTTATGGCGCCAGTAGCGATAGTATAGCTTTTCTAATATCATAATACTCGAATAAAATCGGATACAAATATCGAGCTTCAAATATCCCATATAGAAGCACAAAGTTGTCTTCAGTGATATGTTGTACAGCAGGCAATTACGTTAACAATAGGCATTCATCAGCTACGACCGCAAAGAGTCCTTGTAATTATGAGTTTCACTTTGTTTCTGCATTTTGTGGTATAATCTCATCCTGTACCAGCCCTACTAAGGCACTATATTTTTTGTTATTTCTCGCGCACCATTAACCTCTACAATGACTTGTCTTTGTACTATTGTGAATGTTGTATCACCATTGCTTCATGTGTGGCAACGCTGTATAGTACAGTATTCACCTCGCATGTAGTACGTACCTTGCGTCCGCAGTATCAAATAAATAAATAATGTCCACGACACAATGTCTGCGCCACCTTTCAGATCGTAAATCTATTAATAAGATCACAAGTTAAAGGGTCCCTGAAACGTTTTTTTGACATTGCGTCACTGATTAGGCAACACAATTGCGAAATCATTCACACCATAAATAAAGCGAAGCACAATGCGCTAAGGCAGCTATGGGCTTATTTCTGTCGCCTTCCTCCTTACCACTGCTGTTCCTCCTCAACTCGATCTGCTGCGGAGTGCGCGCTAGCGACGACAGTGCCTCCCGCGTCAGCCGCTCTGCCGAGCCTCCCGTAGTGACATAGCGCCCCGATATCCTCACTGAGGTCGCCCGCCTCGGCAGTGCTAGCCCTCTGTAATAGAGCGCCGGCGACTCGTGTGACGCCGCCAGATGCCGCGATGATACCGTTGGCTGAAACGAAGGGGTACGTTGTAGAAGCACGTTGTTCGCAGCTAGGTTTTGAAAATTACGCGCACGTCACTTGGGTCGGGGCCAATCAGCGACCTCCCATTCGATCGCTCGATGGCGGGGGCGTTTGAAAACGCTTTTTGGCGAGCCGCTGCGACCTTTTCCGATACGCGTGTTCAAAACCTTATTGTAAATTACACACTTTACGCACAGCGCTAAAATCTGTCCTGTAATGGTCCTAGTGACCCGCTCTACCGGATCACCATGTTTGCACAAAATCGTCAAAACCGTTTCAGGGTCCCTTTAAAGCAAGTGACAAAAGATAATAAAGGCTATGACAAGAAATTATTAGGCTGCTTCAATGCCGGCTGAAGTGATCCTGCGCAAGGGCATGGTTTTGAGTGGCGTGCCAGCCCGGTCTGGTTGCCTCATTCTTCTTCTTCTTCTTCTTCTTCTTCTTATTATTATTATTATTATTATTATTATTATTATTATTATTATTATAGTGCTTGGCTTTTATCATATAGAATTTTGGCAAGTTTCATTTTTAGTAGCCAGCGTCCCTAGATGGTTAACACACTGCGTGTTTCGCGGATTTGGAGCTTACTCTATAAATGAATTGGTACATCTGCCTGGTGATTACGATAACAGATAACCAGTACTGTTCGCCTTATACACCTGCTCGCATAGAATAATTAGCCAAGAAGGAGCTCACGAGCCATACCGGGGCGTTTATGATATCCGGGAACAGCTTACCGTTTTTCTTTGAAGGCAGCCCTGCGACACTTGTCGAATAGTGGCTGCGGCACTCGGCTGCTTATCGGAAGGCGGCGGGATGAAATCCTCGGCCGCACCAAATGCATTTCAGTGGAGGCGAAATGCTGAGGCCCGCGTACTGTGCGATGCCGCTGCACGTTAAAGAGCCTCAGGTGGTCAAAACTTCCGTAGCCCTCCGCTCATAATCATATCGTTGTTTGGCGAAGTCACCCCCGAAATCAATGAATCAATCTTTTGAACCCATACAGAACATCAACTAGTGATGTGACAAAAATGTACGCAGCAGGTAGCACGACTTGTGCAGTTCACTGCAACTAAGCCTGAGCTATTATTCACAGCACTGTACTACATCCGCTATTGTTTCCAGGCTCATCGGGAGTTGACGATGCATCCGGTGCTGTGTCTATTGGCGGCGACGGCGCTGCGTCTGCGACCAAGAGCGGTGCCGGGACTACCACTGACGAAGACAAGTTCAAGAAGTGGCTCCTCGACGAATACTACCGCACAATGGCGCTATCGTTCGCGAGTATGCGCCGCAAGCGTATGGCCACACACCAGGACACGTTGGACCTGCGCCAGGTCAAGAGGACAGCGCTGCCACCGTCTGCCCCAGTCGCTGGCACTGCTGATGACCAGTTCCAGGCACGTGCACGTTATCCATTTGTTACCGTTAACAAGTATACACCTGAGTCTCTGATAAATATTTATTTAATATTTAGGTGTTCAATCTACTTATATATAAGCTAAAGAATGGAAAACTCGCACAACGAGAGACGTTTGCGGTGTCAATGAACATTTCCGGCTTTTTGTACGTGTGAATATTTATAATTTCGTATGATTCATATTATTTATCTTTAGTTAATTATTTAAAATAACACAAACGTCATTATGACGTTATCGAAAGAGATGGGTTAAGTGCTTCAAACGTGCTTCTGCAGTGATCTGATTAGGGCTGCCGTGAATAGGGCGGCGGGTGACTTGATTCAGGTGGTGTCTCGTGACAACGCCATAAGAACCTTCACAGACCACCCCGTAGAATTTAAAAGGGCAGTACGGCGGTTTTTTCACTGTATTCTGACACCACTTTTTCCCATTGGTACCGATATTCTTGTAGCAGCCAAGGTTGTTCAGTTTTCTCAGAAACTCACAAATCGTATTAAATAACCAAATGACCGATGTGTTTAAACCGAAACCTAACGGATAGAAGCTTCGTGCAGGCACCGCATGCTACGACGCCATAGTCTCCTTGCCATCAGAAATAGGAAGCTGCTGCAGAACAATGAAAGTAGCGGAGTAATCCGACGATGTATGCCAGCTTTTATGAAGTACACATCGGCGATTTCAGCGTTCAGCTATCACCGTTTGCTTTTTTTCCGCCTGCCTGCTCAGGTAGGCAGCGTTGTAGGTAATGAGGTCTAAAACAGGGTCGCCCGCTTGGATATCCGCTAAAAGAATTTAAGATTCATTTACAGGAAAACTACGGGACTTGCAACTGCCTGGCTTGCATATATTAGTACAGTACTAAGGAGAACATACACTCAAATCGTCATTCAGGTCAGTGAACGCTGAAAAATCACCGCAGTTGCCCTTTAGATCACGAAGGTTCAACTTTAGTCTAATTTACGCTACATTATTCGAAGTTTGACAGCGCGAAGATACGCAAGGACGAACATGTGTACCATTATATTTTCGTCCGAAACTTGGGATAATGCCCTTCAGAACTTAAAATAAGCACGTCGATCGAGTACGGAAGACCCTCACGATCAACTATGCCAAACGCGGGCCACGGAATCGAAAATGCAGCACTATACTTTTCTCCAGGCCTTTCCCGTGGCCCCGTCGCTCACCGTAAAGTACTCGAGGTGCAGCTGGCGGTGTGACCGGGAGCAGACACTGTCGATTGCTCGAACGTAAGGCTTCCGGCTCGTCTGCCAGAGTCTACGTTACGTGTAGTCGGTAGCACGAGTCACGCCGTTGTCTGTTCTTGTGGCCGATGGCTGTTTTGTTTGCAGATAGCAAGAATTTCCTCGGCCAGATGATGGGCTAAGGCCTGGTACTTATTTTCACGGCAGGCGTACTGGGAAATGCAGGGGGGGGTAGCGATCCCTACGGCTACAATCTGTGGGGTCGTCGACCGTCTAGCTGGCGCTAGTCTGCCTGGCGCCGGCATTGTCAGCAGATTTTTCTTGGGAAGAACGAACCTCCAAATTATTTCAGAGGTGGCAGGACAAGCGCAAATGCGACATGGACGTATTGCACGTAGTGTTACGAAGAAGGAAAAAAACTAAACGTCGGCGACTAAGACTACCAAACAACAACAGCTTTGTTCGCTTCGCTGCTTCTGTGTTTTGTGTAAATACGCGTCGTACATTGTTTTCTTACTCGTGACACTTAAGTGGAGGTGCAACGTTATGCAACATGCGAAGACTGCGTGTATTGCTCTGTCGTAATACATCTTTGCAGAAATACGTGGGAGAGATGTAATCTAATACTTCCTCCGCAATTAGGTTGACACGTTGGATTTCTTGAACTTCGTAACAGCTTGTAAGGGAGATGGCTTGCTTTTCATTAAGGATGAAGGCAATGTCTCCGTTCACGACTTTTAGGGTATAACGGTCTGTCTTAAGAAGGCCATATAGGAATAAATTCAAAAGCGAAGTATGTTCACGACGGTCGGTTCAGATGAGGGCAGCCTTTCATGTAAACCAGATAATCTCCTTAAAGAAAGGGCGGCTTAGCCTCCTTCACATGCAAATCGTTGGAGGGACGGACAAAGGGAAAGTTGGCGTGCATTCATCCGTATCACTAATGACCATGATCGCACATGCAAAAGAGGGGGCTCTTATTTTAACTGGCCGCGGCTTTCTTCTTTTTCTATTTGCCTCAGATGTGGAGAAATAATGCATGAGGCAGACTGTCGTTACGAAAAAACGCCAATAAGTGGCATGGAAACTGGCCGGCTTCTGACGCAGGGATTTAGGCACATTACTTTGTTCGCCTCTGCAATATAAACTTGCGTAATACTTTACATCTTTATCCAGTTTCCTTTTTTTTATCGGGAAGAGGGTACGACCGTTACTTGCAGAAAGCGTTAGACTTGCAAATGCCAGCTGATAGCTAATCCGTTTCTGTTACGGAATCTGAAACTGTCTGGTGCTTCTGTCACCATTGGGAACGTGGCAGCTGTTCACTCCTCCTTAAGGGCAATGCTTCAGCCTTCTTCGGTTAGCGGGAGACAATGAAATAATCAAGCCTGTCTGACCCTGTATCCGCGCCTATGCACACAGCTAGTGGCAGTGAAAGAAATGCGAGGTGCGCGGAGCGTTTCTGTTTCTAATTCATGCCGTTTTCTTTTTTCTTTTTTTGTTTTGCTACGTTGCGCTGCCATTGCTTAATGTCTGCCAACAACCTTTCTTTCCCCTCTCTAAAACGAGGTAACAAAGAGAAACGGTAAACTTTCAGCTAGGATTTATTTGTTGGTATCGCTGCCACAAACGATTCACCGATAGCGCAAGCGCAGTGCGTCTCATGAAGGCCAAAAAGACTTACCTGGAGATGACCTTGAAAGTGTTGGTGTTGGCCTCGTCGAGAACCCGCCGTCCCTCCGGATAGTACAAAATGTCTCATGCGACTCTAGGATGCCAACGAGCGCGCCCCTGCTTGACTGTAGGCTTCCATAAGGCGGTATCAGTGCGCCTAGAATAATTACCATGATCCGTAATATCTGCGTAAGCATTAATTGTTTAGTAACGAAGCCTAATGAGATTACCATGGCTTACATGCGGTGCATCGCGCTGAAGTAACGGTGACGATGAGCATCGCATGAGGCGCCTATCCCACATACGCGGGCTGCAATATGTGGGTTACGCCACACGTAATTTTGGTGTGGTATGGTAAGGCTGTGGTATGGTCGCGTGGTATGGTATGATGTGGTATGGTGAGAAACAGAAAGATATAAAGGGAATGGGAGGTCGTTAACCAGACATTAGTCGCCAGTTAGCTACTCTGCACTTGGAAGGGGGAGGAGAGAGGACTTACGAATGTCATAGAGATAGGGGGGCAAGTTAAAAGCATGGACACAGAAAACACACGCACACACACACACACACACACACACACACACACACACACACACACACACACACACACACGCAAAGGTCTGTTCGAGTTAGGAGCTGTCACTGGGGCCTGTAGTTCGCAAGAAGCGTAGTAGCACTCGTATGACTTGTGCTAAGCCACCAGGTGCTCGACAGCCCTGGGTGATTAGCCTCTCCATGATACTTCTGGTTCGGTGGAGAAGCGAAAGCCCGTTGAACATTTCACGCTGCGTTCAAAAGGCACAAGCTCTCGCGCATGTTGTTTCGAACGTCTACATATATACCTTGTCGCGATCTCACCGCCGCCACCGGTAGTCGTGGTTTATCGCTGCCACCATTTGTCGTGGACTCGTGTCGCCTTCAGGCCAGGAGTCCACGGGGCAGGAGGGAAGAGTACGAGGAGTTGCTTTTGAGAAGAGACTATTTACATTTATTTACATGTTGATTTTAAGGTGATGGCCGAATCTCAATCAATCCTCTCTCTATCGAATCCCCTCTCGAATCCTCTCTCCCGTGGATTAAATAACCAGCGTCGTCCGGCGACGCCTTCTTGGGAGGGCCCAGTCGACGCTTCTTCTTCCAATCGGAGGTTGAAGGTCCGAAGGGGAAGAAGGTTGTGGACCTCCCCCTTTTTCTTCGAATGTGGCCGAGGTCACACGTACGCAGCCGGACCATACGATGGCGCATCTGGACGTCTTCCGGTGACACACCTCGACGTCTTCCGGCCAGAGGTAACGAGGAAATCGTTACCGGCACTCGACACGTTCGACTCGTATCTCTAACGACACCTGCGTTAACGAGTCTCTGGTGGCACCGCTCCATCTCCGTAGTCCCGGACGCAACAACCTGCAAGCTTACTTTCTGAATTTCTCATTGATGGTGCGACGTCTTGCGCCAGACGTTATGTAGGTAAACTATGGCTTTATGCACAGCCGAATGCATTACGAAATGTGCGGCAGAGCAGGCTTTATCTCCCAGACTTTTCAGAGGTGCAACACAAGATGTTAATTTTGGAGAAGTAACACTGATACGAAAATTCGCAATGTTTATATGTTTTGTATCATAAAGCGGGCGATAAGTAAAATGGTAGATTAAACGAAAGTAAACACGGCGGCTCAGAAATAGCTCGCCTGCTATTAAGAGAAAAAGAAGTGCTGTGCGCGGACATCGCCACCCGCAAACCCACGCGTATTTTAGCCGTACGTGAGGAAGAATACTTGAGCGAAGACAGCTGGGCTCGCCAATCTGTTTCTCTATTCTTTTTGTGCGAGCACCTCCCTCACCTATGCGTGATGGAAAGCTGCGGCCGCTATGAGAGCCGCTGCAGTCATTGCAACTTGCAAAGCTGCGCAGGGATTTGTGCGGGGGCGGGAATCTTGCCACGAGACCGGTAAAATACGGGAGCGTCACGGTCTGTCTACGATGGCAACCGGTGTCTGAGCGAACCCATCCGTTCCATTCGCAGCGCGTAAAGCGTGGGCGTGATCGATAGCCGAGGCATTCCCGTGTCCGGAGCCCTTCCCACGCAGTGAAATACGGCGGTAGCGGAGCTGCTTCGCTGCGATATCGCTCGACGACTCCGCTGCTTTCCAGCACAGCCCGTTCAAGGCAACACGCGCTATATGTATGGCGAGTGCTTTTAAAAAAATGAAACTGTGCGTTTCGAAAATCATGTTACTAAAGCATGCGTTCCACCAGAGCCATATTATTATAAGCAATTCACTGCTTCCCACTCCGATAGCATTTATATAGAACTACAGATGGACATGCCACATTTTCATGAGTGGTTCATGAATATGTGCTAAGATAAAGGAATAGCCTTTGCGTTCTGGCAGGACTCAGTGATTCCTTACAATCACTCCACATTTAGCCAAGTTGAAAGCTATTTGACCTTGAGTGCCCTACGCAGGGTGTAATGAAAGCGTAGGATTAAATAATGTGGAAGCTACAGTTAAGTAAAAGAAACAGGAATTGAAAGAAATATGAGCCTGTGAGGAGGTCGAACTAATGTTGATAGTGGGTATTTTTTAAGACAATTAGATATAGATACGAATTTATTTAGAGGTATAAAATTCATTATGTTTATTGTGCTAATTTTCCTGGTGGTGCGTATTACGCAAAAGAGAAGACCCTATATATCGGCTACACAAAATAATTGCGGCTTACGCTCTCTATAGCTTGTCATATTGTTAAAGTAGCCGTGAAAGGGACACTAAGACCCTATGACAAAACTGCGCTGGGCAGCTCTTCGGGCAACGCATTTCTTTTCAATTACCCCACACAGGTGTTCCAGTTGTAGTATTTGTAGCAAACTTCTCGAAGAGATCGACATGCCCAATAAATTGAAACGCATGTTCAGCTATGCAGTGTAATAATTTATATTTCCTTTTTTTTTTTAACTTACAGTGGCCATCGAATGCCAGTTTCACGATTTGATTTAGGAGAACGCCGGGCCGCGATCGGAGATCGTCGTCCGGAACACATCGCGTTCGCTCGCTACGACGTCACGAAGTGGTGGCGCGGCTCTTGTTGTGCGCGTTGCAGATTTGCGCGACTGAGCGCAGCGCAGGATTCCAGGATTGGTCATCCTCCTTTGTTTGAGCAGGTACAGTTTTATGACAGGGTGACCCATAAAATATGCGAGAAGGAGAGGGTGAGAACAAACAATAGGCAAGCGGCGAACATCACAAAAATTTTTGAGGAGGTTTTGTTGCGTCCTTTTTAATACAAAACGAAATGTTCTGTGACTTCAAATGTGCAAGATTGTTTTAGGAACACGATGATTCTTTTTTTCTTTTTTTCGAGCGTAAGTGAGTGACGTTCAGAGAAGACGTGGTCATGCAAAAACGTGGCCGCGCGCCGCTGCTTACGGGCCAAGCATGACCACGGCCAATGACATGCAGTGAAAAGCGAACACAACCGCCCGGGTTCGCAAAAGGACGATCTCCGATCTCGGCCCTGCCTTCTTACGGTGAACACCCGAAGTTGCATTGTTGGATTCCATAATTCCTTAAAATATTGCTTATTATTGACACTTGGAACCACTTTGCCACGCTCTGAAAGTATTGCTTGATATTGTAACTCTGAACTTATAAATAGAATATTTTCCCATTTTAGTCGCCAGAGTAAATTTATCCAGCCATCTACAACGTAATCATTCATGCTTGAGACGTACGCTAAGAGAGCTTGATTACGCCGTTAAATTAATTTAGCGGTGTTTCAGCCAGCGCGACATTGGGACAGTGCTGGTGTGCATGTCACTTTTTGATGTGGATAGGTAAAGGAAGCCAAGGTAGACATAAAGATGCATCTAGCATATTTCGCTTATTCTGACGTATCAACTAACGTATTCGTTTCATATGCAGCCTTTATGTCTGCTTCTACTTTAGAGCTCTGTGACTACAGCTTGTATGTCGGCTAGCCCACATAAGCAGTTTGCCTATATACAGATCGAATAATAAGCTCATCATCTGTTGACAGATATGAACGTGTCTTAGAATAGCAGCAAATAGGGCATTTCACAGTGTTCAGCCCGGAATTTTTTCAGGCGGCCACGGGACCGGAGTGAAACGCACCGGCATACTCTTTCAACAATGTCGCACCAACGCGGCTTACATGGCTAAAATGTCACGTCTGATCAGATTGATGATTGAGAGCAGCGCAAAGAACGACGAAGCGCGACAACCACGAACGTTGTCCCTTGCACTCCTGCCAATCGTTGTGTTGCGCCTGCACAGGAAATACCGCATTATCCTATTACTTGGGCCTCGTCTACTATATTGATGACTTTTGTTCCTTCGCAGGCGGTCGAAGACAAACTCCGTAGCATCGAGGATACCATGATTGGCGAAGCTGTAGCGCTCGTCCGGGACGGCGCCAGTGACGAAGCCGAGCTCCGCGCCATCAACGCCGGCGTCGCGTCGCGACTTGACGCCGCCTACGACCTGGAGAACGTGCGGCAGTCGCTAGACCACCTTCAGTCGACGCTGGAAGACATGCGCCGTCAAGAGCTCCAGGCTGCCCTGGCGGCGGACGGTGACGAAACTGAAGAAGAAGAAAGCAATTCGGCTGCTGCTGCCTCTGGTGTTCTGCGAAACGATGCCACAGACGTCGAGGAGTTGGCGCAAGGCTCTTCGTGGGCCCAGTTGACTGACAAGCGTAAGACATGTTTGTCCTTCAAGGATGCCAGTTGGCGCCATTATTAACCGTGAAACTGTGTGCCGTCACTGCTTTGCTAGAGCATGATGCGGCTGAAATTCCCCATTAGTTATACTCAACGGTAACAGCAACGAAATGCGGCAAAAGCACACTGCTCGTTTCTGTGATTAGATTTTGCGCAGTACATGTTAAAGAGTGGTTATATATGGATCGCAGACTCTAGTAGCTTCCGAATAAGCAGCCTTACGTCTGCCGAAGCTATAATCTGCAACTACTGTAAACGTAGCTTTCCTCCTATAAGCATATACAAAAATAATATGACGTAGATTTAGGTAAAACAGGAGTTGAAATGTATTATGATCAGTGAAAGTCTGAGGCTTAGCGTAAAATACGGAACACGAACGCTTCTGTATCGATATCTAACGCTGGAAACAATTCATCTTTTCTATTCACTCCTGCTCCATGACATAATGTGAGCAAACGTTTTACGGCACGAGATGAAAAAAAAAATGACTAAACCGCTTAAATATTCATGTGAAGACTAATTTTTTAAAAGTGGGGCGGACACACAGACACATAAAAAAATTATCACCGCCATCTGATATAATGACACAAAAACAAAAGAACTGTCCATTTCAACTACTTACCGGAAGGTATAAAATAACTTCGTCCAAGATGCGTGACAAAGCATGCAGACCAAATATATGCTAGCTATCTACTACAATGGGTCATTCGGAAGCAACAAATCAGGGTAAGGCGCTTCAATATACCGCATTCAGCATACCTTTACAAAACAAGCGCAAAACTGAACACCGTACTTCAAGAAAGACACCATTCAACAGGTTCCTTTGAGACACGTGCAGTTTTCTTTTAAACAGGCCAATATTGAATTTTATAAAACTTGGATAAAAGTCTATTATTCGGAAGTCTACAGTGGTATGACGAACTACACAATGAATATCGCTGGTTCCCGTGCTCTTACAACTGCACATGTCTTCTTCAGCGCCTCAGGTATGCCTCCTCTCGAAACGGGGGCACATATTGTGTTCTTTGTTTTGTCGAGTGGTCATTTATGTTGGACTTCGTCTTTCCATAAAACTTCGCTGTATACCTCCACCTCAAATCTGCAGGATAGGATCTCTCGCTCCGTTGCAGCAGTATTTTCCGATTTAATAATAAAATGTACAGGTACAGAAGCTTTGAAACTTCTAGGAAGTGCAAGAAAATGCGTCGAAACGTTTAATCAAGTGCTCATAATGCTCGTAAAACTTCCGAGCACTTATATGAGCCACGACAGTGCGTCATTTTTATTGGCACCAAGTTCGCTGTTTGCGGCAAGGCAACTGGTTCCTTAGTTCACGAGTGGGTCTTCATACCTGTGATACGGCAGGCAGCAAGCCTTCTGCTATTTTGTAGTTCTGTTTCAGTGTAGGAGATTCCGCAACATCGGATACACTAGTGTGTTTTGCATTTTTATTTCTTGATATGTGTGAACGTTATTTCAGGATAATGTCCTCTCCTAGAGTGTCAAGTTTACGAATTAAAGCTGTCAACCTGCTGTTCAAACGAGCAAAGAAGCATGCGCGTACGGGGATCATCAGTGAATTACAAAAAAAGCTAGCATGCGCTGTACGCGATTCGAAAGATCTATATTTTACGAAAACATTGCCCAACTTTATAAAGAACGAGCCGGATAAGTTTTGGCAATACCTGGGTGAAAGCAAGAAGTCTGTCATGGAAATCGCAATAAACGGAACCATTATTAACAATTTAAATGCTATCGCACAACATTTCAACGATTACTTTCATAGCGTATTTACCAGTACAAGTTCAGTATTACCACTAGATTCTGAAATGTTTGAACACCACGAGGCGAACTTCATTTCATACCACGGCATTGTGAATATGTTGTTAAATTTGAAAACCAAAACAACTCCTGGCCCTGATAATATCCCCAATGCGTTCCTTAGGCGATACGCCGAAACTATTGCCAAATTCTTGGTTGTGTTATTCCGGAAATCATTGTTATGTTCAAAAGGACCTAGTGATTGGAGGATGGCTCGAGTTGTCCCAGTCTTTAAGAAAGGCGATCCATCGCTACTACAGAATTATCGCCCCATATCACTGACGTCGTCATGCTGCAAAATTTTTGAGCACATAGTCGCAACTCGCATTAATGAATTTCTGGAAGATAACTCGATACTAACCACTTGTCAACATGGTTTCAGAAAGGGCTGTTCCACTGTCACACAGTTAGTAGTAGTAGTCGATTCATTTGCAAAAGCTTTGGATGCTAATGGTCAAATTGATGCTGTATTTTTGGATTTTAGTAAAGCCTTCGATAGGGTAATTCACGAAAAATTAATTCTAAAGCTAAGAAACATAAACTTGCCAGATATCTTAATTTCTTGGGTCGCAGACTATCTGAATAACCGCAAACAGTATGTTTCAGTTGATGGTCACAGCTCGGGCTATCTACCAGTCACTTCAGGTGTCCCCCAGGGTAGCGTTTTGGGCCCCTTGCTCTTTCTTTTATATATTAATGACATCGTCACCGTCGTCACTCCTGGAACTCAAATAAGACTGTTCGCGGATGACTGTGTTGTGTTTCGTGCTATTAAGTCTGTGGTAGATCAGAGGGAACTAGATTTCAGCTTGAATAACATATCACTGTGGTGCGAAAAATGGGGCATGGCTGCAAATACCGAAAAAACAGTCTCGCTACGCATAACGCATAAAAAGAATCCGCTCAATTACGTGTACTCAATGGGGTCTGTTCCGTTAAAACAAGTTGAGAATTATAAATACCTTGGCGTAACCTTCACACACAATTTTTCTTGGAACCTTCATTTAGAGAACACATGTTCTGCTGCATTCCGTAAGCTAACCTATCTACGACACAAACTTAGAAAGTCTCCTTCAAACGTCAAGTTACTCTCTTACCTGACCTATATACGTCCTAAACTAGAATACGCCTGCGTCGCCTGGGATCCGTATACTAAAAACAATATAAAAAAACTTGAAAGAATTCAAAGAAAATCGCTTCGTTTCATTTTCTCCAAATATAAACGTTCGGACTCCCCGTCTCAACTTATGTTGTCTAATGACATTCCTTCTCTTCAGCTAAGAAGACAGAGCTACCGACTCGATTTCCTACGTAATCTAATCAACCACAAGTTCATCCTCGACCCTTCACTTTATGTAAGTCCTCTTCTTACAAGGCAAACACGACACCATCGCACTGACGCACTAACACCTATCTATGCTAGGACAGACGCATACAAGTTTTCTTTTTTTCCACGGACCGTTTCAGAATGGAATTCTCTGCCCTCACCGTAGAACTTGTGATTATCTGATTTACATGTGCGTTTCTGTGCCTTTTCTTTATATTCTTTTGTATTCTACTACGTTCTTTTGAATTGTGCTTATGCGTATGAATGTATAAACATTTCTTATAGTTGTTGGTTTTGTGAACACTTATGTATGCCCGTCCTGCAAGGACCACAATGTGGTCTGCAGTATGTACTAAATAAATAAATAAAAATAAAATAAACGTTATTTCAGGATAATGTCCTCTCCTAGAGTGTCAAGTTTACGAATTAAAGCTGTCAACCTGCTGTTGGCTTTAACTAGCTTTGATTAACATATTCTGTCTGACAAAATAAATCTGAGGATCGCACGTTTTGGTCCACTCTTATGGAGACACGTGGCAGCCCATATCGAATTGATTGCTTCCTTTTCAATACGTGTAATGTGCATTCTCTTTTCACCTTCTCCCTTGTTCTGCAGAGACCTGCCCCGCTGTACAGGTTCTGAGCAGTTCGTGCCCAGCAGCGGCACAGTCTGCCAGCCCGGTTCCAGCAATGCAGAGGCTTCTTCTCGACGCCTGCGAGTGGCAACAGACGTGCTACGTTTGTGTACGTAGCAAATCGTACATAGTAATTATAGGAACTGCTGGTGTTTTACTTCCACCACCACGAACGGCAAGATGGAGGGTTCGGAAAATTTTGAACACCTGCGGTTCTTTATTGTCCGCGGACAACACGCTACACGGGGCTGTTGGAATTCATAGTCTATCGTAAATGTGACCGCCGCGGTCTTAATTAGACCGATGCCTTCCAGGTTAGTAGCTAAGCAGCACAACCACCATGCGGCCGCCGCGTCATTAAGTAGCTGACAGGAGTACCTAAATCTTCTACTTACTTAACGTCACCCTTATGTTTTGAAGCGGTGTTAGCCTTTCGCTAGGAGAATAAGAGGGGCAAAATCCTTGGAGGGAAAGAAGAAGAGGTTGAAGTGAAGGTGTAGGCATTCAATATGGACGCCCGTTCCATAGTAGTGTATTCTATTGTGTCATTGTAAATAAGAACACTACATTGAAATACCTCAATACGGTGTCACAAGAGTATAGCAGATAGAATTCTTTCTGTTCCTCTTTTAAAGAGAATGTACCGTGGAGGGTCTGATCAGGACGTACTAAGTGGCCCTTGTGGGGCCGGGTCCCGCGCGACACCATGTTTTTGCACGGAATGTCGCCGCATCCCCCTTTCCCGGCTGGACGGAGCGGGGGCCCACCCGCTTCGCCCATGTGGTTTTAACATAGGCTGCCATTGGGCAGTGAGAAATTCCCAGAATGTTTGCGCGTTCTGGCGTTTCTGGTTTTGGAGATGCCTCGGGAGAACACGCTGGGACTTGGAGAAGTGCGCACGTACTTTTGGGACCCTCCGGCCGACCAGGCCATCGGTCGGATGGCGTGCTTCTGCGAGCCCCAGCGACCACGGCGGCGACCTGCGAGCGACGCTCCTGTCTGTATGTTCTTCTTCTATTTTCCTTTTCCGAGGGCTCGCGGTCGCGGGTGCGCTAGCCGGGGTTAGGCTCTCCTTCCCTGCATGGTTATTTTTGTGTGTTATTCTGTGTTCGCGTGTTGTTAATTGTTACTGTCCTTGTTTGTGTTCGCGTGTTGTTTATCGTTCCTGTTTACATGTAATTCGATCCTTGATTCGGCCCTGCCCCGCCACGGTGGTCTAGTGGTTATGGCACTCGGCTGCAGATCCGAAGGTCGCGGGATCGAATCCCGGCCGCGGCGGCTGCATTTCGATGGAGGCGAAATGTTGAGGCCCGTGTGCTGTGCGATGTCAGTGCACGTTAAAGAACCCCAGGTGGTCGAAATTTCCGGAGACCTCCACTACGGCGTCTCTCATAATCAGAGCTGGTTTTGGGACGTTAAACCCCACAAATCAATCAAATCATCTTGATTCGGCCCTGTATTATTTGTTTTAACGTTTATTAAATCACCATGCACGGAGAGTGACGCCTAACGTTCTCGTCTTTCGCCGCGTGCGACGGTTCGCGCTGCCCTGCCTAGAGTCGGGCCGCGGGCCGCAGCGCGCGGCAGCGCGGCGATGGCATGGCTGAGATAGCTAGCGCGCGAACGCGACGACCTCACATTCTCTGCTCGTTGAGTGCTCGAACCCACTGCAAGGGGTTGCTAGCGGCGATGCCGCTGCTAGCAGTAGTAGTTAGTAGAATTAAACCCCGACACCCTTGACTAGACCGCATGGCAAATTTCTTTCATACACTGGAGGTCCTTAAGTGCCCAGTAGGGCGCGTTCCACCGCAAGATTTTTTTAAAACTTGTAGTCACGTGGCAATCACGCCACGTGCGGTTCACAGCGCGGAGCGTCGTCCTTTGCATCTTGACGCACAATGTTCATGAAAAGAGAGTTAGTAACGTTCAGTTTGAAAACTGGCGCCTTCCGCGTCACGTAGGGATGTGCGTCTTGTGCGCATTATCGTGAGCGTGTAGTGTACTGAATACGCCTTTCAGCCCAAAATGGCCAGACGACGTTCAGGGGCAGGGCGAGGGGGAGAGGGGGGCAGTAAAAGCCTCTGTCTTCAAGTGGCAATACCGCATTTTCCCCTTCAAAAGGCATGACTTCAGGAAATGAACTTATTCGCACCATGAGGTCACCGTTGTCTTTTCTGTGCACGATGGGGGACTAATGAACATATTTTTGTTGATTGCTAGAACGGATTTTGTTTTTAGGACGTTATTGAATGAGCCCTAAGAAATGAACATGATATAAAAATTTCTGATCCTGGAAATGAGGAAGGGCAGCGCTTGATCGATTTATGTTCTCGGGCCTGCACAGCAAACGGCAGCGCAGCATGGCAGTGGACCTTCTTTAGATTCATTCACCTTTGGGGGCAGCGCCCACCCTCATGGAGGCGGTGATCATATCTGAGCCACATAAAGGCGTTGCACCGGCGGTACGAATGTGTTGAGGGATAGCCCAAGGAAGATCGTAATTTCTCCCTGAAAGCTCGTGTAAATCCGACATTAACCATTGTACAGGTAAAAAAAAGTTCGCTTTTTGTGAAAACAGCTTGTAGCAGCCTCACTTACCTAACGTTTTCAGGACTGGCCATTCAGCTGAGCTGGCGGCATCCCCATCCCGTCACGTTCGTCATCTTCTTCGTGCTGTAGATGTACAAGCACTATTACTAATGGTGTCACTATCACATTACCATGACATCGCTAACACGTAGCACGACCATTGTACCTATCACGTATATCAGTGGGCTGGAGGAAATCTTGGGAGTAGTTGATCTAGGGCAAGCGCCGGCCCGCTTTTCCCTTTCGAACAACAGCCCCGCCACGGTGGTCAAGTGGTTATGGCACTCGGCTGCTGATATGAAGGTCGCGGGGTCGAATCCCGGCCGCGGCGGCTGCATGTCGATGGAGGCGTAATGTTGACGTCCGTGTCCTGTGTGATGTAAGTTCAAGTTGAAGAACCCCAGGTGGTCAAAATTTCCGGAGCCCTCCGCTACGGCGTCTCTCATAATCATGTGTGGTTTTGGGAAGCGAAACCATAAAGATCGATCAGCGAGCTGAAAACTGTACCGATCACACCGCCGTCACTTTTCCTTTCTTATATGGAAATGAAAGCTTACAGGGAGAAAATATCTGCTTACTCAAAATCACGGAGGAACATTTCTTCCTCCGTGCTCAAAACTCAGGTCAACACACACATGCGTCCTACTAATGCATCCAGTCAGGCGGTGATTCTTGCGCAGTATACACACTGCTTATAGGGCACGGTTTCACGGTAGATTGATCTAGTGGAACGCGGGTTTTCGGTATGGCGATCACAGAGTCTTCATCTCCATAGTCTGCATAAGGAGCTACTATGAATATGTCACAGGGCGGACCGGCAATCGTTTTAACCTGCAGAAACCTAACTCTGCACAGAGTGACGTCCATGTTCATTTTAAGAGTCCGCTGGAGAATGTACTAAAAATATTGCGTCCTTAAATCAATAAAACAGTGATAAATTGTTTCTGCACGTGGACGAAGTCAGCAGTTTGTAGACCATGACAAGATGCAGCCCCTCGCGTTCTACCAGGCTTTAACAGAGATTGTTCCCGAATGCAGTCTAAAGAAAAGTCTTTTAACACCGGGACGCTTACATTTCGGAAACCCTAGCTGCTATACATTCTGACAACGCCGATGTGAACAAAAGTACGCGGATTCCGCTAGATCCCTCAAGGGCCAGATAACAGCGAAGCTGGCCCGTAGTTTACTGAAACAGTTCACTTGATATTCATCTGACGTTTGGCGGGAACATCACGTTATGCGACTTTGGCGGGAACATGTCGGGCGACATTGCGACAATGTCATCCAACATTGAACTGTGTCTTTGGATTGTATTCGTCACTTTCGACACAGCTGTAACTATTTATGTACTACCACTCCTGCTTGGACCGACATGGTCTGCAGTATACTGAAATAAATAAACAAATAAATAAATAAATAAATAAATAAGTAAATAAATAAATAAATGCCTCGTAAATGGTTTATTCGCTTTGGCCACCTAACCTGAGTGGTTGAGTGAAGTATAACTTGGGCGGCGGTTGAAACAACAGAAGCAGCCTTAATAATAATAATAATAATAATAATAATAATAATAATAATAATAATAATAATAATAATAATAATAATAATGATAATGATAATATAATAATAATAATAATAATAATAATAATAATAATAATAATAATAATAATAATAATGTATGTTGAAGAGCAGTAGAAGAAGAACGGGAAATTTTCGTTCAAATAAATAATATTTCAGTCCAGCGTCTCTTCCCTCGGTCGAGCCACCATCTGTGGACTCGTTAATTTCAGTTTAATACCTTAAAGACCCCCAAGGGGGTATTACATAAGGGGTGGTTACAAGAAAAAAAAAAACAAAATGTTCTTTATACAATGCAATAAATTCGTGAAGTGTTAGTACATCACCGTAACCTTTATTGCGTTTCGTTAGTTTCGAGATATCCCGTAAGGCGTTGTATGAACAGAGCTGGGCTGGTGGTGGCAACGATTTCCTCGGGAATGCCGTTCCAGTCTGAGGCAGTTCGAAAAAAGAAGTAAGATGAAAAAGTAGTGGTTCGCGCACGTGGACGCGAGACTTGACCATGCCTCGAAGCGGGTTCATCGGCTTGCTGGGCGAGCCAATCGGGTCGGGCTGCCAAGTTCGAGGTGGGCAGTGCGCTCTTGCGCGAGCGAAGGATGGCGGTGGAAGAGACGGAGAAATTGGCACTGTCAGGAATGCATACTCAATCCTGACTGTACCATACCTTGTGATTAAGTGTAGCAACCTCGCCTCGCGATCTGCATCTGGTCCCTGAAAAAAAAAAAAAAATGTTAATGAACTCACGTTGCACATTTGGCATATACAGTAATCGCCCAATAATATGTACAAATATACGTTCTTTTACGTAAAGTAAGCGTAATTTCACCTGCTGCAGCGTCAAACTGGCTCCCGGATGTTCCCGCCGATTCGGTTTTCTTGGGCGCTGTTATTTTATGCTGAAGGTTCTTTTGCTCAAACTACCCTGATAAAAAAAAGTTCATAATATTACGCAGGAAATGTGGATCTGTGAAATACAGCTGCAGATGCCGCATCTGCAAAAGTTTTATTTCGCGAGGGTTTGTTTGCATTCGCCGTTCTCTATCGCCTGTGGTATCTTCAACGTCAGGATCGGCTGAAGCATCTTTGTCTGTTTCGAGAAACTAAACCGTAAGTCGCCTTTAAGAACATGTGAGCAGACGTTTTCAGTACGGCATTGCTCTCGTAATTAGCCAAACCATTTCCTCCCAGCTCACAGCGTTACCTACCGTCATCTGTTTTTAAATGCCCATCTCCCAAGATAAATTTACACATATGCGATTGTCTAGTCCCGCACAGGTGGCATGAGCTCTCGCCCAACAAGCGATAGACGGTTCGTTCTCCTCGTTTTAAAATAGTTAAAAGTTGGGCTAGTTGGTGTTCAGGCTTCACGTTCATCGTAGTTTAGTTCTGTACTGTGTGTGTTACCTTTGCGCTAAACTACGATAAACGTGAAGACTCCTCGTTTTAATGCGCGCGGTTCTAATCTGCCCGCAAAGCTTTCGTTGTTCTATGAGTCTTATTCAGTTTCTCGCTTGACATATTTATTTAAGCATCACGACTTACAAAGAGCTGATATTTCCTTAAATTTTTTATGGAACGGAGAGAATACCGTGCACCCATGACACGAAGCTACATTGCAACCCATGCTGGTTTCCAACAAATAAAGCTTCGCAGTTAAAGACAATCCTTGTTAGAGTTTTGTGCTATACAAACGGGTGGATCAAAATATCGTACACCCATCGAACACATTCCTTCAACTTTGAGCCCTTTAGAAAACTTGTTTGCCACAACCAATATTTACGTTCAGGCATGCATGGCAAAGGTGTTTGCGGCGACTGAACAGAATGAACAGCTCTTACGATTATTTGTTCCTTCGACCAAATGCGGGCGCGCAGTTTTTTTAAGGAGAATGCCACGTAATACGTTGTTGTACGCAAGCGGGTCCCTCATACCTGGCCCCCTATTGCATAAAGCTTCCGACTGCTTCCTATCCGAGTTTGCAAGGCTTGTTTGCCAATTATACGCAGACAGCAAGCACTATACTTTCGCTAATGCTTGCGAGCAACAGCGCGCGCACCCTCGCTCCCATACAAGCTGGATTACATTGGCGCACACGCATGCAGCTGTACTCTCTAGTTCGAGCAAGATGCTCTCCGGCGCTGCCTTTGGCCCAGGCAGGCTCCTTCGATACCAAACGCGCTGCAATCGGATGCATTTGCGTTGCTGGTGGCATTCGAAAACTTAAGAGGGAGAACTTTTGTATTTGGAGAAACTTTGGAAATTGCGGTTAAACGGATAGTAATTGCAATCAATGGCTTACTCGAAACTGGGAATTCCGTAAGCGTCGCCAAGATTTTGTAATCCGGCTTCCCGGAATACATTTTACATGACCAACCTGAGCTGGCCCCACGGCCCCACAATGGACGATTGGCGAGGTTCTTATGTAAGGTGTGTAGAAACCACGCGAGACAAGATTTTCGGCTTTGTATTTAGGTTTTTTTTTTTTAATTCACTTCATATGCGTATCTTGAATTTGGGCCGGACTATGAAATCCTCGTAACTGAATACGAATAAAAAGTATACCTCCTCATTTCGCAAATAGGTATGACCAAGCGCAGTGCCGCCGTCCTTAAAATATGATATTAGAAGAATAACTCGAATGTAGATTACTGATTAACCACTTAAAGAAAGACGTCTTTTCATTACTTCAGTAAGTAGTCGCCTTGCGATAATATTGCATAACTCTAACTGTACGTCCTATGTTTGCTGTAAATAGTTTACATCTTTATCGACATAAAGGCAAACTTTACAAAACTGAAGAGGTTGCAAGTTTAGGGAGCTTTAGTAGGGTTGGCCTTTTTTTTTTATCTCGATTGTATTACCGCTGCCATGTATGTGGGCCGTGACGCATTTTCAAGTGGTTTTGTAACCGCTTTTCACCTAAGGGAGCTCCAACTTTTGTTGGAGCTAATGATTTCCTTGATTGATTGATTGGTTGGCTGAGCGAATGATTCATTGCATGGCTGATTTACCGTGCCTTCGTTAGGGTAACACCGTGCGTCGTGTTCGCATGTGGCTATTTGAGTCGGCCACCCCTGCGGAAGTAGCTCTATATGCGTACAGTAACGTGTCGAAAGGCTGAAAGTGCCTGGCGTAGGCATTTACGACTAAAATGGACATGTGCCGCCAACGAGGGAACGGTATTAGAGTACGTAACGCGCAATAATCTTCCACTACAAGAACGCCCTTTTCACCTGGCGTCATACGACTGTTCACGTCACAGTATAAAGGATTAATGTAGTTCCTCACAAAGTTAATCCGAAGCTCGTGAGTCTTAAGTCGAACGAAGGTGCTGAAAACAGTGCAACCTATACACTTGTAAGGTCTTCCAGTCAAGTTGAGAACAATGTATTCGCCTAGATTTCCTGAACATAGGCTGATTGAGAGCGAAAGCAATTGCTAAACAATACCTGATTCTAAATTAGATGTGTTGGTGTTACGTTACCCATGCATGTTGAAGTCATTTGGATTATATATATGCTAGCGATGCAAAAATCTTCAATCGCGAAGGCGCGGTTACGTGACAATAGCTAATCCAATGTTCAACAGCAGTGTACAACATAATCATATTTCTATACGGACTCAAACAGATAACTTACATGAAATAACTACCAAAGAAAGCTTTTTAGTCAACAGACGCTGAAATTCGATAAAGCATGATGCAACCAACGATAAACAGCAAGGAAAAAAAGATGGACAATTATAAAAGTTGCTCATAAATGTGTTACCGAAGAGCTATCAAAATACACAGAATATACTAATATACGGTTTCATTCAGACAATGTGCCCTAAAAGGAATTTATGACCTGATCATCAGACATCATTGACGGCAGCAGAGCTCGCAGCGATCCTTACTCCCTTCATTTCATCAGAGATGAAGCGCCGCACAAATGGACGCTTTTCTGCGACTCCAAGCCGGCATTGCAGTCCCTGTTGTCTCCTCTACGCCGCGGACCACATGAACAGCTGGTGTTCCAGGTTACAGAGATGCTGCAACATACAGGGAAGGCAGGCCACAAAATATCTTTTCAGTGGCTTCCAAGTCACTGCGGAATTATAGGCAATGATCGGGCCGATCAAGCCGCCCGTTCTGCTCATGATATGGACCAACAAGTACGCATACCATTGTCAAGGACGGACGCGGCACGGATGCTGCATCTGCTTGCTCGCAAGTGTACTGTATCGCAATGGGGCGGCACACATTTCACGCATTCCCGACTTCACTCTCTCGATCCCACGTTAAGCCTTCGAGTCTCACCCAAGACTTGCCGAGGAGAAGCCACGCTGGTATACCGACTATGGTTGGGCGTCGCTTTCACAAAGGCATATGCTTTCCGCATAGGGATGGCCGACACCGCAGCCTGTGACCACTGCGGTCACGAAGAGTCAATAGGAAACATTTTATGTGACCGCCCACGGTACAGTGCAGAGAGGCATTTCCTTCAGCATGCACTCAACAAGCTGGACTACCGACCACTGTCGGAAGAAGGCATTCTACGCCATCGTCTAGACCTCACGTCGCAGAAGAAGGACATGCAAGCGCTACTGCGCTTCTTGACATCTACCGGCCTTCGTGAACGTCTCTAAGTGGAACGTTCTTTGTGTGTGTGTGTGTGTGTGTGTGTGTGTGTGTGTGTGTGTGTGTGTGTGTGTGTGTGTGTGTGTGTGTGTGTGTGCGTGTATGTGTGTATGTGTGTATGTTTTATTTGTTGTGCTTGTCTGGAATCTTGTACCCTCTCTCCCTGTCATCTTTCTAACCCCCTGCCCCTTCTCCCCAGTGCAGGGTAGCAAACCGGAGACTAATATCTGATTAACCTGCCTGCCTTTCTCTTCATATCTCTCTCTCTATATATATATGACCTGATCGGAGGTAAAAGTGTCAATTTGAAGCCTGTGACTGTTAATTTGACTTTGCAATTTACGCAGGGTTCTTACTACGGCCTCGGCGCCGAAGACTGCGAGGGTGGTTCAGGCGGCGGCAGCCACGGCAGTTCTTCGCAGTTCACGCGGCTGCTGGTCAGTCAACTGCTTCTCCACGAGGCCAAGAATGCCCAGACGCAGGCCGCGTGCGCGGAGTCTTGTGTCGCGGAATTTCTCCTGAGTCACTGAGCTGGGAAGGAGAAAGGGCCTACGACACACAGCACATGCATTCACAGCGGAGCCATCCAGCAACCGCTGTGAAGCAGAGTACGCCACAAGTCGCTGCGAGAACGGCAGGAATTAAATTGAATTACAGAAAAAAAGAAGTCATGAACCACGAGGTGACAGGGATTTAGTTTCCAGTTGCGTGTCGTTAGCGTGTTTGTTTTATGAAACCCAGCCTGTGCCTCTCAGGTCTGTAGTCGGTCAATCGTGCTAGGTTGGATATTTCTTTGCTTTCGTTTCTCCGCATACAATGGCGTCTTTTCAAGTGTGTGTAAAATGTGTGCAGTGTTGGTACGGAAGGTATTTTCGATGTTTTTTGGCACTACCTGATATGTTTACTGAGAAATGTTCTGGTGTGTCGAATGTATACGCAAGCTTTGCCGCCGGGGTGCAAATGTAGGGTTGCATTTTGTGGCAACTACCACGTGAAGAAGATGTAATTCCATGGAAGTAGCACGTTTAACGGTTGAGAGAACCACACCTGCGTGCGCATTCGTTTGAAGTTGTCTTTTGTGTGCGAACTTACATGTATCGATACTTACAGTAAGCGGCTTCGGTAAACCAGAGTTCATAATCGTCAAAAACGTAATCGCTGCGGTATTCTTAATTTTTTTCACTGTACGAAGAAAAAGTGACGTTTTTGAAGTTAGCACTTGTGCACGTCATCTTGATTGTGGGATCCTTCTAGATACCTCATGGTGATGTTTGCGTGTTTCTGATCATATTGCATTGAGAAATCTTTACGGAGAATGTACCTAGCAAACTGCCCTTCTGTTAACACCTGCCATTTTCGTATAATGATATCCCGTGGTGCCTATTTGTGTTGTACCAATCGGTGGCCGTTATAGTTATTTGAAAAACCATGAGCAGTAAGCGAAAGCCAGCCACTTGGGCTCAATCTGGTTAACTCACTCAAGCAGTACGGAGATTATCTTCCTGTGACTCAGAAGCCACGACCTTGTGAACACCCTGCATGTGAAGAGCGATAAATAGCCCTCAGTATGCGCGACGATGATAAATGAGGATAGCAAGAATAGAATTGGTGTGAATGAATTCAGAACTTGTTTGCTGCTTTGTTATACTCCTTTTGCTCGCACCCTACGTAACTAGTTTTCCAGATCCTATAGCGTTGACGGCCGCCAGAGTTTGTTTCTATAGCCGGTAAGAGCACATAACGGTCATGTTGTGCCCTGTGCGTGCTTTCATATACTGGAAATAGAGGCTGAAAATCCAGTTCGCAGAGTTTACACACGCGAAAGCAGAGGCGACACGCGGGAATGCCCACAAATAAATGAGAAATAAATCAAGCCCGAAGGAATAAACGATGTTCGAATGTTTGGTCATATGTTTTATTGTAATAGCGAATAAAATTACACAGTGGCACTACATTGAGATTTAAGGAATGTGTTTTGAGTTTAGGGATTGTGTCAATATAGCGAACGTGTTCCATCTAAATATTCATTTTCGAGAACAACAAAGAACTCACTCCCAGAACGCCCCGAGGCACTTCTTCGGGAATTCAGCCACCTTACGTCCAGAAAAATAAGAAGCACAAATGCAATAGATGCACCTCAACATTACGGAACACATTTCGCGTTTCCTCCCATGAAGGGATGTGGCTGTTTACAAGGCAAGGAAGGCGCGACCAAAGCGTTTAGTGTTATGTTATGTGCACTTGTCGTTCGTGGTGTCTGCACATCGCGCATGTATGCGATTGCTAATGAAACAGCGTTCATGCAGCGGTATGGTACATTTGTAAGGCCGGGAGGGCCAGGATTACTGTGGCCGCTGCGTGGTTTGATCCCACTCAAATGACCTCATTTCGGCGTGATCTTTTTGTCGTTTGTGCCTGTTGTCTGTAACATGTTGCGATGTCGGTTTGACCGTACACGTATATAGCATTGACGTGCCATTTTTGTCCGAATAAAACGCTGCGAATGTGTTCAACAAATGTGATAACAATAAAGAATAACTATATACTGTTGAATGGCTCTCGTTATTTCCAACAAGCACTGCAATCTTTCCTGTGTTTTAATGCGCTTGTCTAGGAATTTACGCGTTATTATTGGGAACATCGTTAAAAGTCCTGGGCAAGTAATCAGCCGTTGTAGATTTTCGTGGCAAGGCCACGTGTGGTATGCTTTCATGTACAACTGAGCTTATTACTGGCATTTGGTAAAATAGTTAGGCCTTCCAATTTTCGCTGAAGAACACGTACTGGCGCATTATATTTAATGGCACTTTCTTGCCTTCTACACGACTCGCCAAATATATATATATATATATATATATATATATATATATATATGTATATATGTGAACAGAACACTCGTCTTGGATGCCGAAGAATTAGTACACGTTTATTCTCTTGTGGTAGGCGTACTCGTCTGCTCACTAAATGATTCCTCCCGACCAGACGTATCCGTCAAAGCCATATATATATATATATATATATATATATATATATATATATATATATATATATATATATATATATATATATATATATATATATATATATGGCTTTGACGGATACGTCTGGTCGGGAGGAATCATTTAGTGAGCAGACGAGTACGCCTACCACAAGAGAATAAACATGTACTAATTCTATATATATATATATATATATATATATATATATATATATATATATATGGCTTTGACGGATACGTCTGGTCGGGAGGAATCATTTAGTGAGCAGACGAGTACGCCTACCACAAGAGAATAAACGTGTACTAATTCTTCGGCATCCAAGACGAGTGTTCTGTTCACAATAGAAGCGAAGGACCGAAGCTAGGCGTTTAAGTAGCCAAAATCACATGACCTAAGCATCTTGTGTAGACGGTGGGCCGATAACCGTCTGTGCGGTTAAGCGTGCTTTTTCTTGTCTGTATCACGAGCGATTCCAGACATAATCTGGGAGTCGGGTCCTTCTCGGCAGCGACGATACGTGCCTTGCCCCAGTCTACTTCATGATTTGAAGCTTGCGCATGTTCAACGAGGGCGTTGGAAGATAGTTTTTCATTTTTCACGTCATTACAGTGCTGTTTCAGCCGTCACTCGAAGTTTCCGGATTCAACGATGTAGACTCGATCGCAGCTCGCGCATGGAACTTCGTAAGCTACATCAGGAAAGCACTCTTTTCATAAAGTGTCTTTCACGTTGACAAGAGTGTCTTTCAGCACCCGGAAACTTCGAGCGACATTCACGACTTTGCAATGGCAGTTAACAAAGGCGTGGAGACTGACGCAATTTTTATGGACTTTTCAAAGGCATTCGATAATGTTTCTCGCAAAAAATAACTATAGACAACATACTTAAAACTAAGTAGTTAACTAAATGGATTTTATCTTGACTTCACAACCGGCCGCAATTTGTTGTACTTAAAGAAAAATTCTCTGAGAGGGTTCCTGGGGAATCTGGTGTCCCCCAGGGTTCGGTGCTCGGGCCACTTTAGTTTCGTTTGCATATCAATGGCATTGTTAGTGCATACCTTTTAACATAAAACTCTACATGGAGGACTGCGTTATTTACTCCGAGGTAAAAAATTCTAATGATCAAGTAGTGTTAAATGCCTCATTTCAAAAATTTAAATCCTGATGTGACACTTGGCGGATGCCCATAGACTTCGAAAAGGCCGTATTTATGCGCATTTTTTCGAAAAAAATGGTTCGCTTTTGTTCCAATACAACTGTAACAATATATTCCTTGCTTATATGTGGTGCTACAAGTATCTCAGGGTTCACATTACCAACAAGCTCATATGGAATGAGCACATTGATTATGTTGTAGCTTGTGCTAACACTAGACTTTCATTTCTTAGGAGAGCTCTCAGGCACTCCACTCCTACTGTGCGCTTGCTCGCGTACAAATGAACAGTTCCGCCCATACTAGATAAAAAAGCTGTTACATGGCATCATTTTACGTTGTCTGACTTAAACAAGATTTAAAAAATACAAAGAAAGGCAGCCCGTTTCATATATAACAGCTATGGACGTACATCTGTTAGTGAACTGCTGGCGAGAGCTAATTTTCCACCGATGACAGAAAGAAACCGAATTTCTCGTGTGATTTTTATATCAGCTATTTAATAAGCACTATTAGAAAAACACAAGCAAAATATTTTCTTTCTCATCTGGATATCCACCAAAGCAGCGTGGTAATCTTTCTATCGCGCCCTTTCAAACACGCACTAATTGTCTGAGGTATTCATTTTTCCCGAGGACAGTCAGGGAATGGAACAACTTAACTAATGACGCTGTTTTACAGCCATCACTTCAAATGTTCGGCTCGTGGATAACTGCGTAGAATTCGTCTCTAATTGAGCAGAACTGACACCCATGTTTTCTAATACCAGGGTATGTGAGTCGCATTCTGGTTTTAGTGGCGAAGCTCCTCTTAGTCTAACCTCGTCCTGCGTCAGGCGTCAGGTGTAACCGGGGTGCCGGGAGGCACGCGCTCGCCCTCGGCGCGTGCCTCTCTCTCTCTCTCTCCCGGCGCGTGCCTCTCTCTCTCTCTCTCACCCTTCCATCTGCTGTCTTGTGTGAGAGAGAGAGAGAGCGAAAGGCGCGCGTTGACTATGGAAACGCTCTTTCTTAGATGAACGCTCTACCAGCTCGCAAAGAAGGTGAACGCGCCCTCACCCGCGAGAGACAACGTTTGCGCAGGCAGCGCCTCCTAGCGAGTTTCTTGATTGAGAAATACCGACAGCTCGCGTTGGAGAACCGTTCCCCGGCCACCCATATATATATATATATATATATATATATATATATATATATATATATATATATATATATATATATATATCAGTGGCGTAGGCAGGCATGGGCTGACCGGGCTGAAGCCCCCCCCGAAATTTTTCCGGCCGGTGCCCCACTTCCTATCTATGCTGGCCCATCACAAAGGTGTCCACTCGGCGAAGGTGCGGCTAGGGGCATTCGCCTCTTTGTGGTGGGCTTAAAACGAAGAACGCGGCTCTTTCAACTTGCAACGGAAGTTATCACTCTATGGCGGGAAAGTTGTAGCTTGTCTGCAGGGGACGGTGCTGGCAAACGAGGGGCATATGTCATTTATTGGCAAAGGATGCGGCGATAAGAGACTGAAAGGGGAGCTTGCAGTCTTTGCAGAACAGCGCTGCGGCAGGCAGACGCTTCTGCAATGTGTTGACAATTAGCTCTCTGCAGTGATGGAAGAACATGGCGAGTCTCCGTACCCGGAAACATGCGTGGTTTTGTTGCGGGTGAAATGTTCGCAGGCCAAGGTCATTGAGCTAGCGAACCAAACACAAAGCAAAGTACGCCGCTGTTCCCTGTGCAACGCCTTCTGTGCCGCCCGATCCTTCTTCCCCTCTTATTCCTGTTTCTGTGGGGCGCTGACGCTTTTGGTACGTTGTATGCGGTCGCGTGGGGAATGTGGCGTACAGTGAATGCGTCTTTTTTTCTTTTTGAGCAGTGCCCCTACATGGGTGGCCCAATACAGCTTCGCTTTCGTCATTTTTCTTGACGACTTAAACATGGTAGCAACGTGCGCTCACGCGTGTCCCCTTGCGAGAACGATGCCCCAGAGAGAGAAAATTTCAACCAACCTTCCGAGTGGACAGCACTGCTTTGCAGTGCTATCCACAAGCTAGTAAACTACGGAATAACGAGTCGACAAAAAGACCGCGCTGCGGTTCATCGCCGAGCGTGCACAAGGGTCAACAACTCCGCTACCAGCAGGCGGTGGTCGCGACATTCATTCAAGAAGGGGTGACCATATTCGTATCGTCGCTTTCCCGGCAATATGTCTCAAGGACAGCAGCAGCTCTCCGTTTTCTGGGGAAGCTCATCTTCGCAGCGCCAACAAATGAGCGAGACCTCGAATGCTAAGTCATTTTCTTCAACTGATTTGTACTTACATGATACCTTATATCCTCTGACAATACAGTGGCTTTTTAACGTGCCTACGAGATGTGGATTATATGTGAATTCTCTGATCATATTTGAATAGTCCCTTGCTATTGCTCAGATGAGGTCATACGATGTCTTGTTAATCACAGCAAGCCAGGAAATTAACTTGACATCATTTCATTTCTTGAATACAATATACAGCGTTGCCGAAATAACTACCGAAATATAACAGCCGAAATATCTACAGTCACCGAGACGATTGATCGATCAATCAGTACATGACACAATCCATGAGCGGCCAATGGGAAAATAAAATGAGAAAAAATCTCATTATATCAATTCCTTTTTCGGCTACAGTATCTGGTCGAACAACTCGAATAGAGAAGGCTACATTTTCAAGCAAAAGTGCAAAAGAGCGCAAAAGAACGGGGACAAAAACAAAACACGTACAAAGGACAGGCATTCCAAGCATGCAAAAGAAACTTGCCCACATCGAGCCTCTGCTCATTCAAGTAAATAAATTTATCACGATGCTTTATTTCGAAGAAACTAGTGTTTAGATGCATGAAACAGGAAAATTCTGCTACTGTTAATTCAATTCCAAGTTAAAGCACCGAGAAAGTCCTGCAATTATTCGCCATTGGCATTGTTACAATTGAGGGTTGTATGCACTACCATTATTTGCTTGCCTGGCGTACGGAATCGGGGACGAAAATATGGCATGTCTGTAACATGCAACTCACTGAACGGGATATTACTTCTCTTTTAGGCAGAAGGAAACTCACTATTCTTGGACCTCGCGTAGTAACGGAGCAAAAGAAGTTGTTTACATCAGCCCCCATGTTTTTAAACAGCGACCTAAGTGACAGCGAAATAAGAAAGTAAGAACGTACAAAGCCCGATGAAGGTCATAGGGCGTGTAAGAACCATAAGAAAGCTTTCTTTTACAAACTTCTTTTTAACCTTGACGTGTCTAAATCGAGCGCTATGGATGTAATATTGTCAACTCAGTGTAGCAAGCGATCTCGTAAGGTTAAAACACATGACCTTTCAGTTTGCAAAACCAGTGAGATACGGCTAGTAGTAGTTGATAATCTAGTATTTGTCGATGCTAGTGCTGCATCAAGTGAGTACATTTGTGAACTTCGCAAGTTAGAAGCTTACGGCGAACGTAATTGATACAGGAAATATTGGGCCTAGTACCGACCCTTGTGCCATTGTGGCTCCCCGAGGCGCGTCGGCGGGCCGAGACACGGGCGAGACACAATCCTATTTTTCGACTGCCGCTGCGGTCAGAGAATCGCTGGGGCTTTCGTTACCCGCGAGTTTTGCGGCAACCTCGCTTTGACAGCAGAGCTGACGTTTGCGCGGCGGCCCCAGATGAGAGTGTGCATTAGTCGGAGACCTTGAAGAAACAGAATGTCGACGCCAAAGCGAACCCAGCGCGCTCATAAGTGCTTGAATAAAGCCATCGGAGCATCCCCGGTATGCTTCGATCACCGAGCAATGCCGTAAGTAGAACTGCTTCTCGTACGCGCACATCTGACCGGCCACAAAGGAGGGACAGCCTACAGGCGCGTCTTTTCACCAGGCACTTCCAGCCTGTGGGCGCCTAGACGGTGCCAAATTGCTTGCACCTGGAGTGCTTCGGAATGGAAGCGGTGGTAGCTAACGCTCGTTACGATAATCTGTACACAAGTGTCGCCGGTTAGGCTGTCCGACGTCCTGTCCGAATGTCGAGTTTTGTGTATGTTTATATTTTGCTTTTTATATTTTTGGAGAGGAGCTGGTACTGCGTTACACTGTGGAGGCGAGTCCCAAACAATGGTCGCATGGCGGGTTGGACTGGTGCGATTTCTACCGGCGACGTTGCCGTAGACAACCATTAGATAGACGCCCTGGTAAGGCGGGCTGTCGGAGAGAAAAACTCGTCTCGGGACAGAGGACAGGGTGGAATTTTGGAGATTCGGGAGACTCGAAGAAAGGCCCTCTGTCGTGTGAAGAAGTAAGCTTCGTTTGCTATCTCTCGTGCAAGCCTGGCCGTTCGGCTCTCCAATCTCGGAGAGACGATGTAGTCTGCGAGAGCACGATGCGAGCAGCAATGATCGGGGAGAATCCGTGAGCCACGGCGCCTTCGAGAGCACCCAAGCACCAGTCCACAGGCCGGCGACGAGACCTATGCGCCGATGGAGCCCACCCAGATAAGCGTTGTCTTCGTTGGCGGCAGCAAGCGCACTTGAGACATTGCGCCGTTAGTTTATGAGCTGTTTTACCCATTGTATCTGCCGTTCATTGATGAGTTTGTTTCCGCTGTTAATTCCTGTGCTGCACTATGCGTTTACGTTGCTCTTTGTTTGCCTTGCATCATTACGTTCGCTACTAATTGTTAAGTGTATACTTCGATCATGTTCGCATATTAAATTCCATGTTTTGATGGCTTAATTAAGACTGTTTCCTCTTCCCGGCCCCAGCACGAATCCGGTTTGGTTAAATGGTTGTTGAGGTGTGTGGCCAGAGGGGGTGATTGCGTGAAGCATTTCGAACGGAGTCGTAGCGTAGTTGTGGTACTTGTGAATTGTTGCGGCTTAGAACCACCTCCCCCTTTGCGCGAAGTAGGGCCATCTCAACATTCCGGAGTTCACTTCAGTGAGTTCCAAATCAGATTTATTGATCGCAACTTGCATTCCGCATGCCTCGAAGTAAATGTAGGATTAAACTGGCGTTAGTCCCAATAGCACCATGGGATTTTTAATTTATCTGGCTAGAAGTGTGAAGTGACAAACCACATAGAAAGCTTTTTCAATATTAAGAGATATTTTAGCACGTTTTTTAGCTTAACAAATGTGTCAGTAATTATTCTTGAAAGGGCCAGGATGGTGGTGTTTGTGAGTTTAGTGGAGACAAAGCCATGTTTTGGGAGGCCTACAATGTTAATGAGGACGGCATTTTTCTGTAACGCAATAGACTTAATTCTTTTAAAAAAGAAGTGGTAATATATTCACGACAGATAGATCTGGAGCGGCTTATAATCACAATCGCAGGCGAATCTCTGTTCTTCCTGCAAATGTATCGAAAATTTGGTAAAAGAAGCGCCTGTATAATGTAGCGAACAGGTAAGTTTCGGTGAGGAATCCATAAATACGAAATATATACCAAAATGTCGTCCTGTATGTCTACTAGCATGTTAAGTTGGAGAGAGTCTTCCGGAGTTTATCAGGACAACGCCACGATCAATTTATAAAGTGTTTCAAAAAATGTGTTTGTTATAGCGTCATTTTCAGCTTACCTACCTCAGGTATGCTGCCCGCTGTTCCCGGCTGCGCCTGCTATCACGAATTCTTTACAGCATTTCATGCGTATGTGTACATCGATAATTATACTTTATTTTGAAATTATCACAAAGGTAGTAGCGTGCGCAAGTGACGAATCTTCGCGGTGGCGGGGAAATAAATGTCTTTCTACTAGATTTCGTCGATACATTGCATTTTGTAAATGTTTTGAATGGGCGAGAGTATCGTTATTTCGGGACCCAGTTGATATGACAACTGAAGGCTGAAGTAGTTCGCAGATGCTGAACGAATGTATACTTATTGGGCGGCGGTCCGCGCAAATGCGCCGCGTGCACATTTTCGTTCCGAAAAAAAAAAAATATATATATATACACACACACACACAGTGAGGCTCCGACTCCGTCCATCCTGTCCGTCGAAAACTCCTAGCCCCCCCCGAAAAAAATTTCTGGCTACGCCACTGATATATATATATATATATATATATATATATATATATATATATATATATACTGGATCTTGACTTGCAATGAAGTGCCGGTGGGAGATTTCACTTGTGCATAGTTCAACCATAAGGATTCGTAGCGTGCACGTTAACTAAATTAATCCGGAACTCGGCACGATCTACGATGAACCTCCCGAGCTTCGCCCACTCATCGTCATTCACTCCGTGGATATGCTGTAATTTTTTTATTATCCTCTGTATTTTGAATTGCATTTTGTCGTCATGGTTGCTCATGTGTTGGTTAATGTTGTACGTGAGTTCTCCCCTTCTATGTAATTATTTTAACTGTATCCCGCTAACGTATTTTCTGTTTTGCTTCATGTTTTCCTTGCAACACGCATATTGTAATTCCCACCCTACTGTAATGACTCAAGTGGGATTGCAGTATCTACAAATAAATAAATAAACAAAATAAATCTGTTCATTCCACCTCAGACCTGACGTTATTTTCGCCCCGAGATATTTATATCTGTTTAGAACAGCGAAAGAGTTGCCACCTATGCAGTGGGAGAAACTTAATGGCTGTCTTTTTCATGTCGCCATCATCGCAACCGATTTTTCCGCGTTTATATTCATTTGCCAGACTGTGCATTACATTGCAATCTATGCTAAAGCGTCATTCAGTACATCATGATCACTTGCGCTTTCAATATTGCGATATATTATGCAGTCAGCCGCATACAGCTTTATTTCAACGGGTATCTTCTGAGAGCTATATTGTTAATAAAGATTAAGAAGAAAAGGGGCCCCAGCACAGACCCGTGTGGAATGCCCGACTTAACAGGCACAGGATCTGAGCGCACGTTGTCAATTTCGACAATCTCGGTTCGACCATACAAATAGGCTTCCATGCATGCAAGGAGCAAATCACTATTTAGCAATCGTTTTAATTTTGAAAGTGACTTGTGAAACGTGATCAAAGGCTTTTTCAAAGTCAGGAAAGATAATATCAATTTGCCTTTGTACATGAATAACTGCTGAGAAGTGACGAATTAGTTCCACAAGCGCCGTAACGGTTGAAAGTTCTTTTCTGAATCCATGTTGTCTGCTGTCGATTATATTCTAATGTACAAGAAACGTCCGAATACCTTTGAAAACAATACGCACAAGGGCCTTAGAACATGTACACACTAATTATATCGGTCTGTAAGAGGAAACTAATGAAGAACCTTCTGCGTTAGGAATCGGTGCAATTTCGTTGCATCTCCAATCAGAAGATAACCCTGCTTCAGATAGTGTTAGGTTGAATATGATGCACAAGTATTCACTTCACCATTCGGCATACCCGGCGAGAAAGGCATTGGGAATGCCGTCAGTACCTGCAGATTTCTTGGCGTCAACATTGAGCAAAGGCGACAAAATTTCCGCTTCGGTTACAACATTGTTAATTTGCTGGCTTCGGGATATTGCCTTGAACTGAGGCATTCTGCCATCATCATTTGTGAATACAGAAGAAAAAAAATGGGCTAAAGCTGTCGCGATTTGCGATTCTGACCTTATCATTTCGCCATTTATACATAACTTCTCTGATGTTTGCTTTTTTGAAGATAAGTGCCGCGGAACTTTTCCGGTACCGTGAGTAGGAAGTTCTTCAATGTAAAGCTGAAATAATACTCCTTGCTTGCTTTATTTAATGCAGTCCTTCACCTGTGCAAGTGCTAATGAAAGCTTGTTTTCGTAAGCAGTCTAAGAGGACACCCAGGTAGCCTTTCTTAATCACTTTTCTTAATCGCTTTAACCTGCTTTACATTGTAACTTAATGATTTTTCGTTTATCCAAGGACTAGTATTTCGTATTCGATTCTTCATGTTTGGCACAAAGTCCTTCACACATTTTAACACAACGCTCTCGAAGAAGTGCCACAATGCACCCGACGGCGCAATCAGTTCAATTGCTTAAAGCAACAAATTCAGATAAGGAGTCGCCCAACAAGTCTACTATCGCAACATAATTGGCGCTTCGGAAATCTGAAAATATGTGCACATCTTTGTAATTATGAGCAGAAGAACCACGCGTGAGGTTCAGCTATATCTATATGATCAGAAATGCCGTCACAGATATGCACGGTTGGCTTTCGACAAAGCAGACTGCTATACATAAATAATAGACCTCAAGTTGATTTGGAGTCATTTTGAATGCGGTGTTATAAGTTCCTTAACTACTTCAGCGAAGTTATGGGCGAAGATAAGGTTGAGAAACGGTTTTGCTGAAGTAGTCAGGGGTTCAGGAAATTCCCTTTCCCACTTGATAGCAGGCATGTTGAAGTCACCAGCAACAAAGAGCCTTACAAGATGGAATATTGCTGGAACACAAGAACTTGTTCAATGTGTATTGCGTCAATGCGTCATTGAGCCTGTGAACCCTTCTCCGGACAAGCGCCGCCTGGGTCGCCAGGTGGTCCACGTGAGCCGCCTCAAGCCGTATCATGACCCCCTTATTCTAGCGTCCCCTTGAATCGCCAGGATGGCTCCTCTTCGCCACCGGGGTATTGTAGTGGTGAGGAACGAACCCACGGAATATAGTGGGATGCTGCTTAGGCAAGAGGTGCGAGCCTAGAGCGCGAGCTGTTGGTTCCGAGGCGGACCCCTGCTAGTGAACACTGCTACTCAGTGGACGCGCCTGACCGCTGCTACTGGACGCCAATAGAACCCCTTCCAAATGTATCAAAAAAAGTCATGCCGCTGTTTGGCGGACGATAAAATGCTCCGATGACTAGGGAGAACTTAGTTAGGATAATCTTAATCATTTTGGTCTCAATACCCGCTGATGGATGTAATAATAGGGTGTTAGTCGCTATTTTTCATAAACACCACCATTAGTTGTGCGAGAGTGAAGAACCGATATCTGCATATCTGCACCACTATACAGCAATCGCGCCTCGCGCATTTTACCTCCATGTTGATGATCGTTTTCTTCTTTTTATGTTAAACAGAACTAATCACCAGATAATTTATAATCGCCAAGATAGTACGCTAAAGACCTGGTGGCATTGTGTTCTGGCGTTACGAGTTATCCCGGTCTGTGAGGTGAGCTGCCCCAGGTGAAAATATTGCAACTGGAAACAACTGGGACCAGTTCAAGTGGTTTATGGTCAAATTCCCAGTGGGGACCAGTTGCAATGGGTCCCAGATGGGACCCACTGGCAACTGGTCCCCACTGGGAATTTGACCATAAGCCACTTGAACTGGTCCCAACTGGTCCCCATTGCTACTGGTCCCCACTGGGAATTTGACCATAAACCACTTGAACTGGTCCCAACTGGTCCCCATTGCTACTGGTTCCAGTTAGCCCCGCTGCTACTCACCTAGCCTATGTGAGGCCAGTAGCATCGGCATGAAACTTTTGCCCCCGTTACACTTGCGTAACGGAGATACTATACTCAGCGGGAACCATGCATCATTAAGAGATCGCTCGTTGCCATCGCATGTGACCGAGTTGGTAACTGCTGGCCCCGAAATCTGTAGATCAAGTCGATCATACAGCAGAAGCAGCTCGGTGCTGAAACGTGACATTTATTAGAAATATTGCAGCTTGTGCTCTGGCTGGGAATCTTCTTGAATGCTTTCTTGGAGACGCGGCAAACTCTTGGATGTTTCGTGGGCCATGAACGTATTTTATCACCTGAAAGCAATTGTATTTCCACGCTGTTAGCAAAGTTAAAAGAAAAGCAGTGCGCTGTGCACAGCCCCGCACCAGTGAATCGTAGTGGGGCTTGGGCTGGATGTTGTTACGATCTTGGCCGCGGACTTGGCTACGTCGGACTTCTTTATTATAATTGGTGGAATCGTAACAACATCCAGCCCAAGCCCCACTTGCGATTCACTGGTGCGGGGCTGTGCACAGCGCATTTCTTCGTTACACTATCAACAGGCGACCCTACCAAAAAGGCCAAACGTCAAACAGCCACTGGCTGATACTAAGAGTTCAACTCAATGCAGTAACTTCGAAGCACTTTTCAATGTAAAAATTCATACACGGAAGCATCTCTCACCTTCAAATGCTAGCATCGGCACCAAGGAAAGCAGCGCCAAGTCGTTTGCACACAATCGATCCACAAGCGTGTTGTCACGGGCGAAAACAATTGTCATGCGCTCGTCCGAAGTGTCATCTCTTCCACAGGTGCCACGTCCAACAATAACTGAATACAATTCAATTAAGTACACAGGCAACGAACATCCACACGTTCCTCGGCGCAAAACATCACATATGTGCCACAGCACAGCGGCCCGCGCCTATGCCTCGCCTTGGCTCATCCACGTGTGCTCTACGAAACTTGCGCACAGGCGTTTCTGAATTTTCTGTTATGCAGCTTCTTGTTGTCAATAAATATTGCCGTATTTGCGCAAATTAATTTTATTTTTTTAACATCTTTCGCGCATGCATTTGTTAATTGTTTACTCTATTTTCTTCGAACAAATCAGATACGAAACTAATAATGACCGTCAAGGCAACTGGTTCGAGTAGAACTGGTTATGGTTCCTGTTGGTGTCCAGATGGGCGCAGCGGAAACCAGTTGGCCCTCACTTCGTTTCTAACTGGTACCATTTGGCCGGCAACTGGGACCACTTGGAGTTGTCCCCAGTTGAAATGGTCCCAACTGGGGCTAGTTGCTCCCCAGTTCACCTGTAACTGGGACCACTTGCTTCCCATTTAGCTTCCAAATGGGACCAGTTGGCTTTGAACTGGGACCAGTTGATTCCAGTTACTTCCTGTTGAAACCAGTTAGATTCCCAGCTGCACATTTTCACCTGGGGCAGGGTGTTCATTTCTGTTCAGACGAGCCTTGTTTGCTCGGCTATCTGGTCGGAGACAATTTGATCTATGAAATTTGTGATTTAGCAAAAAGAGATCCGAGTAAAGGGTATGTAATGATCCATTCCGGCTTCACACCTGTCTGTTAAGAAGTTCGTCGGCTGGGGGCGCCACATTTGAGGCTGCAATTTATTCATTCTTTCTCTCGAATAAGGTTCGGCACGAAAACGTTTATCGCTACCATTTTACCTGTTTATTTTCGGGAAGAAAAAGTACAGCCTACCCTGCTCTAAATGAGAAATGGAAGAGCTCGTGTACAAGGACGTTTCAAGCATACTTGTAGATTTATGCAAGGGGCACTAAAGTTAAAAAGCAATCTTTCTCGCTTTAGTAGATTAGCTTCTCACAATACCAAAAACACCAATCTTGCGCGAAGACCCTCGGCAAGCTAGGAAACGCGCGAATACAAAATACGACTGGCGATGCCATTTCGACGTTCCAGCAACAAAAAGCGTGACGTCACAGTTGTTTGACGTGTCTGCTGAGGCCTACATGACAGCTTATCGGTAAGAAAGACTCCATTGTGTTCCAGGGATGGCAGATACTTCACACGTAGATTCACAACATTCGATGGAGCGAATTTGGCAATAATAATAATAATAATAATAATAATAATAATAATAATAATAATAATAATAATAATAATAATAATAATAATAATAATAATAATAATAATAATAATAATAATAATAATAATAATAATAATCAATCAATCAATCAATCAAGTGTTTATTTAACGTGCCCAGGAACAACCGTAAGGTCTTTGTACTGGCGCACGGAGAAAAAAAAATACAAGAAACAATACAATAAGGAGACTCTACAGAAAAAACTAATAAAAAACAAGATAGGCCAAAATTCATAATAATATAACAGGAATAAAAAAAAACGCTATAAAATTGCCCATATACAACTATGCGCAGGCAAAACAAGAAAAAAAAATATCAACAGTGTACGACACTATGCTAGTACAGTGCAAAGCTCGGAGCAGAACAGCGATTGGGAGCTGTGAAAAATATCGAGCTCTAAAAAGTAAGCATTGTAGAGACGTTGTATCCTGTCAACGGTCGAATGTTCACAGAGGCAGGCGGTTACTTGAAAAGGTCTATTCTCTCTGGTCAGCTTACGTGGAATTCGGAAATTAAGACATTTGAGCAGTACAGGGCAGAATATGATACCATGCACAAGCTTGAAAAGAAATAACAGATCAGCGCGTTTTCTCCGGCAGTGTAGTGATGGCAGTGATAGTGATCCAACAGTGCCAATGCAAGAATCAGGGCCATTTCTAGCGAACCTATGGTTATAGATGTTCAGGAACTTTTTCTGGACTCGCTCAATGGTGTTGCTGCTGGAATTAGAAATGCCATTCCATATCACAGATGCATACTCAAGTTGAGGAAGACATATCGCAGTGTACAATTTGTGGAAGGACATAGGAGAACGGAATTCTCTAGACATTCTGCAAACACAGCCTAGGGTGCGAAGACCCCGAAAAGCAACACGCTTAGCATGAGCAGAAAAGTGTAAGGTGCTATCAAAAAGAACACCTAGATCATTGATCTCACAAACCTTACACAACGTCACAGAATTGACAGAATATAAAAATGGCACACTAGATGTTTTTCGAGTGAAACTCATTACCTTGGTTTTTGAAATATTTAGGGAGAGGTTATTGCTCCTGCACCATTCAGAGAAAGAACACAAATCCGATTGCAGCAAGCGACAATCGAGAACTGAATGAATTTCCTTAAATATCTTTATGTCATCGGCATACAAAAGGAAAGAAGAATTCCGAATGACAGAAGAAACATCATTAACATAAATTAAAAAGAGGAGTGGGCCCAGTACGGACCCTTGAGGAACCCCACTAGTAGCTTTGTAGGAAAAGGATGTTTGGCCATTTACGGCAACATAACATGATCTATCCAGAAGATAGCTATGTAGTAGATTCACAATTGAATAATCAACATCAAAGTGCGCAAGTTTATCCACAAGCAGCGAATGGCTGACAACGTCAAAAGCTTTGCTAAGGTCACAGTAAATAGTGTCTACCTGTCCTCTCTGCGATATGGGCGTGGAGACTTGCATCATGAAACTGGCAAGATTAGTGACAGTTGAGCGGCCAGTGAGAAACCCATGCTGATTCGCAATCAATGAATTTTTTACATCAAAAGACAATATTTTGTGAAGAGCAAGCTCAAAGATTTTTGATGCAGCACAAAGAAGGGAAATAGGGCGGTAGTTCGAGACGTCACTTTTACAGCCAGACTTAAATACTGGGAAAACACGAGCAGTTTTCCACATGCTAGGAAAAGTTGAAGCATGCAGACACTTATTAAATATCGACGTCAATACTGGTACAAGTATACTGCCATAGGCTTTTCGTAATAATAATAATAATAATAATAATAATAATAATAATAATAATAATAATAATAATAATAATAATAATAATAATAATAATAATAATAATTATTATTATTATTATTATTATTATTATTATTATTATTATTATTATTATTATTATTATTATTATTATTATTATTATTATTATTATAGTAAAGAAATGGGCCTTGTGACGGGATTAGGACCTAAGTTCAGGCGGGAATCAAAGGAAACTTTGACATTCAATATTTAATTTTAAACTTAATATATTAAAATCGACGACATGCGAATTCTGGAAATCTCAGTTATCATTTTAAACCAATTCAACTTTTCACCCTGGTGTCCCTTTGAAAACTGACACAATTGCCCCTGCGTGGTCCTTCAGATGAGCCGAACTATGACGGCCTCCATCGCTCCTTACGCTTAGGAAAGGCAGGTGGCTGTTTCATGCTATCTTACGTCCAGTTGTTCTCTCTTCCCAAAGACGGGCGCCATAAATTTCGGGCCAGCAAAATCACCCTTTATGTGCATTATGTCCGCACAGTGCTGCGAATTATAAAAGTCAGGACAGTTCCAAGCTGGGAAAATCACGGGCACATCCAAGCTAAGTGGATAGTGGGTGAAGGCAAGAGCCCTGACCCACTTTTCCATTCTTTGCGAGCTGAGACAGTTGAGAGAGGGATGAGATGGCGGCGATGATGATAATGATGATGGGATTTGCGTTGATGACGCGTACCCACTCTGGGGGATTGGCCATGACTCGTTCTCGGTGGCTTATTTGGTACTATCTAGGGCTTTTTAGAACTGCAATATATTAAAATAAGAAAAATAAACTGTCAAATGTTAACAGTATAACTTTATATCAGAAATGGAAACGCATAAATGGAACAAAGAGAGAGAGAACTGGAGGTTAATGCATATGAGCAGTCATAACAGACAGGTTAGGCATTATGAAATCATGACTGGAAACTTACCGCTCTCACTAAAGCGAAAAGTATTCAATCACTGCATTCTCCCAGTACTAACGTACGGTGCAGAAACGTGGAGGATAACGAAAAAACTAGAGATGAAATTAAGGAGCACGCAACGTGCAATGGAAAGAAAAATGTTAGGGGTAACGCTAAGAGATAAAAAACGAGCGGAATGGATCAGAGAACAGACACGAATAGCCGATATCATTATATCAATTAAAAGAAAGAAGTGGACCTGGGCAGGACATGTCATGAGGAGGAAAGATAACAGATGGACAGTAAGAGCAACGGAATGGATACCAAGAGAGGGAAAACGTAACAGAGGCAGGCAAAAGGTTAGATGGAGCGATGAAATTAAAAAGTTTGCAGGCATAAAGTGGAACCAACTCGCTCAGGATAGGGTGGATTGGAAATCGTTGGGAGAGGCCTTCGTCCTGCAGTGGACCTAAACAGGCTGATGATGATGATGATGAGTTGACTGCGTAAAGGTGACGCCTTTACAATGGCTACAGTAGACTAAATTGAATAATTTTTGAGCACTGCAGGATGAATATGGAGTTATTTCCATTATAAATATAATAAAAAATCGTACACTCTCGGGCGCCACAACAAACTAACAAATAACGTCGAACTTGTCCTCGTGGCTCTGTTGGAGTCGAGGTCTCCTTCCTTCCTCTCTTTCTGATATTCCTCTCTATATGAGCTTTCGCATAACCACTGTAATATAGTAGTGGGATTTTAAGGCCTGGTGGAGAATGTTTTACTCGGCCACTGTATGGCTTGGTCCCGGTCAAATGGCTTCATTTCGGCGCAAGAAAGACGAGACACAAGCGAGTAACTTCAATTGAGTGTTTATTGCAAAAACAGAGAAACGCAAAGAAGCATACGTGCCATCTCAGTCATTACTCATCCATTTCTGTCTAGCATTCCATCTGCAAAGCTGTTTCTTCTGCGTAAATGTGATCAACGGGGCGCTCACGCGATCAGTGTCATTCCTCTTCATCTCAGCTGCCTCAAGGATCGAACGTCAACAAATCATTGTCTCGATATGAGCGGGTAATTGAGCGTGATGACAAAATGCAGAGATGTGTTGATGGTCACCTGGAAGTTCACTGTAGGGATTAGGGCTGTGCGCCATACTTTGACAATAAGTGCCTTTCATATCAAGACAGAGATTTGTAAACATGTTTGATTGTCGCGGCAGCTGAGGTGAAAAGAGATGGCACTGATCGTGTGAGCGCACCGTGGATCACACTTACGCGGAAGGAACTTCGCTTTCTTTAGGGCGTGCTAGACATAAATGGATGAGTAATGACTGGTATGCCATGTGTGCATCTCTCCTTTTCCTGTCTTATTTGTTCTTTCGCACCCACATACGTATCCGCTTTCGCAATAAACGCTCAATTGAGGGTTAAGCTCTTGTGCCTCGTCTTTCTTGGTCTGTCGGTCGTTTGCGCTTCCTAGTTCCTAGTTCCTACTTCTACACTACCTGAAAAGAAGACGAAAAGCCCCGCTCTGGAGGCTAAAAGGCCTAAGGGCTAAAAGCCCTGCTCTCGGGAGCCAGGCTTTTAGACCTTCGCTTGCCCCTCCCAGGCCTCTTAGCTACAAATACCGACGCTCCTAGAATGAAATTTGGTCAGTAGAGAGGACTACTACTGGCGCAGGTATTTTTCTTTCTATGTTTCGCGAAATATAGCAAGGTAGTGAAAGAGATAAAAATAGGGAAAGCGAACGAGAATTAACAGGAAACTGCATTTGCGCGTTTGGTAGAAAGAAATCGTAACAAAAATGTGGCTGATCCTCCTGTGAAAGGAATCCGTATATAACACGCAAGTGAAATGTCTCTTCGCAGAAGCAATTGGATGTTTATTGTTACATCCAGGTGAACTTGGCCCTTGCTATCGGTGTTTCGCTGTACGGCGCCGTTTGACGTGGATGAACCCACGTTCACACATCGCCTCCATAACATCGAGGACCAACCCTTTGTGGTAACTGAAGTATTTTACTTTATAACTGGGCGCAGTCCATAGTAAATTCAGCGTGACAAAGGTATCAGTCATACTTGCGCCGTATTGACCCGTCAACGTCGCTGCTGTGTTTGGCGCCTAACGCAGCAGTTTCCTTTGTCCCATCACGCTCGAAGAGCGGTCGGCGGGGAAACGCCACCCACGAATAAAGGTGACCGGTGTCCTTCCACTGCATGTCCGCCGCGGTGGTGCAGTTATTACGGCACTCAGCCAGGGGAGTGAAACTTCCTATACCATGCATGGAACGCGATATTCGCTCCCAGCGCCGGACTAACGCCTGGTGTTTGGGGGCGGTACTAAAACATGGCGGCGCATTGCAGACACGCACTGGGGGACGCCATCTTGATAAGGACTGAGGATACGAATGGTACGGGGGGAGGGGGGGTTGTATTTATCTACAAACTGAATTGGGATGCACCAGAAAGGCAAATTGAGCGAGTGGAAGGTATTCAGATGGCGAGCGCACGGCCTTGTTCCTGTTGCGCAATCCGCCACATGATCAGAACCGCAATCGTTGCTTTTGATTGATGAAGGTTTGCCCATCCACCTATTTTTGCACCACTCATTCTAAGTAAGACTGTTTTTCTTTACGTGTACACATACATTAGACAAGAATAAAGAGCAGAGTTTGTTTGGATGTTTTATTACACAGCTGCTGCTGCAACCACATCCTGATATGCCGTGCAAGTGTAGAAAAACAAAACGAACAGCGTGCAGATCGTACCTTTCGTCCGCCGGGACCCGAAAGAATTTTATGCCGTTGTGGCGTGAAGAATTTCGACATTACTCAGCACAGCACGATTTGCGACGACGGCGCAAATCCATTCATGCGCCTGTTTCGCGGAAGTTTGCAAGGGTTTCGCTGAAACAAACCTTAGGGTGGTAAAAGCGGCCTTTGGGACACCGTAGGCCGCCGTAGTATACATGGGCGCGTGACAAGAAACGCCCCTTTTTCACCGTGAGAGATAGGACGACTGTGCAGTTCCCGTTTGCCACTCCGGGTGGCGCTCGTATTTTCGCAATCTCGAACAGCAACCTTTAGGTTCACTTGTGTATTAAAAACACCGCAGATAATAAGTAACCTGGTAATAAATATAAAATGGAACAACAACGTTCATTTATGCTTGTAGGTAGTACAGCCCCCAAACATTAGGATCGCTGTGGTCACGGGACAGAAAAAGCGCGAAGTTTCATCCCCCTGACTCAGCTGCCACCGAAAAATTGCAGAAATTCCAACGCCCACTATCATGTATGCAAGGAATCGTGTACATGATCCCGCTATCATGTGGAAACGTTTCTGTTGGACAGAGCGAAAGTGTGTTAATGTAAGGTAGCGAGAGCACATACGCTCGCTCACGTCTTCTGCCACCCATATCCTTTTATCTTCCCTCTCAACGCTATCCATGCGGATGTAATCCTGATTTTGAAGATACTATCATCATCTATTGCCACAAAGTAGAGCTAGCAAGAGAAATCGTAGGAGCCTTTCACGTCGTTCAGATTAAAAGAGAAAAACTTAAGCCCGCCATTTGTTTCAGGTACACCCAAGGAATTTCAATTTCTCAACAACACGTGCGTATGATATCACGAATTTCATTCCACTACTTTCATGCGTCTTGCACCCTGCATTGATAACCTTGTTTTCTAAGCTTTTGCGCCACAGCTGTGACGATTCTCATGAGAGATTAAGGCAGCTGAGGAAGGGCACGTTTTAAATCTAATTCTTCAGTTCGGGATAAAGCGCATATCCTGCCTTCCTTTCATCCTTCTTGGGTATATGTTATTGAACGCTCCAAGAAATTACCACCAACTTGTCCGCCTATCTGTTTTCCTGAAAAGACCTAAACTTTCCATGATATGCTTTTACAAGGGTTTTGTATGTACAAAGTGTAAATACATACGAAATGCGCAATACAACTCGGGCATGATGAGACGGACGAAGCAATCCATTACGTTTCGAAACTCTTTCCAAAGCGTAAGCAATTATCGGTCTGTCTGTCAACCAAGATGGAAGACATAGCGAGGATGATGGCGATTCGGACAGCTAAAATGAGAGCCACCCCTCCATTTCTTCTAAAGGGAGAAACTTGACCACGAAGCGCCGGTGCGGTCGCCAGGGAGAAACACCGCAACTTCAGTTTCAAGCGCAATTGAGTTTTGTCCCAGATAACGCTCCGACGATTGCTCCTTTCTGTTCTCAAGGGATCCTGCTACATCGCATTACAAAACATCGCCCGCACTGGAAGGCAGTAGTGGATGCTACGTTTACTCTTTTATTTGCAAGAATTCAGACGTAGCGAACCTGTACAGAAGCGCCAAAATTAAGGCTGTTAACAGGATCAATCTTTTTAAAAGCGAGTCATTTCCAGAAAAACCACAGGCTATTTTACAATAATCTATCTATCTATCTATCTATCTATCTATCTATCTATCTATCTATCTATCTATCTATCTATCTATCTATCTATCTATCTATCTATCTATCTATCTATGAAGCTTGCTAGTCGTTGTTGTCTTGGCAATTTCACTAACCAGGGTTATCTAAGAATATCCGTGAAAATTTCATTAGTGCATTGGAGGGAGGAATAACATGTGATGGTATATAACAACATAAAGGATAAATATGACATTTAGATAGTGGTCATTTCGTTAATATAAAACAAACGAATGGGCATGTCCGGACGTGCGCGTGTAAAATGTCATGCCATGAATGGTTAACCTTGATGCCATGCACATTATGGCATGAACTACAAATATAACCTTGATGCCGGTGCGATCCCTACTTTACCGGGGACGTCGCCGCTGTTCCGGCCGACCAATGACCAGCGCATGACGAGCAAGCAAAGAGCTAGGACGCACATGAGTTACCAGCGCACATAACTTCAAACGTCGCGATAACTAAACCACATGATACATGCTCTTTTTAAGGTCTAAGCCACACGAACACACAAGAGGACGCACCGTCCATGACATGCCATGCAATTAATAGCATGGATGTCATGGCATGCGGTTCGTTAAATTCATGTACATGAAAACAAGAATGGTCTGAATGGCAAACATGTCATTACGTGAGGACATAAACGAAAGATTCCACCGTGTTGGTTGCCAACTTTTGACATAGCTGGCAAAGGGGGAGGGGGTAAGGAAAGTTGCGAATGGAAGGAGGGTATTGACGGCATGATATGCATGTATTCGCCAATAGGGACGTCATTAGTTCCTTCGGTGTAAAAGCGTTGTTCGATAAAATGAGAGGCAACATAACCACGACATCAAACACTGCCTCAAGAACTTCGCATTCCAACAACCTTCCCGGAATTTGATCTCAAGCTGCGCGATCATAAGGATGTACCCTTACAAACATGTCTATTGAGTTATCTTTGAGAAAAGCTTGAACAAACGTTTAATCAATGGTTTTCGGCTACATTTCAAGAGTCATTGAGTTCCCTTAACGAACGCGCAACAAAAATACCGTTGATATTTTTCAGCAGTAAGTGTAGTTTTAATAACGTACTGATTAACTGTTGGTTTATTTCTGGGTAGTAGTTGAGCTCAGCATACCTAATATAGCGCATATCTGGATGGGAGAGGAAACATTTTGGCAACACAGATGATATCATGGCCAGTCCTAGGGACCTATTGATCCTCAAGGACACGCCTCCCCCCACCCCTTTCTTAGCTCTATTTCGCTTTTCGAGTGGCCGGAAAAGAAACCTGCACGCTGCCCATGTAATACATAGGCTTGCTAGCGATGGTTTTGATGACGGCTCCGTGATTCCCGCTCGAAATCTAACCGCCGATGATGCGGCCTTTTGAACTATCGTCCCTTATGACGCTTGATGATGAATTTCCATTAGGAAGTCTTCGAGCTCCATAATTGACTCAATCCGCCTGCATCCACGGATTTTCAACACCCAATAACTAGTACAGCGAAATCTCGATCGAATTTCCATTGTTCCCGCTTCCATTTCTTTCCCTTGAAAAACCAGTGGTTTTGCATTGATTTTCCATTGCAATATCGTGGCCATGTGCTAGAATCCTGAACGGAGCCGCTATGGCTCGGACGACGGCTCTGTGAGTCCGGCTTGAAGGCTTATCGAGCACGATGCGGCTTTGGCAGCAGAACATTTTGGCAGCAGTGACAGCGGTGTACGCACGTTTTTAAAAGCATCTACTTCTTTTTCCAGAGCGTGACACCGAGCGATATCAGGAATCACCATCACTGCTGCAGGGCGGCAGAAACCACTATCTTATCGGCGCCTGTGAACGAGCACTACGAGAAAGGCGACTCCTACAAGCGCCGACTGGTGGACGAGGCTACAACTGGACACAGCCAAGGGTCCTTATAAATCTGAAACTGACCCATTGATCGGCATTTTGGCAGCAGTGAAAGCAGTGTACGCACGTTTTTACAAGCATCTACTGCTTTTTCCAGAGCGTGGCGCCGAGGTATATCGGGAATCACCATTACTGCGGCAGGGCTGCTGGAACCACGATCTTAATTATCGACGCCTGTGAACGAGCACTACGAGTAAGACGACTCCTACAAGCGCCGACTAGTGGACGAGGCTACAACTGGCCACAGTCCTTATAAATGCGGCACCGCCCCAGTGATCGGCATTTTGGCAGCAGTGACAGCGGTGCGCGCACGTTTTTACAAGTCTACTGCTTTTTCCAGGTTGGTACACAGGTTTTTCTGATCTGGCATAACTTATATAGTATATAAGCCTTTGGGACTGCTGCCGTGTGCAATTCCTTTTCTTGCGTTGCTGTGGGCTTGTTGTGCCCATCATGTCTGAGGAATTTCCGAAGCTGTTGCAAGGATTTAGAGAACAAATAAGGGCCGAGTGGAAGAGCATGAAAGATGCCATCGAAGGAAGCATGCGTACGGATGAGCGAAAAATGCGCGCGAAATTTGACGAAATGAAAACAAGCTTGAATTATGTTAGCAATATTCTCGATGAATCGTGCCCCCGATCTGACTTTGTTCTGAACGGGAACAAACATATTAAGAAAGAAAACGATGCTTTTAAAATCGGAATCCTCGCTCTCGAAAATGATCTTGCCAACTGTCAAATTAACATTCTAAGCTCCGAGCAGTACCCTTGCAATCGAAACATTGAAGTCGAGGGAATTGAAAGAGCACACGTTGAGAGCCTTACACAACGGCTCATGAAAGTTGGCCAAGCTATTGGAGAACCGATATCGGCCTCTGAAATCGATGTTTGCCACAGGGTGCAGACGAAAAACAGTGACTGTCCAAATATAATTGTTCAGTTGCAACGTCGCGAAAAACGTGACAAGATTCTCAGTATAGCTCGGAAAAAGATTACGAACGCCACTATTGGACTGTAGAACAGTGCTCCCATCTATATAAACGAGCACTTTTGTCCGGCAATGAAAAAATACTCGGTTTGGCGATTTCATGAAAGCGCGAACATGGTTGGAAATTCGTTTGGACATTGAATGGTACCACATTTGCCCGTCGCATTGTGACTTCACCTATTGTTAAGGTCTCTCGCGAAAGTGATGTGGAAAAGATTAGCAGCGCTTAACTAGGATTGTTTAGGAGCATTCGATGATGGCTATTCGCGGCGTGATGCCAGGTTGTTATATCACCCCTAAAGACATTCGGATTGTCACTCTGTTAGGGAAGGAATACACTAAGCTGCTCAAAGAGATGCATTTAAACGCACGGTCACTTCAACACAAAAAGAAGGAATCAGTTTGCCGTTGAAATCATGTGGCATAAACTTTGGCCTTTTAATGTTCACAGATACGTGCTATACCAATTAACAAGAACATTTCACGCTGCCGGGATACCATCATTTCTTCTTAAACCGCACAGACATCAGAGGGGGAGGCGTTGCCATTCTAACGACACTTGACTCTCGTGAGATAATAGGAGAATATAACCTTATCACGAATAGCTACGAAGCGTTATTCATTAATAAAGGTACAAATATATTCGTTGTTCCTTATCGCCCTCCTAGCCGTTCCGCGTCTGATTTTGTAACATTTTTGATGTCTCTTATTACATGCATGTACTATGAATTTTCTGCTTACAGTTGGTGGAGATTTAAACACGGATGCGTTGAAGAGCTCAGCTACAAGCAATGAGCTTTCATCAGTGATTGAGTACAACTCATTTAGAAATGTTATTACCGTACCTACACGGTAATCCTCATATGGACCGTTTAGAAAAAACATCAACCTTCGCTGATGCTTGCAGTTGGAGTGCAAGGTCTATGTGAGCTCCTCGATGAGCTTAGTGCTGAAGAGGTGTGTGTGTATATGCAGTGCAAATCCGCGCCTGTGTTCAGGTTTCTTGATGTTGTGAGCTGTATAACCATGTATGAAGGTGTGTAACATGCGAAATGTGTGTTTTTAATATGTGTATTCTTGCAAATACTGACCTTCGCTCGCTGGCGACGAAGTGGCGCCTTGCTGAGGAAGGTATGGTTGTTCATACATGCCGACTGCACAAAACACCAACAATAGGGTGTCGCCATTTTTATTTTTTCAACGTAAAATATTGTTTGCGCATTAATTTCATCGCTCCTTAAATTATAGCTCGATGAATATCCGACAAATAAATCACAATAATTTTAGTGCTCCACATACTTCCAATAATAACACAACATAACTACTTGCTCAACAGAGTTTCAATGATATTTCGGTGACCAATATTGAAGAAGGGTCAACATTGAACTCAATGATATTTCAATGGACGGAAAATGACTCAACAGTAAAATTTCGAACGCTGAAAAACAGTTTTTCAGTAGTTTCTTAATAAAAATTATTAAGGGCACGCCTGCACGCTAATTTTCTGAAGATCAAAGCCCACTAAATACTACCAATGTGCCTTCTATAGTGCACGCATGTCGCTTCTTGACGCTTATTTACTGGAGTTACTGTTCCTTAATGCTCTGTGACGAGTGAGGGACGATAATTGCTTTCAAAGCGCAAAGAAAGTACTCGTCACCATGCGGGGCGGACCGCTCGAGGGGCCAGCGCGAGAGCTGGTTCGGAGCTGGAGCAAGGCAGTCGCAACTGTCCAGGGAAGCTGGCAACGAAGAGGTGCTGGCGGCTGCTGGTCCGTCGTTATACCTGGCCTTTCATATTCTGTGGACCTCCTGGAGGCGGCAAGCCGCAACCTGGTCATGGTGTCTTGAGCGAGCTGCCAGCGGCTTGTTGGTCCGCTGGCTACTCTTGCTGAGGCCGCAGAACCTTCACACGAGTGGGGCCGGCGTGCTCGTGCGTTCGGCCGCCAACCCATACGTGGTGTGCGAGCCATGTACGGGCGTTCAGGGGATTGCTCGGTGGTCATTCTGCTGGTGTGCCACGTGGTCGTATATACGGAAAACCAGGCGCCCTAGCGCGTCGTCCCCGACAAAATTGATATCATCCATTACGACGAAAGCGTACGTGAGTGGAACATCGTATGCGGCGCGTAAATCCAGGCGGCACGCATTGTGCTATGTAGTTAAATACCACATGGAGTGCCTTGCTGAAACTGCATAGACGTTTCTGATGATTGTCGCTACGTGTTGGTATATATATGTTTGTTCGTGTCTGCGCCTCGTGCCCTGTTGCCTGAGTGCCTGCCCCCATGAACCTCAGAGCTGCCTATACGCATCGGTACGTTGTGCGTTTTTGAGAGCCGAGAACTAAAATTTAGGGCTGTCTGGAGCTTTCACGTGAATTTTGATGCCTTGTGTATTTTCCGGGAGGTTTCACGGTTCTGTTGACGAGCAAGTAGTCAAGAGCCAACTGTTTTTTCACTTAAATGGAACAACTAGCTTGAACACAGAAAGTAGATGGGCGTATAATGAGCGCTTACTAAAGAATGAAAGCTGACGTCTCGCAATATGCACACATATCGAGAAAATAACGCATGCGCACAACTCTGTCTCTCTCACTTCGGCACCGAAGCACGCATGAAGACTACTATATAGAACACGGCAGAACTGACGGTGAAGATGTCCTCAAAAAAATAATCTGGAGGAGCCCTTGTTACCTGTTGTATTGTGCATTCTGGTCTCTTATATTGTCTGAACATCAGAAAGGTGGGCCCGACAGTTGTGGCGGAGGCCATATGGAACGCTGTTGGCATAGATCCGGCGAAGCGGGGCTCGGATACAATCTGCCCGAATTTTCAACAAAACATCATGGTCGTGAGTACCCCCAGCAGAGAAAACGCGACCCGCTATGTCAAGGTCGAGTGCATTGCCATCGGACGTCAGCAGAATGAAGTCAACGCGTATGAGGCGGCGCCCCACTCCACTTGCAAGGGCATCATCCACGGCATCCCACCGGTTGATGGCCCAGAGGTGGTCGACCGCAAGATCGTCAACTCGAAGAACCCGCTGGCCTTGGGGGCCAAGAGAATCAAGAATACCGGCACCGTGGTTGTGGTCTTCGATGGCTATAAGGTGCCAAACTACGTCTCGTATGGCGGAACGCTTATCAGGTGTACTTTGTATCGGAAGCAAGTGGAAGTGTGCTACGCCTGCGGACGCCTCGGGCATCGAGCAGACGTCTGCCCCTCCCCTGAGGAAACTGTGTGCAGGGGATGCGGCTTCGCCAACCCGGACGAACAACACAAGTGTGATCCCAAGTGCAAACTGTGTGGTGGACGACACTTCACCGCCGCCAGGGAGTGCAAGAAGAGGTACCAGATGCCGTACCTCGTCAGGCGCAGGCGCGGGGAACGATCCCGTGCCAATAGAAGGAAGTCTCCAGCCTTCGCTACCGAAGACCAGCTCCCGGCCACCGCAGGCCACTCCGGGGCCCGCGGAAGCTCTGGATCCAGGAGCTCCACTCCGCCGGTTAACTCCGGGCTCTCCAGACACCGCTCCAGGTCCAGGGGCAGATCAAGGTCCAGGGGTAGATCCAGGTCAAGGGGCAGATCCAAGAGTCTTTAGTCTCCAGGGCCCGCTCTAGCTCCAACGCCGGGCAGCAGAGGAAGAGGAAATCAACGCTCTCCTGGGCTGATACGGTCAGTGGCGGCGGCGGAATGGGACCCTCCCAGGGCCCACGCGACCCGCTCCCAGAGCAAGTTAGGGATGCCGAGGTAGCGCGCCTTAGGAAGGAGAACGCGGACTTAAAAGAAATGGTCAGAAAGATGGCAGGCGAAATGGCAGAGATTAAGAAATTGGTAATCACTCAGAGTGTTTCGACTAAAGCACCGGTGCCGATCGCCAATGAAATACCAGCACCAGCCAGCGACTCCAGTGGGGCTCCTAAGCGTAGGGCAGTCTGCAGTAAAGACGAATCAGGTTCGCAAATCGCTGAGATCACGAACATGTTAGCCACGCTAACAAAGAGTGTACAGCAGTTACCGCTAGGCTTAACACAGATGCATGTAGCCTTAGGGGACCCCAAGAGAGGCCTTGGCGCGCTAGCCGAGCGCATTGGCGCACTCGAGCGTCTGGTGATTCCATGTGCCTCGTCGGCCGCGCCGATGCAGGTCGTTGTTTCTAAAGAATGTGAGTCTGTAATCGATGCTGCGAGCACATCAGCGCATCATAATGAAGGGCACCTTTTACGTGCGCCTTTGCTTACAGCGAGTACTGCCGAAAATTTGAATAATCATGGATAGTTCCAAAGAAAAGTTCAGAATTTGGCAATGGAACTGCAGGGGGTACTCCAGTAAGAGTTCTCCACTGCAGCAATATTTTAGATCACTAGCTAACAAACCACAGGTAATAGCTCTACAGGAAACCCTCGTTTCTGCCGCATCCCTCTCCGGTTATCGGGCCATCTCCGGACGTCCTGGTGGTGGGGGAATATGCACTTTAGTTGAAAAGAAGCTTGCGTTCTTGTCTCACGACCTGAAGCTGGCGAGTTGCAATCTTGAATACGTTATGACGGAAGTCCTGCTGAACACAAGGCAACGCAACCAGCGGAAGAACAGCGTGTTTATACTCACTACAGTAATCCTAGGGACTCCCGACAGCAATTCCAGACGACATTCAAAAAGTCCGTCGACTTGGCCGGCACCCATCCCCTGGTTGTCGTTGGGGACTTCAACGTCCCGTACGGACTATGGGGGTACGTCTACAACACGAGCAAGGGCCGGGATCTGTGGCAGACTGCCAGCGAAATGGACCTCACACTTATTACGGACAAAGCGTTTCCAACCCGCATCGGCAACTCGGTGTGCCGGGACACCACCCCCGATTTGGCGTTCGTGAAGAACGTTGAGGGAGCCGAGTGGAGTAACACTGCAATGGATTTTGGAAGCGATCATTACGTGCTCGAGACGTGCTTCGAGGTTGCCCGAAGTAAATCCAGAGAGTTCCTGATCACAGATTGGGATCATTTTTGCAAGCTCCACGGGAACGAAAGCAAACCGGCCCCCAAAAATCTGGAATATTGGTGCGAACGAATCAAGAGTGACGTGCAGTCCTCCACCAGGAAGATCATCACCGACCTGGAGGTAGAGAGGATGGACAGCAGGCTCGCGCACTTGATTGAGGCCAAGCAGGCGCTGCATCTCCGATGGAAAGGGCAAAGGTTCAACCGAAGATTAAGGAAGAAGATCTCCGAGCTCAACAAGGCCATCGAAGATCACTCGCGGACCCTCTGCAAGCAGCAATGGGACGAGGTCTGCGATTCCATCGATGAGCAGATGCGCAACGGCAAGTCCTGGGGCATGCTCAAACATCTACTCGACGGGGGCAACACCAGATCTAATCAGAGACACACGCTCGCCAGAGCCCTGCACGAAGCTACCAGATCCTGTTCAGGGGACGAGCTGATTGCACAGCTAATAGAGAAGTACTTGCCTGTAAAGCAGGGAGACGAGGAAGTCCGGCTCCCTGATTACGTCGGCCCGGCCCGTTCAGAGTTGGATTAAACTTTTACCGAGGCAGAAATTAGGCAAGCCATTTATGCGCTCAACGGCAAGTCTGAGCCTGGTCCCGATGTTATCACTGACAAGATGCTCCGGAACCTTGACGACCGTTCGATCGAATACCTCACGGGGAAGATTAACGAGGCGTGGAAGAATGGCAGCGTCCCAGAAATGTGGAAGACCGCGAACACCATCTTAATACCAAAACCCGGCAAAGCTCCGAGCGTGGAAAACCTCCGACCCATCTCTCTCACATCCTGTGTTGGGAAGGTGGCGGAGCACGTCGTCTTCAACAGACTAAGCCGATACCTCGAAGAGAACAACGTCTACACGCACAACATGATTGGCTTCCGCGCCGGCCTCTCGACGCAGGACGCTATGAAGATGATGAAGCATCAAATAATCGACAGCAATACCAGGGACACCACAGCCCTACTCGGGCTCGACCTAGAGAAGGCATTTGACAACGTTTCCCACGAATATATCCTGACCACCATTGTGGACCTCGAACTGGGCCGCAGGCTACATAACTATGTCCGTTCTTTCCTCACAGGAAGAAAAGCAAAGCTGCGGATCGGCGACTTTGTCTCTGACGAGGTCCTCCTGGGACCACGGGGCACGCCACAAGGCTCGGTCATTTCGCCCACTTTATTCAATATCTGCATGGTCGGCCTCTCGAGAAGTTGGCCCAAGTAGAAGGTATCAAACACACCATCTACGCCGACGACATAACGATATGGTGCACCGGCGGCAGTGAAGGGCAAGTGGAAAGCGCCATGCAAGAGGCAGTAGAAGTAACGGAGCAGTACCTGCTACCCACCGATCTCAGGTGCTCTTCGGCCAAGTCGGAACTTCTGCTTTACAGGAAAGAAAGAGGGAGAAGACCAAAGGGCTGGAAACCGGTCTCCGAGAGTGACATCCACCTGTTCACTCTAAGCGGTGACCCCATACCCAGGGTCGACACCATCAGAGTTCTGGGTATGTTCATCGAATCGGGTGGTGGCAACGGCACTGCGTTGCGCAGGATCGTTGCAAAGACCGACAACGCTTTCCGCCTTGTGCGAAGGGTCACAAATAGGAATCGCGGCCTCAAGGAGGACAACCTGCTTCGGCTCATTAACGCCTTTGTGCTTTGTCACTTCACCTATACGGTGGCCATGCACAACTGGCTCAGGACCGAAAGGGACAAGCTCAATGCCCTCATTAGAAAGATATTCAAGAGAGCACTTGGCCTGCCTGTCAGAACGCATACTGAGGACCTCCTCCGGCTCGGCATACACAACACCATGGAGGAGATAGCCGAGGCTCAGGAACGGGCCCAGCTAACTCGGCTGTCCACCACGCCAGCCGGCAGGTGGATCCTTGAGGAGATCGGACTCGCCCCTACCAATGATCTCGCTTGCAACGCCCAACTCCCGAGGGAAATAAGGGAGAAGCTCGTCGTCGCCCCGTTGACACGCAACGTCCACCACGTGCACAACGCCGGTCGTCGCAAGGCAAGAGCGTCGGCTATACTAAAGGCCGTTTCACATGACGCAGAAACACAGCGATTTTCCTTCGGCGACTAGAGCGATCGCGATTTTTTTCAAAAAAAATCGCTCTCGCTCTTGTCGCAACGGTCTGCGACGAGCGACCAAAAAGTTGGAATTTCGTCGCTCTGATCGCAGCGATCCGAACGATTTCCCGTCGAAATTGCGCCGAGCAGCAGCCCCCGCGCTGTTTCGCTGTCATGGCGGTGGAGTGTGTGTTTTATGATCGGAGCGATCGGGGTTTTTATTGAAGCAGTGGGTTGGTGTTTTAGCTTTCTTGTGTACTACGTCGAGCTTTCGCTTCGACGTAGTACAACACACGAACGCATTTTGTTCCGTGCGCGGAGAAAGATTCCCGCTGGTTGATGTACTCGAGTTGAGACTCGACGCTATCGAATGTTTGCGACTTGCCTTGCATACACAATCGTTCTTTTTTTTTCTCTCTCTTTCTTTTTGAGATCGCTTGTGATTGCCGCACAGCCAAGGTATTGCAGCACGTACTTTGCGTGCACTCAAACGCGCATTGCGCGTTGTAAGTGCTATGAGCCTGCGATAATAATGATTGAGCACGACGTGGTCGCGAGGCATCCGATGGCGGGCTGCTTTTTTGTGCGCCAATTCGGCGAATGCTCTTGCTTTTCTTCCGCATCGAAATGAGGCCGCCGTGGCCGGAAATCGAACTCACATTCTAGCGGCGCGATATCGGGAGCGCGACACACGAACTTACAATTAAAGTGCTTTGTCAAGAAGCCGAGACCTTTGTATGTCGCCGGAACTTTGAACTGTTAATGCATGCAGTTTTCATGGATACGGGGCGCGCTAATTAACCAGAAATACTTCGCCTTACACCGATGCCGTAAATCGGGCACGTCATTGTTGGACTGACTATGCGACCAGTAACTAAATTTAGATAATTTTTGGTGTATTAATGTGTGCTTTTATAACGTACCATATCAGGAATGCTAGCAGCGTCGTTGATTTACTTTCAAAGCGTTGATGCGCAACAAGTATTATTAATAGCAGCTTTTTCTTCTTTTCTTATCTCGTGGACAACATTTTTTCCTTCACATATATTTATACGCATATATTTATAGGATTTGTATATTTCCTGCACCGGTTCTCACTTTATATAGTTATAATTAATTGTAAAACCTTCATGGCATGTAACAACACACCTTCATGGCATGTAACAACACTTCAAAGAAGATTACTTGTGCACGTAAATGCTTGCAGTGTACTTGTTTTGTCTTGTTTATGATGTTCATTATAGCACATCACTTAAAAAGAAACAAAAAAAAAAGAAAAGCGGGCAAGCAGCCTGCAAAGTTCTTATACAGTTCTTATATAGAAGAAAATGTGAAAGATCACAGCTAATCAAAATCATGCAGGGAAGTTGCCTTGTTGCATCCTTTTTCTGTAGGTTATAGTTTCCTCTTGGGTATGGACCAGTGTTGCACTTCAGTAGCCATTCAGGTGTGAACGTGCATATTTACATGTGAAGCCATGCCAAACTAAACAGAAACAGCTTGCCGACATATTTGAGAATGGTTTCATTATTACATAAATCCTGCTTTTACAAGTGCATAAGTTTATAGAATTATGCATTTTTAGAACATTTCTGATGAAATTGAAGCACCGTGTAAATTTGTCATGGCATTATAAAACTCATTTCTGCAAATGAAGTGTGTACATTTGCACATTATGTAGTTTAATTCTATGTAATACGTACTGCAAACAAATAAAGGTCCAACCAGGAAAGAAATTGTGAGAACAACACATGTACATGTATCTCTCTATTAAAATTCATAAAGGAAAAGCAAGTGTGCATTAATGCGTAAACATGACCCAACTAAAGTACGGGACAATGCACTAGGGATGCATGGCAGAAATGGTGTGTCTTGGCAGTGCATGCTGTTTTGCAGCCATGCCTGGGAAAAAAATATACATCTTAAACAAGTGTGTTAAAAAATATGTGCACTAAATGTGCATGTTAGTCGAGGGACTCTTTAAGAGTTGCATCTTTATGGAAGTCATTCCAAGGCCTAATTACCAGCCTATTAAAGTATAGGAAAAGATTGCAATATTTATAACATTTGAATGCAAATATTATGTCACACAGAAGGGTTTTGCACTGCTTGTTCTTATGGAGCTGCAAACAACAGTTTAGCAGTGATGCCTCAACTGTCACATTTGTCTTTCACAAGACTGTTGGCCTAGTTGATATAAAACAAGAAGAGAACAACAGGAAGAGTGGCACTTCCAGCTACTTTATTCAAGGCGCTAACCCAAGAATGTATACAAACAGCAAGCATGCACGGTCCCTTTCCAACGTCATACCATCCAGCAATCAAGCAATCTCGTCTCTGGTGCATATAACATAACTGATGTATAGCTGGTAACCGACAATTTGTACAGGCAACAAAACATACAATGATTCTTTTTTACAACTTGCCATTTTTATATATTGTTTTAATCTGTCACTTGCCATGGTGGCTGTGCCAGTTTGCAAAAACAGAAAGTAAGCTAACGCTATATTAAGGCGAAAACCTTATATTACTACGTTTCAAGGCTGTGTTGCACAGTACAAAAAACCAGAGTGTAGGCGAGCATCGAATAGGTGGAGTGCATCTCTCACTTCACTGTAAAGTTGATTAAGTATATCTTGCTCGTGCGGTCAGCTTTGTTGCCTTCGTATTACAACAAAGTTGACCGTGTCTTGCTGTGAAATCTCCTGCCACATCCTTGTAGGTGAAGGTGCACAAGGCTCTAGTTGCAAGCGAGGAAGACCGAGAAGGCACAGCGCTGCAGAAGAACCTTAAGCAACTCAAAATGCCATTTCTCACCACTGCTGCTGTAACAAAGCAGCTATGTGTGAAACTGCAGCAGCAGCAGCCCAAGAAGCAGATCAATGGAACTTGGCATTTGCCTTTTACATTCGCTTGGAAGTCTCTAAGCACCTGGTATAACAACACAGCATAAACCGGTATGGGCTTGTTACAATGCTCAAAATTGGTGACAATGGTGCCTGAAGCAGGTGTCCGAAACTGCTATCACTCATAATGAGAAAAAGTCCATACCCCCATCTCACCTGAAGGAAAACTAGCAATCTTTCAGTAATGTTTATCTCCCTCTCTGCACGCCTGTGCACATTTGAACCCAGCCCAACAGGAGTAGTAGCACCCACCCCAGACTCTGGGCCTTATAAGTTGTCAGTCGTCGGCTATGGTTCCATCGACAAAGACGAGGAGAATTGGAGGGCGGGGGAGAAAATACAGAAGAGCAAGGAGATGACGACGGCAAGGAAGGAGAGGATGCAGATGACAAATGAGAAGTAAAGGAATTTGAAAAAGAAGACAGTGTAAGAGGAAGAACAAGAGGGGGGAGGAGAAGCAGGAATGGAAGAAGACCTAAAGAGAATAATAAGAGCACATGCAGGAAAGCTTACACTGTCACTGTGCTCTGTTCTTTGCAAAGGCCTGAGAGTCTTCTTACAATGCTGCCCTAACTTGTCCCAGTGGCTCGTTAAAGAAATTCTGCTGACATTGTGCAGTGGGGTTTTTCCTCTGAAAATGTGCACCTATCAGGTTCATGATACTCACCATTGGTGATTACTTCTCTATGCAAGTTACTTCAGGCAGTAAAACCTTTGCCAGGACAAAGAAATGGAAAAGACATCAAGAGAGTGCTGGCGATTGCTTACCCACACAGGTTGTCATGCAACGTCAAAAAAGAAGCATCAGAATTCAATCTGAATGTTGTTTTTATGCCCCTAACAAGCTCTCAAAGGTGTGTTTTCTAGACAAAGTGGCTGAAGTGTGCAAGATGCACAGGAACAAGTTCAGTACTTGCCAGTCGCACAGAGCAGCTTGGTTGCAGCAGACAAGAAAACCTGGCATCCTACGAGCAAAGTGACAATGTAGGTGGAGAAATGGTATGTCCTCGAGGCATGGAGAAGGCAGAGTTTGAGGAGAGGAATCTGCTAGGCTGTGGCAGCGCGTGCCATGGCTCATTCATGAAACGGTTTGGCAAGGTGGAAATTGAATTTTCTTTGCATCACGACAGATGAAACTTCTGGCAAGTGGTCATCTTTTACATGTCATCCTATGGGTGCAATGCATAAAAACTGCGATACCGTCTCATATATTGCAAATATTCTCAGTTTTCTGTCTGCAGCATCAAAAAGTAAACTCTGTGGGCATTTTGGCTGTAGTTTGTAATAAATATGTGCCATACAGCACTTGTAATGAGCTGCATGTAGTGACTCCAGTGCAGGTGACACCTGCCGCTGTAAGTCCCTCGTTCGCATGTTGTGAACAGGTATGGGCAAATGGCCTTGGGAAGAAAATGCGTGCAGGATGCTGCATAGTCTTTGTGATCTGCTGACTTTACAACTCTCACGGGCTTCTCAGACTTTTAAGTGCACTTTTTGTGTTGCAACAAAGGCTTGCGCTCTCTGGGATTTCCACCAGTGCCATTTTAGGATGGGACAGAAAATGTGTTGTGCCAAACTACAATAGCAGCGCATCCAGCAAAGTGAAGCCGATTACTTTCGACGTTCCCAGTGGCTCGATGAAAGTGGAGGCATGGGCTTGTACAATACCAAGGAAAGGTCGAGAGCTCATGCCCCATAACTACGTTTGCTAGAAGCATTTCTCAAACAGTGAAATGGAGACGCAATGAAGGTGATCTTGGTGGTGACATCTCTCTTGACAAACCCAAGCGGCCTGTTTTGTTACTAGGTGCCGTGCCGTCACTATTTTTGCACTGTCTCAGCTACCTGTCTCCTGTTCTCAAAAAAAAGAGAAAAGAAATGAGCCAATTGGACCTGGCGTGAAGTGCATTAACCACCAAAGACAGACTTTGGTGGTTAATGACACAAATATGCTTGCTGCTTGCCACTTTGAGGAAAATGAGATGGTGCATCCTCTCGCCTCCCTTTGCTGTAAGTCCAATGCCTTGAACAATAAGCAAAAAACGGCATATGTGTGGTGGAAAGACAAGGAACGACACTGTACCAATAGTTCTGGTAATGACCAAACCAGTCGAACCAGAGTTATTGAATAAATAAGTTTTGCATTCCAAAAAACATACTGTGCAAATAATTAGGTAATTGCCATGCAGGCAACACCTTTTTTCGTTTATATAACAAATAATTTGCGGCCACCAAGGTCACACAAGAAGCACATCAATTACAATGAATCGGCACTGGCTAGCCTTGACAGGTTGAACGGGCAAGCTTCTGCAGAAAGCCGACTCGCACAACAGAGCGTGTGTTGGCACCATGCCCTACAGCGTGATTTCACTGAGCTTCACTGAGCCACCCAAACAAGTACTGTTTCGCCGTCTGAAGAAATGCTCTGTGCGTCGAGGCCAATACAGCAGTTTTCTCTATAGCGGTGACCATCACACAAATGCTTCTCAATTCCAACAAGCGCATTTGATTGAGGAAATGCTATGGCAAGAAAACATTCTAAACTTCGAGGGACTCCCGAGATGGAACAGGATGGAGAGCAGTTTCTGAACCATTAGACAATGAATGCATGTCACAGAAACACAGTGTGCCCTGTTAATATTTCTGCTCGTCGACAGAATCCTTTTATTGCAGTAAAACCACGTATCTCCAAATACAGTCTGTTTGGAAATAGTACTTAAGGCCCTTATTGGCTGTTTTTTGTTTTGCAAACAATTCTGTTCTAGCAGAAAAGAGGCATAGCAGGGAAACAGTCTACTACAGCTCTAAGTGCATGACTACGCTACTAACTTGTTATAAGACTATACATCAAAAATACCTTTCGTGCACGGCGTGGGGCAGTGCAACGTATTTTGCTTCTTTGGTCAGACTCGCAGTAACCTACTACGATTAGGAAACTAAACGACATCCGTATCTTCACAATGTAGTGACGCAACATGCAGGCTTCAACACAGGTGACTGCAGCTCCTTATAAATTTGTGATGCTAGTTGTTACACATCCACACCACGGATTCCACGACGGACGATCCGTGATATCGATGTTCACAAAACAAACTATTCCACATCATGCAAGCACACACGCGCACGCACACGCGCACGCACACACACACAGAGGCGTCATTTCTCGCGGCTTTCAAGATGCGAGTTTTCGGTTAGATGCGTGTTGCCGCGTTCGGTCACAACACAAACTAACCGCATTCCGTGCACAGACACACACATATACATCATTTGCAGATCCATAAATGTGGGCTTTGGTTAGATGCCGGCGTCGTCCGGTTCGGAGGCACTACAGTGTAGTAGGCACTTGCGAGCAAGATACACGAACCATTCGTTGACAACTTGATGCTGAACACGGAGGATCATGCTTCGCGCACACGACGACTTCGAAGAATACGCGGACCCTTCGTACGCGGCTACATCCATGGCGCAAAGTTTTTCTTCACGACGCGAAGCAGCCGAAGTAGCTGCTGTGCCGCTGCGCTGCTACCACCGCTATTTTCACGTCTTTACTGATATGCGGGAGCCGCTGTTGCGCACACCAAAATAATTTAGCCACTTGCAGCCGTTTTTAAATTACAATACATGCATGCTCTTCAATCCTGTAAAACAAAAGTTAATAATATTATAACGCAGGGTTATTTAAACACATTTGAAGATAGCCGGTCGCTCCTGTCGCGGGAAAAACAGTCGCTGCAATCGCAAGTCATCTGAAACGAAACCGCCATTAAGCGACGGGAGCGAACAGAGCGATTGGAACGATTTTCGTCGCTGCAATCGCGGCATGTGAAACAGCCTTAAGGCAAATCCAGAATGACAAAGTTAAAGCAAGCTTCGTAGACGCCGCCGAGTACCGCGACGGCAAGGCTTTTGAGGTTGCCGTAGTAGACACGCTGGGCAAGGTCATCAACTGTGCCTCGGTTCGGACAACGGATCCGGAAGTGGCCGAGCAAGTGGCCATAGCACTCGCCATGCAAGACGGTCGGAGAGACAGGGTGTATAGCGATTCGAAAGCGGCCGTCCGCGCATTCCAGAAAGGCCGGGTAGCCCGGCAAGTAGTTCAAATCCTGAAAGGCGCCGAACACGACGACAGCTGTACACATTCGATACATTGGTTTCCTCCCCATACTGGGAAGATCGAGGGGGTTCATGTGAACCTCAACCAGTCCGCCCATGAGGCTGCGCGTGGCTTTTCCGACCGCGCTGCCCTCGGATCGGGCGACTCTCCCCCCGGACACAGAGACGCTCCAGTCACACACAATGAAATTACTAAATTCTTTTACTTGGAGAGAAGGGTCTTCCCGTCGCCTCATTCCAAGCTAAGCAGGCCGCAAGCAGTCACGCTTAGATTCTTGCAAACTAACTCCTACCGAAATCCTGTGTCCCTTAACAACATGTACCCCGATATTTACCCTGATTCTTCTTGCGCGGCCTCTGGAGAGCCTACTACTTTGTGTCACATGCTCTGGGAATGCGGGTCGTAGGGCCCGAAGTTTACCAAGGAAGAGTGGGATGTGCTTCTGCGAAGTCCCGTCTTTGAGGACAAAATCCTGGCTGTCCAGCGCGCCCATGACCGGGCCTGCAGGCTAGACCTGTCGGTCCCCTCCTGGGATTAGCCGGGTGCGCGAGTGATCGCGCTTTGCTGGACCAAATAAAGTTTGTTCACTCACTCACTCACTCACTCACTCACTCACTCACTCACTCACTCACTCACTCACTCACTCACTCATATTGTCACGTGGTTCGCCGTTAAGGCAAGGCATGCAAGAGTAGTACGTTTATCTGTTGCTTATTTATTTATTTTGTTATTTACAGGTGTCCCGACTCATAATTCAGACAGCAGGATTCGTTATACAAACGAGAAGAATGGAAACAATAAAACACATGATTCGTCATTTCTTTTACAAACTGTGCATGTGGTAGCCGTCGCAAAGCATTGTTCAGTTTATTCCAAGTGCAAACTGTGGACAATAAAAATATATTTACAACAATGAAAAAAAAACGGAATGGGAACATCGCACCAGCTCGTGGCATGTGTAGTGTGACCAGTGAAATGAATTGGGGCCGCTATATAACCTATTTACACATGATATCACGTAACATGCTAAGCCAATCGCTCGTTCGTAGGTGTTCTAAGCTATTTGGCGATATAAAATGGTGATACTCTGAAGCAGAAAAGCTTCGGCCGGAAATCTAAAAAGAAATGTCATGGTTTTCGTCTTCACGGACTGAAGTTTACCTTTGTTATATACAACAGCAACAACAACAGCAGCAATAATAATAATAACACCATGCATTGACGGAATTGGAGCCATGCGAAGCAGTCAGCGGGGAAATTCCCTCTGAGGAATCGTGTGACATTCAGCCCAGTTTACGAGTAGCATGAAAGTCTTTGTTGGAACTGCGTGAGTAGGTGTTTGCTCAGCGAAGGCTAACCATGAAAATCGACAGCACCGTAACGGCTAAATAGCTCACGCTAGGACGTAACACGCTCGCGCCAGGACGTAACATTCGCACATGCGTTGGTGCACAGCCCATACATCTCTCTTATCGAAGAGAAAGGCAGGCTACGGTGAAATGACTTGCGTATCATGAGCGTCGTTCGTTGAAGTATCCGTACAGAGTCGAGCGAAGTTGGACAAAAGCATGCCGAGTGCTACTAGAACATGTGTATCATTTATTAAATCGCTCTGAGAGTAGTTAACGCATAGTATGCATGCGCATTTGATGAACCATTATCAGAACTGCTGGGGCATTAGGTGTATTACTATATACCATGCGGGAGGAGCCACTGTATAGCCTAAAGGTGGCGTGCATGCTGGGCGCCTCGGGGGCCCTGTTTCGATAACCGCCTGCCGCTTCGCTCGGTATGTGGTTTCGGATATTACTGCTCATTCATGGTTATTTCTGCGTTTGCTATATATACATCTTAATCTCATGCTACGAAAAACTGTATGCCTTTTTTTATTTTCAAATTAAATGTATTAACACGGGTTGCATAAAATTCAAGCATGGCTCATACTCGAATACGACGGGCCGAACACTACGGGTATGGGCCACACGTGATCGCAGTGTCCTTAGTCATGACGTGCATGCCGAGCAAGTCATGTTATTCACGCAAAGCTCCATCATTTCTGTTCATCATACATTCGTACCCTCCCATTCAAATCTTGGTGCATGTCGGGTGAACGAGACGGCCAGGAGAGCACTGAGACATAGGCGGATAGATACTCGAAGTTGCTCAAGCTCGCCAAGAAATGCTTCGTATTTAGTAATAATAATATACATTATCGAGATATGGCGTCCCAAAGCGACGATATGATTATCAGAGACGTTGTTGTGGAGCGCTCCGGAAATTTAAACAACCCGGGGTTCCTTAACGTGCACTCACATCCCACATACACGCGGGCCTCAACGTTACGCCTCGATCAAAATGCAGCCACCGCGTATTCCCCATCTGCAAGAGGTGGCCATAAAACTGGCGCGTATTCCAGAATATGCATTAACAGCATTCAACTAGCTGTTTGTTTGAATTCTTCAGTCATGATGTTGAAGGATATTTTAAGGTAGCCTATTTTTTAAAATTATTTGCTCAAATAAGGTCAATATGCTTGTGCCAAGCTACAACACCAACGTGCATCAATCCCTGGTCTCTTTCTAGTGCATGTTCAGCATTACATTATTACCATACATACATTTCATTTATTACTTATTGTTAGTGAACCGCATTGCGACGTTTTCGAAAGGTACATGTCCATTTGCCAAGTTGTGGTCCAGTCATAACAAGACACATCATTTAGCAACACCTGATCAGTGACTCTACGCGCATTGGAGTGCACCAGAATGTAATCGGCGTGTACATACAGCTTAACTGCAGTGTTATTATAAATTCGCAACTAAAAGTGGCTCCTACACAGTACTACGTGGAACGCGCGAGTAAATGTCAACCGATGATGAGAGTTGGTGGCTGTAGCTAGAAAACTGACTCCCAGAGTGCAAGTAATCCAGCCAGAGATTTATCTGCATATGAGCATGTGTAAGAGTTGCGAAGTTTGAAGGGAAGTGTGCTATGGCACACTCGGTGAAAAGCTCTGAAAATAATCAACTTTGACTTGTGTGTGAGTCGTCGTGATGTGCCCGTCTATTTTGTTTCACAGTTAGCTGCGGCGCACTGTTAGCAAACATGCAGGTGATCAAGACCGCCCGCCTATGCTCCATATAACCACAACCGTTCAGCGCTACCAAATCTACGGGGTAGAAGCAAGATCCCATGCTCGCGTAGCACACCATTGTTTCTAATGTAATGGCCGCATAACTGGAGCGGTTAAGACATTGGCGCGTCTCTCAAGCGCTACGTCATATTAATAAGTCATACGTTTACTGAACTTTGCACGTGCGTCGTGAGCCTTGAATTCTTGTGTCGGTAACCGTCCGCAGCTTAATGTAGCGCCAACAGCCCCCCCCCCCCCCAACTCTCTCGCCCGAGTCGAAAATGGAGGCATTTCTTTAAATATTTGAACAGTGCACGAGAGAGACGACGGAGACAAGACAAACAGCGCTGCACTGAAAACTTAAAGCTAAGAAACACTGAACAACACTAGCAAGTACACGCACTGAGTGCATGACAAGACCCAGGTAGCACACAAAAGATTCATGACTTCTTCGCAACGGACATCCGAGACGTTAACGACGTCGTAGAGACACCACGCGTAAGGAGCGTTAGTCTAGGATGCGTCGTATACCTCGTCTAATGTCCTGCTTGTTGCACATAAAAAAGACGTTTCGTTAACGTCTTCGAAACGTCTTCACAAAGCTGGTCTTTTCGACGGCCTAGAGGAGACTCCGAAAATCCCATTTCCGGGATTTCTTAATCTTAATCCTACCAAAGACGGCATCAAAAAGCTGTTCCTTAAACGTCGGCCGTAATCTGAAACGGAAGCAGAAATCGTGCCCGGGAAGGAGGCGCGCCCACTGAAATTTTGATCTGGTTGCCGCCCTCAGAATATATAAATGAAAATCTGAACTTAAAGCTAACGCCTTAGGGGTTCAAATCACCCCAGGGCATTTTTTTACACCCCTAAGGCATTACCTCTGTGGTTCTGAAGGTGTCAATGGGATCATAATTTTGGGGGGCACCCCCAACCCGCGGACGCCGTGCCTGCCTTATGGTAGCAGATGCGACCTCCTATGTTACCAGCTGCGCCATAAGCTTTTCGGTGCTGCAGAGGGGAGGGGGGGGAGAGGGAGGTTAGTGCCAGCTGAATACTTTCCTAGTTACGTCCTAGGAAGAAATCCTGGCGTCACATTTACCTGGAACTCTTTCTTTTTTTTTCTGGTGGGTCAAAGCATCAGCACTGAGTGCAACAGAGCAATAATAGTGCATTATGATCAGTGTTGTACACGTTCCTCCGAACAGGAACGAAAGCTCGTTCCTCGTTCCTTCCCGATTTTGTAACGAGTTCCCGTTACAAGTTCCTTCAATCAGAAAGGAACGCGTTCCAGTTACATTTTGGAAATTGGAACGTGTCGTTACATTTACGTTACATTTGATTTTTAAGATTCAAAATAGTCTCAAAAAATTGTGAGCTGAAATTAAGTGACTTAAACGCTTTAAATTCAATTCGAGCTACGTACATTTCGTGAACTTGAACCTTACCGGCAGCAGATTACCTGGAGATAGAAAATATGAAAATAAATGCTTCTAGACATTTTTTCAGGGAGCACCGAACGTAGTCCCGAATTGTTCACAGCGAATTTGACTCTAGTCTATTACAAGTGCAACACATAATGGGTCTTCCAATGAGTAGCCAGAATAGTGCTCCTCAGGTGTGCAGATATTGCTCACATTCATCAACACATGAGACATTGTGAGTAGCAAGCCTACATTTAACAATAAAAGCTATGTATGCTGCAGACCCGTCGATTTACATTGGCATATAATAGCTCGTGCTTCACCCGCGTCTATCAATACTGCAACAAGATTTCCCGATATGTCGTCATCATTTGCTGCCCTAAATTTCTTCCCTCAGTATTAGTAGTATTAGTAGTCTTTTTAGTCGTTTAGTAGTCTAATTGACAGTTCTGAATATATTATTTTGCTTAGGTCACAATTTTAAAGAAATTGTGATACTGTTCTTTCGCTGTTATTTATGGTGGTGCGCAGTGTGTGTCGGTGTGGAGAATTCGAACTGCATGATCAGCTGATGAGCTTACCGACGACGACGTAGGAGTATCTTTTTTGCTTATGGCGTCCTAAGGAGTACGCTTTGTCTGTTCAATTTCTACAGCAGCCCCACTTTCATTCAATAGTGAAATTACATTAATATTGTGGGCACCTAAAAGGCTCCTCTTCGTCATCTGTACATAATCATCATCATAAGGGCTTCTTCTTCATCGGGTGTGGGTAATCATCGGTAGTATGTTCGGTGCTTTGGGCGCGGCCGGTTCGCTGCATCATCGAGGCCTAATAAATACACCGTGACAACCGCATCCTCACAATTGGTGTCCACAATATCTAGAGAATAAATAAATAAATAAATAAATAAATAAATAAATAAATAAATAAATAAATCGCCTCACGTGCATCATTTCATCGGACGCCAACCAAGAAATGATGTCTGAAAACAAAAATGACGTATGTCACGCTTGAAAGGTTCGCAGCAGCACAACCGCACAACCCAAGTAGCAAAAACTTGCGCACGTGCTACTGAGCGTGGCTCTAGTTCTTATGAGATCAAGACATAGTAGAAATCATACCTAATGTGAACAATAAAGTAACAAATGGGCCGATTTACACGTAGAACACAACGCTGTCTTTTCGTTATGCGAATAGGAAAGAACATTAAATAAACCATACCTGCACGTGCTTCTTTAAGTTTCTCGCCGATCTTTTCGACACTCCACTTGTACTGTTTGATGGAGCACAAGTCATACATTGGGCTAAACACAGGCGTGCGATGTTGTATTCAGTAGGTTGAAACATCGGGGGTAGTCATGGCCAGGAAGCAATCTATAATTCCACATCGGCACTCATTGCAACAGAATCTGACAGCACAGGAGGCGAGATGGTGTTCCGTGATTTTCGAATGCCAAGTGAAAGATCACTGCAGTGTGTCCAGCCTTCAGAACGACCCTTCCTTGCTCTTCAGACTGGCTCAAATAAAGCGAAAGACTTCTACCCCTCCCCACGTGGTTGGTGTCGTCGCGCGCGCTTTCCTGTCGATTTCCTGCACCCCTGCTGGCACCTGAGAGTTGTTCCGCCATAACTACGGCCCTTTCGTCGACCCCTTTCGTCACAGCAGGAGGGCCAAGTTTTCCTTTTTCGGCGGACGTTGTCGCCCCATCAGCAGAGGCCGGCAGCGTGTCGAGTAGAGTATGCTGCGTCGGAACGGTCGCTTGCAACACGACTTTCGGAGAATCCTACAATTCCCCACTCAAGCAAGCCGGGAGCGCCCGTGGAAACACAGCAGCTGATGTCTTCTCAGCGATCTTCAGTTGGACGTTTGACAAGAGACCACGCCGCCCTTTTGTTAACAAACCCCAGACGGCTCGGTCGTGCTGGCTGGCCTTGTTGTTCCGTTCTCCAAACTCTAGTGGTTTACGTTTCCGGCTGCTAAGTGTCGCCAGCCCGCACACAGCTACGTTGATGGAGACACTGCCTGCCTGCTAGCCACGTCACGTTATCTTGACTTCACGGTAACATTTGCCGCTGCTCGTCTGCTTCGCCAAGCGGTCTCCTGCTTAAAAAATGCCATTGACGCCGAGGCCCACACGTTTGAGCCGTAACCGCATTCTCAGAACCAATTCATTGAGCAAAGCGCGCGTTGTCAGTGTCTTAGTTCGAAGGGAGCCTTGGCGGCGGGATCTGAAGGGACGAAAGGAATTTCGCGGCTGGCTAAGGTTCCGCCTGCGTTGCCGTAGACAGCCGGAAACATTTCGCCCAGCGACAGTGCGCGGCCACCTTATGGGGGTAACGAAATGCACTTGTGTGGTGTGCTTATACTGGCGAAAGAGAAGTTTCGCCCTCGTCGAAGCCTCGAAGAGTCTCCCTCTTCGAGGCTTCGGAAGGAATGACGTTTTGCGTGTAGTTTTCTTTTGAGTGACGGAGACTGCTAACAGGGAAGCGGGGACTCAAGGCTCGGCCTCGGCGGTTGTGGCCCGGCCTATCCGTCCTGCATGCGGACCTGTGGAACGCTTATAAAAGGAACGTCGTTCCCCCTGCCGTTAATGCATAAATGTAACGCGTTACCGTTACAGTTCCACCAACTCTTAAAGGAACGCTAGCGTTCCTTCGTTCCTCAAAAAAGGAACTAGTTCCAGGAACGTCGTTCCTTGGAACGACGTTCCGTACAACACTGATTATGATAGGCACACAGATGTCTGCAAAGGCTTCATCAGTCTTAGTATTTAAGTCCCAATTAGGCGTCATGCATACAAAAATCGATCCAGCATGCACTTTGTATAGTATGAAGGAAATCTACTAAAAATACTAACGACATATCTTTCTACAGTGAAGGATAGACAGTTTCTTCACAAGAGGCCTAACAAGGAGGCCCCTGTGCCAATGATCATGAAGTCAAAACACACCTACATAAACATTTTATTGAGAAACTACTGTGTGCAATTTTAAAAAATAAACTGAGAAATGCGATAAAAATAAAACCACAAATATTCAAAAGGAACTGCAAAAGAAATAAATAAATATATTTGGAACTTATTAATGACTAGAGGCTTACAGAAAGAGCACTACTAGTCACACAATCAACAGCCAAATGACTATGCGGTTTTCAGCATTAGAGCAGCGCATCCTGTTATATGAGCATAGACAGAACAATGGATGACTGTGTGATTGCCGCTTTCAATCATGTTGTGCAGTTCCTTCACCACCATAATATCAATGAATATAAAAAAGAACTCAGATATGACTCGGATATGAAAATGAAAATTTGCCTAGGACATCAGCTGATGTAACGAGGCAAGCTTTAAAAGACAACCAAAAGCATCAATCAATTGACGATGAATATTGACAAAAGAAACGTTCAAAGAAAGTAGTGCATGAAATCGGTAAAATTAGCAGCATCACAATGTAGTGCAGAATCTGTCACAGCGAGCAACGTTACATCGAAGCAATATTCACACTTAGGAAGGAAGGAAGGGAAAAACAGAGAGGCAGGGAGGTTAACCAGAAAGGCGTCCAGTTGGCTACCCTACACTGGGGGAATAGAAAGATGGGAGAGAGAGAGAAAGAAGGGGAGTAATGGAAAAGACGTTGTAGGACATGTTCAACTCTCAAAGGCGTTCGCGCAAACCACACTTACGTATACAAAATACTAATAAGGCTCTCTACAAAGTACTGTATTGCGCACATTTTTCCAAATCTGACATGAACAGCTATCAGACTGGCAAGCATCATTTGCAAACAAAAAGAAAAAAAAGATTTTGGCACAGCGCATGAAGCTACTCCTAAAAAGGATGTCAAATCACCAGCAGGTGCACATGTGCAGGATCAAGCTGACGGCCTCCGAATTTTATCGTCTCAAATTAAAGAAAAATTTACACTATACCTAGCAATTAAACAAAACACTTCGGATGACCAACTCCTTTGATTATGCAAGCTCTACCAAACGCGCAACTAGTTCACGTTCACAGTGATCAAAAACTAGTTGTAGTGTCCAGACTTAGTCCAGCTGACGAATACAACCCTACTGGCATCTTTTGACATGCTGACACCCGCCGTCGCGGAAATGCTTTCAATATAGAACCCCAGTCGGGCCGCGCCAGAGAACGCAGTTGGTGCACTGGATCAGGTAATCCATGCAACCGATTAAACCGCATGTATTCCTGCACAGTAAAAGAAAGGGGGACATTATTTCCTATAAAGCTGTTCTGCAACTGGGTTTTGAGGAACGAAATTTGAAATGCATCTCTTACATTGCGCACTTTACAGGAAGAGCTAAAAATACCCTGCAACTTGAAATAGAGGAACACTCAAAATGAATTTTCCTCGAGTGCCTGCTTCCTATGAACTGATGCCCGCACCATATATGTATAATTTAATCAACCAACAAACTATCGAGCCTAGGAAAGCACACAGGAAGTTATTGAGGTTCTTAATCGAAGTATTATAAATGTAGAGTAAGTAGAAAGGAATTAAGGTGAACGAAAGGTCAAACCTGCCTTCGGTAGGAACCGAACCCGCGACCTTCGGATAACACATCCGATGCTCTTCCACTGAGCTAGGAAGGCGGTCGCTCCCCCGTCCCTTTTATCGGGTATATATGCACATACAATTTAACACTCAGAGGATTGTATGTGCTGTAAAGAAGCATTGGAAGATCTTAGCGGGCCGTTCTCACCAGCGTCTTGCAGTGGGGTTCGCTCTTAGCACTCCGCTGAGGAAGACACTGCTCGTGCTCGAGGTCCTGGCTCGTTGAGACGCGCATAGCTCGTGTGGTCGCCGCTCGCTCCAGGGATCGTGACTATAGCCGTTGACCGAGCTACCTGTCGGCCCTTACGCCAGCGTTGAATAAACGCTTTTGCAGTACATGTATCTATGCACATATATAGCTTGGACGCTCGTGCTAGGTGTCCAGCGAGGCAAAGAAAGAGAAGGAAGAAGTCAGAATAGAACAGCCGGCCTGCGGTAAAGGCGCTATGTCTGTGTCTTTATCATTTAGAATATGTAGTGTCCGGGCTGTCCCCCCAGGAAACTTGGTGCACTTGCTGATGCTACCACTGCCACATTATTACATCACTCGGGAACGTTATAATACACACATTACACATTAGTCGTTTATTTTGGACGCATTCCCATACTCAGCATGTAGAAATCGAGTGAGACACATGCTTCACACTTAGAGGGTGAGAATATTGTTCGAGACGTGCTTACGTGCTCGCTGCGCATTCAGCGTTAAAGGGTCCCTGCAAGAATTCTTGAACACACTGAGCAAACGGTGCCAGTCAGTCGTTGAGGCTTCTGTGAACGTGTGAGCCAAATATTATTGTGCTGCAAGCAACAGTGCAGTTGAACTTTTGTTTTAAATGGAGCAGGGAATCTCCTGCTCCTGTTTCAATAAGTGACGTCACTAGCAGCAACGGCCCATAAATTGCCTGCTCTTCTTTCAACAAGTAACGCCACTGGCGCCACCGACCAGGTCGCTTCGCTCGCCTCGGGTCTTCCTAAAGACAGGGACTCAGACTGCCTTTATGAACAAATAAAACATTCCAGACTACCTTTCCGGGATCATAAGTTCAGCCAAATCTATATCTGCCGCGAGCAATCTTGTCGGTGGCCTAGTGACATTTGTTGGAAAGAAGAGCAGGTGAATTACAGCTGTGTTTGAAACCAGATAATAAATGTTCCCTTACGCATGCAGCTTAATAACACTTGGCTCACACGTTCACAATAAGCTCCACGACTGTTCGCTCTCGTTTGCTATCGAGATTCCGAATGTTGCAGGGCTCCTTTAGGAAATGGGGCCCTGCGCGATCGACGGGCACGCTATACAAAGACTGCGCACTACAATTGAGCGCAGCGTCGACAAATTTTCCCTGTGGCTTCATTTCGCCCGCACGAACAGGCTTCTATGGCTAGGTAATAGTGAAGTTTGTACAATGCAACGAAATATGGCTCAAATCGGGTAGCGAGTATGTAGCGGGGTAGCAGGAAAATGTAAAACGTTCCTCAGAAAACTGTTGAATAGCACTGTGGCTTTGATTCGACGATAAAGCGGAGCTTGAATATAAAAGGCAGCCCTCCTACACACACACGCTGGAGGCGCCTGAGTGGCGAGGGCAGGTATACGCATACACCGCTAGATCCGGGCACCGGACAAGCTGGCGGCCCGGGTAATATATAACAAAAAATAAACAAAATACATCAAAACTTGCATGTATAAGCCCTTAACATATCGCTGACCCCCTGACCGACGTATTAATTTAGTTCGTTGTTCGTCGCCTTGTCGTCTCTGTCCTGAACTACCCGCCCAGCAACCTGGTTCAAGTATGCACTCCCCAGTCACCACGTCAAACACTGGACAGCTTATGGCATACCATAAATCCGCTGTGCACAACAGCATGCCTGTAACAATACTGTGGAACCAGATAAGAGGTCGTGTAATTGTTTTGCTAGTCGACATCTGCAATAATGACAAACCCCGAAATGCAGAAACGCGCAACAGCATGGTCAATGAGAAATAATAATAATGAACATTGGCAAAAGAGTCACACGCCTCTGACAGTTTAAATATTACCGAGAACGCACACGACACTCATGCTCATCTGAATGCTGAGCTGCGTGAAGACATTCCACCACCACAAGACGTCATGATTGCCTACGGCAGTTCTGGTGACCATGCCACAACATATATTGTTCAATTGCTCAAGCATCCACATAAATTTCAGAGCCCTCAACTAAATTCTCATGTCTGCGATGCCACGCTGAACTAACACGTGCCAACGGTTGCCCTACAACATGCGATATCACATGCGTGTACTCATCTGTGTAAGACACGAGTAAAATACTACTATCCCACAGAGTTGTACAGGCGCTGTACTCGCTACCTGTAACGGCCAAATGACAGGAAGGTGGGAACGAAGCCAATGCAATCCTTACTCACTAATCCGGCTAGACACGCACATAGACCTAACAGATTTTCAGAATGGATTCACACATGGTGATCTGAATAATAATACTACAGTTGCGTTGCTTGTTGTTGAGGCTTCAACTATATTAAGCTTAAATAGCATTAATGCTCATTGTATCTCTTACAGACCGAATTGCCATATCCGCGGAACACATGTGTGATCTTGCAGGCAACGTCCTACGCTATTCAAATCTGGTACTTACATTTATTGTCGGCAAGACGTAGACACTGATGTTACAGGATCCAGTCACAGAAGCGCCGGGATTGAACCACGGTTAGCGCAAGGATGAAATTAGGAAGAACAAAATGTCGCCACACAAACACACGCAGGAGTTGCGGCATGGTAACGGAATTTTCTTTAGAAACAAAGGAAGAGCCAGCCGCCAACAAATTAACTACAGTGAGTCCACCGCCAACCACCCATACGAGCTTCGCTGGCTTCGCTTCCCGTCTGCGCCATTCTGCGCCCTCTCGCCTCTTCTCACCGGAAACCGGCGAGAGATGGAGCCGCACATTCTGGCGCCTCTCTCCCTGGCCCATGGCAGCCAGCGACATCTTGGCGCCAAGCACTGTGCCGACGCCCGCCGTCGCTTTGAGACGGCCCTGCGTTTGAGCCAGGCCCCCCTCTCTCCAATGGGAAAGGAGAGGGGCGGGGCGGGTGGGCAAGCAGGCAGCATTGTTCCACGTTTACTTTCGGTCTTGCGAAGACGTTTTGGAGACGCCTTCATCGTCCCTTTGATGTCGCTCATGCTCGCGACGTCTTTTCGACGTCGATCACGCGAGCTAAGCCGTCAGTCCCCCAATAGACGTCTTTTTCGTCTTGTATGCTAGCTGGGAAGGAGTAACCTTCCCAAATAAGTAAGTTATGCGTCACTGGATGAAAACAAATGCTTTATTGTGCAACTTCCCTGGAGATTGCTAATACGTACGTGACCCACTAAACTTGCGATTATAAAAAGCTTTCACCCCTTTCAGTGTTAGCTGGTCGTGTTTTGTTTGAACAAAACAACCCTATGAAAAAAGGTACGGCCGCAACCACACAAGCTACGGTGGGATTCTAGCGAGATGGGGAAGAATTACATTATTAAGGTAGCCTTCGCGAGGTATTTAATCCAAGCTGAAGTCCCTTTGGCTTGCCGCGGCGGTCTAGCGGTTAAGATACTTCACTGCTAACGAAGGTCGTTGGAATGAAGCCTGGCTACGTTAACCGCATTTCGACGGCTACGAAATGCTAGATACCTGTGTGCTGTGCGATGTCAGTACACACTAAAGAACTCGAGGCGACCGAAATCACCGGAAACCCTCCACTATGGCGACTCTCATGATCATACCGTGGTTTTGGGAAATAAAAGCCCAGAACTGATAATTATTGTTAGGCCGCTGCTCTTTTGCTTAATATAACAGAAACCACGAGACCCTTGAATGTGGTAAACCATATCCCTACTGCTCATGCAACGTACTTAAGTGTGTTGTGATTCACCAAACATTCTTTAAGAGCAAAAAACCGTGATTTACCCTCTTCATTTTTTAACCAAAGTGCCAATATTTGTCATTTTATAAGGAGCTTTAAACACAACGTTAAATTAATAACGAGAAAATTTTGAGACCGATAATGGCTTGTAGTGATTGCTATAGGAGACATGGATGAATTACTTTTGAATCCATAGCGTAGCCTCCCCGAACGGCACTTTGCAAGGCTTCTATGCTGGTCACATTATGAATGCTAAATTTCACTCTTCTTGTTTTTTTAGAATGTGATACACCTCGAAATGGCACGGTATTGCTGAAATTAATGAAGCACAAAGTTCAGGGTATTTAAGCAGCCATGCGGCCTTTGTATCACTAAATAGTTACTTGCAGTTCTTGGTGACCTTAAAAGTTGGCGCGTATATTTTGCTGCAGAAGGCCATGCCGGCCACGTCCAACACTTGACGTAATATATAAAAACTTTCCAGCAGTCACTTTGAATGTTGACTTATTTCGAATTGGATACCTGCTGAGCTATGCATAGTTGAGGAGGCGTCCTTTTTTACTTGTTAACTGAATCTAGTTTTTTTTTTCTCGTTGGCGCAGTAACGTATATCTTTGTAAGATATGAACATTTTGATTCTTCCACAGAGCAGTAGTGCCTGTACCGATGACCAAACCACATCCTCATGCACAACGCTCAGACGAAGCACAATTTCTCTGAGAGTTAGTGAATTCCAAACGTTCTAGAATTTCCTCCAGATACCAACATGTCCTCGAAGGCAGCATCCATCTCTGTATCGTACTTCTCAAATATGGCACTTCCGGTAGGGAATATTTATGAATTATTTATGCAAACATAATCCGCGATCGTGCTTTGGAATAGCCAATATAGACCTTTCCCGTCCTATATGGGGGATAGGTCGCACGTTCAACCCTGTCTGTGAACGAGGCACTCATGGAGCTCATGCAGCACCACTCTTGACCCAAGAGAAAGAAAGGGGATGTGGCATATTCGTCATCATTTATTTGCTTCTCCTACGTTGTGTCCGCCTACATTTTTCTTGCTTTTAGTGTCCTATATAATATTTATTCGTTATCACTGCTGCGCCATAGAGCCGTAGCCCATCGTCGTCCTGATGGATGCAAAGTGCAGGAGGACCTCCATCAATTTACAGCCAATGTTTACGAGTGCACTCAACCATGCACCAAGATAGCTTGGCAAAGTTATAGCGCCGGTGGAAGGAACCTACGAAAAAGCCCTAGCAATCTCCAATAGCCTTGCTTAGTACTTAGCGCATGACAGCAAGTAAAATATATATGTACACGCGAAATATGAGTGTGTGGCTTTAGCTAGAATAGTAATTTAAGGGATGTCTCAGGTCTCATCCCATGCAGCACCTTTAGAAAGTTTTAGTGGAGTGGACGCATGTCATGAAACTGAAAGCGCGGTACAATGTTTTCCGTCCTTCGGTGCAAGAAAAATTAGGGGAGCGGGGGGACGTAGAATTTTCTGAGCACCCCCATGCACATAAAAATGACGAAGATATTGTTTCAGCGCAGGCCTTTTTTATCCTTTCTTGTATCCTTGGCTTGTAACACTACTCGTAAAATATTTAAATATTCCTAGCTAAGCCGTTGTGTGTATAAATGCTTCGCGGTCTCAAAGTTCGCTAAAATGACAAGAGACGATAGTGTTCTTCTCTTGTACTACCTAGTGCGAACGAAATTAACGTATATGATGCCGCATTATATGGAGAAAGAATACGTTGTTCGAATCCTCGGCTGTTACAAGATTTTTTACTCATCCACAAATACAGTGCTGAATAAACGTGGAACCAATCTTATAGGGTGGAAATGTTATGCTGGATATTGGTCGAAAGTATCAAGTGTGTCAAAATAACAGGATCCAAACTAGAAGAGAAACTCAGGGGAAGATGGATGCTTGAATCGATGAACAAATCGCAAAATACGATTTAGAACAGGGAATGTCGCAGCAGCCAACGTTTCGACAGGCGGACTTGTCTTCGTCAGGGCGGTTGCCGCCCTGACGAAGACAAGTCCGAAAATAACAGGATGGAAGGGATAACTGAATGGTGAACACCTTTCAGAAGCAGGCCCACAAGTAAGGACTAGCAAGGCCTCATATACGTGGCGAACAAAGCGGTTTTGAGCACAGGAATGGATAACTATAGAGATCAAATGATTAATAAAAACGTCATGGATGAACATTGGAAGGTCACCGCAAAAACTGAAGGGTGAACTAATTGTTGCGAAGAAGACAGGTGTATTTTCAAAGACAATTTATAAAGAATTTGCGGTGACTTTCTTGAATCAGGATTTAGAGCATTCTTAATAAAGATCGCTCTGAAACAGGTACATTGCATGCCTTAATTGTAGCGACTTCTGGTAAAAAATTTACATCTCATATGAGGCTTACATGTCATATGAGGATGCTGAGTGGTCTCCGCCCAGCTACATGAAAGAGCTACTGTTTTGGACATACCACCACCGCAAGTAAACGGAGAGATAGCGAACAGCTCACACGATAGCAAAATCTCAGGCCTGCGAAGCGAGCGCCGCCCCAGTGACAGCGTAGGCTTGGCTTTGCTGCGTGCTCTCTCATTCACCTCCTTCGATCGTCTTCTTTAGTTCGTCCTCCTTACCCTTATCATCCTCCCCTTCCACTGTATTCCTTGCTGCTTCCTCTTTGCTGTCGTCATCCTGTTCTTAATTTCCCTGCTTCACTGATATAGTACTATTTATTTTTCGTCTGCTTCCTCCTCTTTAACGTCTCCTCCTCCCCATTCTTCCTCGCCTTCGATGCTACCGCAGTCGACATCTGACAAACATATACTATTCTGAAACACCACTCCTGCTATGTCAGAGCCATGGTTAAGAGCAGAATGCACCCAACCATGTTGTCAGTGTCAACGGTGCGTGGAACTTCACTTATTGAGCTTGGTTCAAACCAGCACAGACGCGCTGCCTTAACGCGAGGGCGTTAAAGTTCTCGTTTCGGAGGAATTCCTGTGTCGACGTCGGCGTCTTTGGTTGTGATCGGAAAAGCATCGTTGTCCATGAGCGAAAATTTGAGCTAGATCAACAGAAAGAGCTAAGAAAAAAACATTCTGTTCGACTGGGAATCTAACCTGCGACCAGGAACATTTTCCAGGTCGCAGGAAGTTTTCCAGGTTCCAGGAAGTTTTTGACGAGTTCTTGTACACCACAGATGGTAAGGCATACGGCGACTTTCGCGTAAACAGGCTAGTCGGCGCAGTAGCCTGCCATTTGGCTGCGTTCATTTGCTACGGTACAGAAAAGACCGACACGCCTCTTGTGCACAATTGAACCTCGCGCTTTTACTAGACAAAATAAAAGAAAAAATTTCACAGCATATCCACGGAGTGAATGATGATGAGTGGGAGAAGCTCGGGAGGTTCATCGTACATCGTGCCGAGTTCCGGATTAATTTAGTTAACGCGCACGCTACGAATCCTCATGGTTCAACTACGCACAAGTGAAATCTCCCACCGGCACTTCATTGCAAGTGAATATCCAGTGCCTATATATATACATATGTATGGGTGGCCGGTGAACGGTTCTCCAGCGTGAGCAGTCGGTATTTCCCAATCAAGAAACTCGCTAGAAGACGCTGCCTGCGCCAACGTTGTCTCTCGCGGGTGAAGGCGCGTTCTCCTTCTTTGCGAGCTGGTAGAGCGTTCATCTAAGAAAGAGCGTTTCCATAGTCAACGCGCGCCTTTCGCTCTCTCTCTCTGTCTCTCTCTCTCTCACAAGACAGCAGATGGAAGAGTGAGAGAGCTCGCGCGCCGGGAGGCACGCGCCGACGGAGAGCGCGAGCCTCCCGGCGTTGCATGACGTTGCATGGTATTGTGAGTGGTGTAGGTTACATGATACGACGCGTGAGAACCGACCCACAGCTTAAGGAGCTTCGCCCCTAAAACCAGCCGCCGATCACGAATGACATCCGAATGAAGACACCACCAGCTAGTACCTCATATAATTCATATGTAATGCCGAAAACAACAAAAAATAAAATAGTCTGAGGGTCAGGGACTATCGGCTGTTTCGGTCGAGCTCGATAGTCTTTTCTAGTCGAAATATATGTAGATGGGTTTTATATGGACTATGATGTGGCTCGGTAAATAAATTAAGGTGCACTTCAAGAGCCACTTACTCAGCAAGTTTTGTCAGTACAGTACAGCGGCAGTGCCAGTGCCTGACATATGCAGGTTTTTCGAAGCTCTCAATGGTTGATTGCTTCGCAAAAAGCAAGCGCAATGCATTGAAAAACATCCGGTTTTCTTTTTTCGGTAGGAACTTTTCGTGACAGAGAAAAGCCCGGTAGCAACTTTCCGTGAAAGGATTTGTGTTCACTCAGAGCCCGTCGCTTGGATGCTCGTCGCTTATTCTTGAAACACCGCGCAGAAATAAAAATTGTTTGTTCAGGTGAACCGATGCGGAGGCTGTACTATGCAGTGATTTTGATTTGTCAGAGTTGCGCATCTTTAACGCGTGGAGCGCTGTTTGTGTGCAGACGGACTCGGCCGGTATGCTGTGCCCAACTTTCGCTGAGAATATACTGTGGCAGGCCGACCAAGACTCGGCGATTCCCGAAAGCTAGAGTTATTGTATATGAACTCAAGAAGCTTTCTCATGACTACGTTTGGGCGCCTAGACTAATTGGAGGTGCAGGTATTGCTAAAGGTGCGTTTTCCGCGTGGTGATAATGATCGGCGTATCTTTTTTCCTGCAGCGAGTTGAAACACGTTGAGAGTGAAATTAAATGAACGTTATAACTGTGCGGCATTGCAAAATTTTACTCTTGTTCGCACCGACTCCTCCGGACATTAAGCACTTCAACAGAACAAGTGTTCAGAGACGCAACATTGCATGTGTAGGCTAATTGCGGGATAATGCACAACGCGTAAACATTCACAACTACTACGGTTAATGCGCACGGAACCCGTACGCCGCGATTTGCCACATACTGTAGCTTGCAGCGATGAAGTGAGGCCAAACTGTGAATGCTCCCAGAGCCCCCAAACCTAGCGAAATCATGGGCGCACGCTCTGCATTGGCCCCAGTGCGGAGCATGCGTCCGTGAAACCGGCGCCAGCGTCTCTTGAACTGCTTCCAATGTGTTCCGCACTGGTGCCTGTGCGGCATCTCCCAGTGCACTCCAGCGAGCCTCTGACTGGTACCAGTGATGTTCCAGCGATGCGACCTTGTCCCAGTACAATGCCAGCGAACACCAATGCTAGCCAGCGAAGACCCAGCGCGGCCAGCTCACCAGTGCCTACTGTCCAGTGAAATATCATCGTTCCCACCGCGTTCCCTTGTGTTCCCCGTACGAAAAACGTGCTGGAAACGCACTGGGCGCGCTGGTTCTTGTCATAGGCTCTTACAGCGTAATAAAATGTGCATCATAAAGGGGGGTCAGCACAAATTGGGGTTCGAATAAAACAAAAATAAGGTGTACACGAGAAAAGTAAGAACACATGAGGCAACACAAATAAGCTCATCAAATAAAAAACATAATAAATACGACTATGAGCATCCATATGCATCAGAGATATGAACCATATGATCTTTCAATTGTTTTTTTAATTCGTGACATTTTAAAGCTTTTATTTCGGTGGGTATGGAGTTCCAGAAAAAGATGAATGAGAAAAGGACACTCTGTTTGCCATAATTAGTATTTATTTTTGGTGAAACAAAGTTGTTGCTGCGAGAAAACCTAGTAGTGTTATTATTTGTTAGATAAGATTGGGGTATAACGTCATCATAACGTGTGTGGTTGACTTTTCAGAACAAGAATTTTGCAGGGTTATATTTAACGAGCTTTGACACGGACAAAATACGGTTAGATTGTAAAAGATATGTGGCTTTGGGGTTAAACGCAGTTAACGTATTATTCTAATAGCTTGATTTTGTAGTACTTGTAATGAATGAAGGTCTGTCATGTAACTATTTCCCCAGCACACAATGCAGTAGATATTGTGGGAATGAACAAATGAAAAATACAACGACCACAAAACATTATGCTCAAATACATATCGTGATTTTAGTAGAATTCCGATCCCGTAGGCAATCTTTTATTTTACTTTAGATATGTGATTAATAAATTTTAGATTGTTGTCTAGCTCTACGTCTAGATAATTAGAAGAAGAACGTGGTGGAATGGGGGTGGCTAAGAGAAAAATAGGTGGAACGGAGGGAAGTACCCTATGGCTAGTGGTAAATAAAATGAATTTGATTTTTGAAGCGTTTATGTGTAGTTTGTTGGTTTGGCACCATTCTAGCAAATTTCGCATGTCTTTGTTAATGTTGGATGCGAGCGTTGTGAGACATCTGTCTGAGTTGTTCACGGTGGCGTCGTTTGCATAAAGTATACATTTAGAGAAGGAAAGACAGTTTGGCAAATCGTTCACATATAACAAGAACAGGAGAAGACATAATATGGAGCACTTGGGCACTCCAGTGTTGGTGAACATGGTTTTCGAATTATCCCCTGAAATGGTTGTTATCAGCACTCTGTCTTTTAACTAGTTGTGCATCAAAGGTAGGGCTGGTCCGGTAATTCCTAATGATTCAAGCTTCATAAACAATATTTTATGATTTATTTTCTCGAAGGCCTTAGTTAAGTCTATAAATACAGAGCAGCGTAACAACCCTCGTCAGTCGCAAGTCTTAGCTCGTCTATCAACGCAGTAAGAACAAGTCCTGTCGAATTTCCTGGGCGGAAGCCATATTGTGATGGCGAGAGAAAACTTCGAGAGATAATTAGTTAGGAGTTTTTCAATAAGGTTCTCAATTGTTTTGCTGAAGAATGGTAATACACAGATGGGGGGGGATAATTTAAAATTAAAGAGCGGTCACCCTTCTTGAAAACTGGTGTGATCCTGCAATGTTTGAGTTCATCAGGGAAACAGCACGACTTGAACATGACATTTATTATGTGCTCAAGACAATCAGTTATGAAGGGTGCAACTAATTTTACGTGAGAGGGGTGTAATTTACCTATGGCATCGCCTAGTTATCTTCATGTTGTTAATGACACTTAGAACCTCTTTAGAGGTGGTTGGAAATAAGTAGAGAGACTGGGGAAGGCGTTGTGATATGCATGATACTCATATGCCGTCGTTTGTTGTTCCTCGCCGACGAAGTGTTCGGCGAACGCATTAGCTATATCGTTGGCGGTTTTAAGCATTATTCCCTGGTGAACGATTTCGGATATTTTTTCATGATTGTTTGGCCTATTCACAAGAGGATTCACAATGCCCCACTTCGTTCTTATGTTCTTGCTACATTCCACAATCGTTTTTTCATACCATTTCTTCTTTGCTTGTTTCAACACTGCAGAGACTATTCGAAAACGTTTTTACTGGCTTGCCAGATTCTTGTTGAATGGCTGTCGTTTCTTTTCTTTTTTTGTGAAGGTTTTCTTTTTTGCTCATTAAAGCTAGTAATTTATCCGTTATAACCACAGATTACGAGGTGATGCTAATTTCTTTTTGCATTTGACTTGGCGTGAATGATAATATAGACAGGATTTAAGCATAGAGATGAAGAGCCATTTTACAATCATTCATACCCAAGATGACAGACCAGTCTAGATATGACACGGCTTCGACAAATGATTGTTTATCCAGCATGGATTTCGTAGATTTAGTATAGATTTCAAGCCAATAACAGTTCAAGCAGGGAAAGAGCAATTAGGAATCACCAGCCAAAATCCAGGAAATTTTACTAGTATTAACTATACTTTATAAAAAAGTTGTCTAAAAATTCATTGAGAATTTTTTTTTTTTGCGACTATACGTAACGTGTCAAAAGCCCCGCTCGATGTCATGCATGGAAGTACACATTCTGATTCTTTGGCTGTTATGCGGCGTTCTAGTGTCTTTCTTCTTATTTATTTTCAAGTAAGTTGTGTAAGGCTTGTTTTTCTGCCCAGGTGCCTTGTTTTTTTCTTTCCCCTGTAGCGCAAACGAACCGCAATGGGAGCGCTACCACAAAGCCAGGAAAAAAGAACTTTCTTCTGGCAGGGACGGCGTATGCTAAGCACGACTGCATTTACACGCAATAGGTTGTTCTTGTAGCCGCGCGTGTATGTGCAGGCGTTTCGGATGCATGACACATAATTAATTACGGGGCGTAGTGCCGGTGTTGCACGCGTACGGAACTGGGTCGTCCGCTACCTCCTTTGCGCGCATGGCATGCGTTCAGCGAATCACGAAGCACCGTATTGTCGCGTGTTTCCACCCTAAACACGAACGTGCAACCGACCTTCATTGCTAATTTCTTGTCTATGCAATAATTTCGTAAAAACGTACGCTATACTCATTCGTGATATGCACGAAACAAATTTCAGGCACAACACACTGCTCTTGCAATGAGGCCTCAGAAAGAAATAATACCAATACCATAAGAAAATAATGAAGTGAATACGGAGAGTTAAAGAGCAATGCATATAGAACATCCCGAAACGTGCCGGCCTGTTTGCGGGACTGCGTTTCGTCCCGCTTTTGGGCCGAAACCCTGTACGACGTGCAAAAAGCCACCGCCAGCCAGCCTGCGCGCTGTCAAGGTAAAGCTTGCCTGCGAATCACGGCTCGTGCCTGTGTTCACGAGCGTGTAGACGTTCCCTCACGCCACCGGGCTGTTGACATGTTCGTGATGGATTTTATGCTGCGTACAAGCGCCCGGCGAAAGACTGAGACTGGAAGAACAATGAGGTTCCTTTGAACACTGTAAGTTATTTTGCCCACCCCACTCTCCAAGTTCAGACGAAGATGTTCCTAACGAGCTCGCCTAAATAGCAACCAAAAGGGTGTTTTTTAAGCCAAAGATATGAACGGCAGACAGGGTGTAGCTTCATTTCAGCACACCATAAACCAAACAGTGCTGTTGCTCTAGGTCAACATGCATATGACGCGTGAGCACCACAGGCACATGACCAAAGATGAAAGACTGCTGAGGAAGAATAATTTAGGCGATACGTACTAAATATGCATGTCGAAAGAAATGCCCGGGGGTAAGCAAGCCCGCATGGTGGAAATACAGTTAAGTGTACCTTACCATTTAAGCTAGATGCTATTACCTTTTACCCTCTCGTCCCATTTTCGAGTCCTATTGATATAGTCGCTTCAGGTTTGTCGTTTCTTTGTCGGAGCGATTCACCTCTCTTTTCCTTTTCGTTACGGAGGACTTGCACAGCCTTCACAGCGCTGCACCTCATGTATGAAACGGACTACACTACGATGTATGTGTTCCAACTTTCGGCTGAGCGCCGTTAGCAGTATCACAGTTGTCTCGCTTACGCCTCATTATTGTGGGATCTGGACCTCGGGTTCATCGCAGGACCGCATATACGTAAACAGATGGTTGCGACATCATCGCAGTACCCAGTAAAGGTACACGATGTGCAGGAAAGGCAAGACAACCATGCGTAAGCAATAAAAAAAAGTTGGCCGCGCATCTACGTGCTTCGCTGCAAATGTCGTCGACAGATCGTCTGCCGGCCGTACGATATGGATGCCATCTGGTAGCGCCGCCGGGAAATATGAGCTTGTGCTGAATCCCTGGGCAACGGCCAGGTGCAGCACGAAATCGTCGGCAGAGGCCTTTTTCGTCCATGGCGCTGCATCTTTAGCGCAGCCTGGCAAACACTAGGGTCTTTACAATGACGTATCTATGCATTTTCCAGTAAAGGAACCCACCATCTAATACTTACGTATTGATGCTGCGTCTCAGATATGCGTAATATTTGCTTTTTGATCGACAATGAAGTATGAACACAGCTACCAGTTCAAGATGGCTGGGCGTTAGGCAAGTGCTTAAACGTTGGCCGGGTGGCTGTATCGTGTGACAGACAGACGAACAGACAGACCAAAATTTCTGCGTTGAAGTATCCCGAGAAAGACTATCGTCTTTAAAAAGCGACTACGGGAGAGATGCCTCGCAGCCTACTGTGGCTTGCGAAGCGCTCAGTGCCGTAGAAACAGCAAAATGAAAGAATAAATTTTGGCAAGGATCGTAAGCAATCTTGATGAAACGACAAAATTTCAGCTACTTGGTGTGCATTTATAACGAAATGACCTAAGGCCTGAAAACACGAACACTAGTCAAGTAGGCGGCACGGACGCGTTCGTTTTGAGGAATATGCTCGTCTGAGTTCGTTGGTTGCGCATGGCGAAAAGGGTTCCAACCAAGGACATAAAGGTCGACGACACACAGGCGGTGTGTCGTCACCCTTTCTCGTCTGAAAGAGTTGTCCTCGTCTAAGTAGTTGGCTGGAACACTCTTCGCCGCGTCTTGCTTCAGTTGTTTCGTTTGAGTTGAGGAAGTAAAAAATTGGCCGCGTATCTCCGTGCTTCGCTGCAAATGCCGTCGAAAGACGATAGCCTTCTACCGGCCGTACTACATGAGTCCCGTTTTGCGTGTTTCTATTCCCCCGAGGAGTTGCGCAAGCGAGAGGGAAAACGAAGAGACGCGAGGAGAGAAAGGGACCGGCCGGAGTGGCGGGCGGCCGTTCCCTGCCTTCCGTTCGGCACGAGCGCGAGATAAGGGCGCCATCTGGCCATGGTTACGGGAAACGCAAGAAGCTCTTTGCTACACCATACTTCACACCAACACCTCTATTTCCCATCCCTCCCACCTCTTCGTAGATCAGATGTTAGAGTATCGGACGCGTTATAAGAAGGCCGTAGGTTGGGTCCCTACCGAATACAGGTGTGTTTTTTCTTCCACTGTAAATTCCTCCGGTTTTTCTTCCCAATTATTTTTATGACTAGTGCTTCTGGTTTTATCATACTTTGGTCTTCGCTTTTAATCCAGCCGGAAAACAGTTTCTATTTTCGACTGTATTATGTTTTTTACTATTCAAACTGCCCACCTGCTTGGACCCAAGGGTCTGCAGTAGTAAATTAATACGTACATAATTAATTAATTAATTAATAATTAATTAATTAATTATATATCTTCATCATCGGGACGTCTTTACTACGGCGAGTGTAATCATACTGGCGGCCTTCCTTCCGATGCCACGCCACCGCGTCCAGACGACAAGCGAGCGACATCGGCGGTGCGGTCATGCTGGCGCTGGCGTTAACATCGAAGGTCAAAGGAAGTCACCCAGATGATTTGGATGGTACGAGAGAGGACGCGACCGGAACGTAAGATACTGGTGGCCGGAGATCCGACCCGTCCACCAACGTAGTTCTAGACTGCAGCCCTTGGGTCCGTGATAATATATTCCGCGGAGGTTAGCGCGATGGGAAGAGCAATAGCTGCCTCTTAGGCGCAGGCGGCATATGTAGGCGCAGGCGCAGGCCCCATATGTAGGTCGGCAAGAGTTGTCAGTGACTGCAATCACATGGGCTGGGTAGGGGCGGCAGCCACACAAGCAACGGTAGTGTGCTGTCCGTACTAACGCCAGGGTGTGGACGTTCGCGCTGCTCTACGGAAGGGGTGGTGTTCGGGATGAACCTTCCTAGGTAGGGGATTAATGGTTAGGAGAGAGGAGACGTGGGAAGGGACGGGCATTGAGGTGCGAAGAGGGAAGAGGGTTTAAGGGTGGACAGTAGTGCCCGACCATGACGGGTGCGCGAGAGACGGAGGAGTTGGGCCTCGCGATGGCCTCCGTCAGCTCCGGAGTCGTGGACGCGACGCGTCGCGACAGGTCGCGCATAGAGACATCCAACGCGCGGCACGAGGATCCTGCCGCGCGGCAGCATAGGAGGCTCGTGTTTTGCCGCCGAGGGCGCGTCGCTCACGTTTCTCCGCTAATGTGGCCGGAGGTTAGTTCCTTTCCACTTACTCCATAATTACTACACTACAATTTCCCCTACGCTGTCCTTAGGCTCATGGTCTGCGTGGCTTCGTTAAAACATCGAAGAATAGCTTCTCTTAGTACCTCCGGTAACTATAGGCAGTGGCATGCTTATTGTTTCGCTTCTTCCAACGTTCATGCGAGGCAGCACCGAGTGGAGTGTAGCTGTCCCATTCCAAGCACACGCGCCTGCGTCGGACTGCGCTGACTTCGCTAACGTGCCGCGCCCACTAGAAGCCATTTATGTATACATATCTCTGCGTCAAAATCAATTGCAGCCTTCGATTCCATGTTACTCGGCCAAACACCTCGAATAGTGCCCGTTCTTGCGTGCCTATATCTTGTGTGCAGCAAGCAAATAGTTATCATGGCCGTCGCGGGTTGTCGCTACGTGCCCTAGTGGCACTGAGTTTTTGCTGTTAGTTTAAGTGACTGGCGGTGCGTAATTAACCTATATGAATGCCCTCACGGAAAAAAATAGCCAAAACCCAAGGTCATCGTAAAGTCCTTAGCGAGGTATCATGCGGCAGCTCATGGTCGACTATTGGTTAGCCGCCTCGACAAAAGAGCTGTTAAATTTTTCGTTTTGTCGATGATTTTATTTTGCTTTTTGATTGTGATGAAAAGGGCTTTGAAGCTGCCGTTTCAAACACCCTACGTCATATCAAAGAGCGCATGTCATCACTCATTCTGACTCATGAGCTGCCGCAGGAAACCTCGCTAAGGTTTTTAAAATTCCGATGAAGCATCTCCATCGATCACCTATGCTGGAAATATGAGCTCAGAGGAAGCAGGCCACTTTTACCGTATCTGTCAGCACATTCCAAGCTCGTAAAAGGGGTAATCGCAAATCTGTGCTTCACCAATGCTATTAGGAAGTCTTGCGGCCATTCAGTAAAATGCAACTTTGTTGAGCAAGTTTCCAGTCTTACAAGTGCGGGTTTCCCTGAGCTTGTTCTGGAATCGGTAGCAGAAAAAATGCTTCGCGCCATTAAAGAGAAATACGGACGACCAGCAAACTATGCTGCCAGTGGTAACAAGCAAGTCGCTGTGCTTCGCTACCTACGGAAGTTTTCTCACAACTCCACAAAGATAGGGGATAATATAGACGTTAAGGTTGTATCGTCTGCACCGGAAAAACTATCAGTGCTGTGTAAACGTGTGGATGCTCAAACCGCATGAAGGAGCGTTGGCTCAACAAAACATAAGAGGCAGTTCGTAGCATCATGCGCCCTTGGTGTTGTGTACTTTATGCCGTTGTCTAGCGATAAGAAGTACGGTGGACAAACGGGCAGGTGCTTGATTGAGCTTTTAAAGGAGCATTGTTACCGTGTCAACAGAGCTGTTCAACTCCATCTGCGCTTTCAATGTGGAGAATGCGGTTGAGAACCGGACCTTGCAAAGTGCACCGTTGACGCAAAACATCGTCAGCAGTTCACACGTGAAATCAATGGGGCTAATCAAGTGCAATAGCTGGCTGAACTCTGTGTAAGCATGCCTTCTGTTGTGCTTACTGAAAAAGAATTCTGCGTATCCGGCTGTGATGCAATAAGTTGTGCATTTGTGGTAAGGTGTGCTTTTGTCATCATGTGTATATATTTCTAGCATTTTCGCTACTAATATTTATTTAAATCAGCGCCTGTGTTGTACGTGTCCTTTCTTATGTCCTCGTTTTTTGCGCTGTACAAACATGTAGGACCCCAGGAGGCAGGCGATAACAGTAACACTTTTGCACAAAACTGAAACATAAATTAGTTAAACAGAAATATAACTTGAACTAAAACACAAATTTGACAACGCAGATACATGATTTATGAGACGGTCTGTTAGGATTCAACAAAGGGTGGTTTGAATTGGATTGAAGTGAAGTTTATTTTTCCTGAATATTCTTACAGGAGCGGCAGCAGAGGCTAAAGGCCCATAAACAGTTATCATGGCCCTCGCGTGTTGTCGCTACGTGTCCTAGTGACACTGAGTTTTTGTTGTTAGTTTAAGTGACTGGCGGTGCGAAATTAACCTATATCTCAGCCTGACAAGAGGCCTCTGCTCCTATATACAGTTTGGCATACAGGCCGCTGGGCATCCTAATATCAAAGAAATATATTCAGAGATACTACACAGAAACACAAAAAATTAGGGTAGTCTTGTTACACAAGGTGAATTATACATAAAGACATCATAAAAACTTCATTTCAGGAGAACATCATTGTTGCACATTAACAAGTAAGACATTAAAAATAGCCTTGTCACATAATGCAAATTGATCAACAAGGTGTGATAAATCAAACAAAGGAACTATAGTAAGCATACCCGATATCATGGTGCATTAGGATAGATTTCATAATGGTGTTCGAAGGCATGAAGTTGAAATCTATGAGACCGTGTAAATTATTTAGCGTGGTAGGTATTTGAAACTCAATGTGCTGCTAGCCATATTTTGTCCTCAATGCTGTAATTTTCCTGCGTCGCTGACGCATGTGGCAATTAGTATTTTCATGTTTGTTCTGAAGACTTTGGGCCCTGTTTTGTTTAACCCATTGTAAAAGTTGGAAGTAATACAGTTGTGTTACCTTTAACATTGCATATTTTTCAAAGAATGGTTTATTGCTCAAGTCCCTGATAATGCCATGCTACTCCTCGATTGCTCGCAAAGCTCTTTTTTGGAGAACTAGCTAGTAATTTTTGATAGATTGTTTGCGTGGTAGTGCCCCACACCAAGATTCAGTATGTCATTTTAGAATAGAAAAGTGCCTAGTATAATTCTACTAGCCATTTTGGTAAAACTGTGCATAGCTTGTATAAACATCCAATGGTTTTGCTGAGCTCTATCGTTAGTTTGTCTACATGCGTATTCCATGTCAAGCCTTCAGTAGATCATAGGCCTGGAAACTTCTTACTGGTGACCTGCTCTATCTCGCTGCCCTCAAACAGAAGAAATTATCGTTACGGGGCTTATTAGTTCTTTACACATGATCAAGCATGCTCATTTTTATATGCGTCCTTAAACATGAATATGTATGTTACAGGTTAAAAAATGTAACTTCAATTCCTTGCCTGGTAGATTGGCAGCGTCAGCATAATTATTCAGAATTTCCGGTAAATTGTGCTTAGTGGACTGCAACGAATATTCGATGCGAAAGCTCGGTACATACCACTTGCGTATAAATGAAGGCCGTTGATCCGCGACGTCACCAGGTCACGTGACCCAAAACCTATAGGGATAGAATTTTCTAGGGATTTTTCATGATTGATTGATTTGGGGGGTTGACGTCCCAAATCCAGCTATGATTGTGAGAGACACCGTAGTGAAAGTATCCGGAAATTTCGACACGGGCCTCAACATTTCGCCTCCACGAAATGCAGCAGAAAAGTAACCACGCATTTCACATTGAAAAAGTAACACCCCCTGGCATTCGAACCCACAACTAGCCAGGTTGCAGCGGTGGGAGCTGGAAGCGCTACCGATCACGCCACCGAAGGGCTTGCAATACGGAGCAAAACACGGGCCCAATATATTTACTTGACCGCTTTACAAGTTGCATCTAATTTTTTTTATTATTGATGTAAAAATAAATTAAGGAGTTGTCGCCATTTTTGGTGACGGCTACCCCTTTTCGCTTAGATAATAAAAAAAAGAAAATATAATAATAAACTCGTCCCAAAGGAGTCCGCTCGCGTCTCACACACATCAACACTGTAAGAACGGTCCAGTCAGTAATTGTCCCCGATTTCCGTCTCTTGGAAGAAGCGTTGAAGTAGTGATGGTCCGCCTAAAGCAAACGCATTTAACAGGCAAAATTGCCCTTAAATTAACATCACCACCCTTTCACTGGACTCTTGGTTCTCAGGCGTGGTACCGCCCCCTAGTACCAACGGAGCGGTAAACTGCCGCGTTAATATGCGCGAAGGCAGTAAGCGTTTCAGTAGCTTCGACGCCTCTATCACCGCGCAGGCTTCGGCTATAGAGTTTCCTACTAAAAAGCTAGAGGGAAATGTGGTCCTATTGTCTGTGCGAGCTTTAATTAAACAAGGTGCTTGAGCCGTCATGGAGATGAAGAGCATGACATAGACTTGCCTAATCTTCGTTCTTCTGGTTTCATATGGCTTTGTGACTTTAAAAAAATAGGTCATTTACGACAAAATAGTGCACTAAAACGGAAGATTTTCGAATAACTATGTGCACGCGCAGGTATTCTTTCGCGGTTAAAGAAATACTGAACGCTGAGAAATTTAGCAATATTGCGCGATATGGCAATGATGCCTCCTCTGCTGGCGCCCAGATTTAGCAGCGTCCATGAAGGTTTAAGTTCCAGATATAGTTGTGTTCGAACTTAACAGCCATACCGATAAACTCCGTCCGAAACTACACCTGAGCTTCGATCTCAGCTGACATTTTGAGCGTCGTCCGCAGGCACTTCTGTATATCGCCCACTGGGCGTCTGCAACGCAAGATAAGAATGCGCCTGCTTGTCGCGTTCTGTCGGCGTTGGAGTAGTCAGACAGCGAGATTGAAATGCTTTAGTACAAGATATACGAACAGCCTTGTCACAAAGGGTGCGTGTCAGCCATGAAAGCGACCCTATGCTTACAGATTCTGTCGCATCCGGAGCAAAAGAAAAGAAAAAAACAGCAAAGCCGGATCGATAAGGTTCCAGAAACGCGGCGCAAATACCTCTAAAGTTGGGTAAAATACCACTGCAAATAACATGTGTAGCCTTCCATCAACGAACACGACAACGAAGCAGACTGCATAGCACCTCATCATTGCAAACGATTTTAGTATACATGCGACAGCCTGATGATCATTAGCAGTAAAGCGCACACAACAGCTGCTGCTTTCTTCGCGTAATGGAAATGTGTAGCAACGTCACTCGCGTTACTGAAGCTAAAGAACGGGAATAAACAAATCCACCAGAACGTTTGAAGCCACAGGTACAAAGACTAGATAAATTCATGTCATACCCACCATTCCCTTGGCAGCTTCGCATTGCTTCGGCCACGGCCGCTACATAATTTGTCTTGTGTGACGTATATGATAGTCATTTGCGCTGTGACGCGCTTTTGGTCCAGGCACGCAAAGACGGCAGTCGACAAAAAAATAATGCGCCTTTCGCACAGCGATGTGTGCGTTCAAAAAACGATCCGCTGACAAACACTTCGGTTTCGCTTGCAAGGTTTCACCGTTTCCGTACGCTCCTGGTTTCTGTCAAGTTTGCGCAAGGTGCTGGTGCCTTGAATGCAGTATATCCGGAGAAATGTGAGTCGTTCGAGAGCTTTCGCTTGTGTGCAACTGTCGAGAATGCCTGTACAGCATCTAGATGCTGCTGATGTGTACATGCCAGGGCTTCACATGTCCGGAATACCTAACCACCCCACGCCCCTAGATACGCCAGATTTTCTGTCTGCGAAGACAGGTTTCACTTTCGTCTTATGCCGATTCCTATGACAAAGGAATCAACCACATTTTTATGAACTTGAGGGCCCAAGTACATTTGGAGCGATCTTAGCGCTGTATCAGTGAAAAGAAATAAACCCTGTGCTTATCACGGCACATGGGCGCGATATAGCTTCTGTTTTCAGTTGCGGGGTGTCCAAGAGAATTGCGATTTTTCTTCATAAGAACCTTTTCACATTGCCGAAAACACGACTTTCGCGAGGAGGACACGTTTGATAAGCCAGAAAATGTGCAATAAGGAAGTACAGGTAGCGACGCCTGCACGGGTGTTCACGCACTAATATGCATTACGTCCAACATATTTTACGGCTTCTGCTGAATCCTACTAAAGGTATTTTAAATAAAATAGATACACATTGCAGTCTAAGGAAGCCAGAGACTTAACACGCCATGTTTCAGACAACCCTAGTGTACCAGTGTGATGAGAAAGCGTCGGAAAAAAGGACTTGTTTTGTGACGTGGTGTGATAGTGATGAGGCGAGATGCAAACGTGCAACTATGATGGAATTGTGATAATCATTCCCTGCTGTATAAATAACGGAAACTACTGAAATTAACTAACGTGTACTTCCCCAATGATAACAAAATACACTCACGCACAGCGTCTTAACATCCCTAAGCCCGGTATCGGGCCGACATGCCTCTCATAAATTCCTCCAGAAAGTTCGGCGCTGCATGTTTCCGGAAAGGCCTATGGAGTAGGGTAAAAATAGGAATAATTGCTGTGATTTTACGTTCCAAAACCACTCTGTGTTTATGAGAGAAGGCGTAGCGGAGCGCTGCGGATTGGTCGACCACCTGGTGTTGCTAACTTTGATTGATTGATTGATTGATTGATTGATTGATTGATTGATTGATTGATTGATTGATTGATTGATTGATTGATTGATTGATTTGTGGGGGTTAACGTCCCAAAACCAGCTCTGATTGTGAGAGACGCCGTAATGGAGCTGTCCGGAAATTTTGACCACCTGGGGTTCTTTAACGTGCAGAGACATCGCACAGCACACGGGCCTCAACATTTCGTCTCCATCGAATGCAGCCGCCGCAGGCGGGATTCGGTCCCGCGACGCTTGGATTGAATTAAATTCAATTCAATTCAGTTTATTCCGACATCACAGGAGACATAACAAAAGTCACAACAGTGACGTTGTGGGGCGAAAGCAAAAAGCCAGTAAGGCTTGACGAGGGCTTTCGCACCATTTGACAACATAGCAACAGCAGCATGAGATTATCAGCCGTTATACAATATCAAAACATGTACTTCAGGGTCATACCGATTTGCATTTTATTAACACGCAGGAAAACATTTAAAGAAAGGAACAGTATATATGGTTTATTGTAAGAAACTGTTTAATGTTAGTGGCAGTAAGTAGCTCATCATTTGGCGACCATAGTTAGTACGTGTGTAAGGGATTTTCCAGTCATCAGTTGCTCGCGTGCTATAAGGGCACGTATAGGGTGTCAAACGCGCTAAATCAGTAAGACAAGAGTCGTGATTCTTTTGGGCAAGTACGATATCGCTTCATTAAAGCTTTATTGTACATGTCAGGCAGTGGTTTTAAATTAAAAGCTTCGAAAATGGGTTTGGAATGTTCATCGCGAGGAACACCTGTAATTATGCACACACCTTTTTTCTGTAATCTATATATTCGGCCTAAGTTCTTTTCCGATGTGGTGCCCCATACTAGATAGCAATAGCTTAATGTAGATAAAAATAAGGAATTATAAAGTAATAGTTTAACTTTTTGTGGCAAGAGGAAACGTAAACGCGATAAGATACCTACAATACGAGAAAGTTTGGTATGGACCAAACTTTCTCGTATTGCAGCCGAGTACCATAGCCATCAGCAGCCGAGTACCATAGCCACTAGACCACCGTGGCGGGGCTGTTCTTAACTTTGACTAACATCGCACAGTAGACGTGCATGTATCGTTTCGCCTTCACTGAAATGCTGCCGCAGCGGCTTTCGGCTCAGCAGTCAAGTGCACTAAAGCCTGGACCGCTGTGGCAGTTCAAGTGGAGTGTCCGGGCGCCTACGCAAGCGGGGAGCTTTATAGCTTGTGGCCCATTAACAAGTGATGCATTAGTTGCCCCTCTCTACTGGCGTCCTCGTCCTCGGGTTAGCTTTCCGGCCTGTTCCGGTACCGCTGTTTCTGGGCACTCGACGCGATAACCATGAGAACGTTTGTCGACAGCCTGCAGGAAGAACTCTCCAAGCAACTTGCTCTCAACGTCACTGGTCGTCGCGCCGAGAAGTCTTTCCAAGTGGCACACTCGGCTAGGCGTCCGGATGCCGAGGGGCATAGAAGCTCATTCAACCTCTGATGTTTTAGTGGTGTGACACGGGTGACGAGCAGTTCTCTGAGCACTTTGTAAGCCTTCAAAAGGATATGTTGTTGAGCTAGTTGGTTCATTTCTTGAAGCAATAGGTATGGCGCTAAGTCGATGTCACAGGGACAAGACAGAACGTTCGTTCGTTGCCGAGGTAGGGACAACAGCTTTCGTTGCCGAGATAAGGACTAGCGGATCGTGTGCCCCACTGGCTACTGTATATCGAAGGCTGTGGACGAAGCCGTGGAACTTTGTGTTGTCGGCGGTGATGCTTCGGGCGGTAAGTTCGAACTCCACCGGGACGAAGCAAAGCCGTAAGTCAGCTGTTCAAAATAGACCCAGTTTAACGTTGACGGCGGGGATCACTTCCCTAGTGTCCATGCACAGGATTCCTGTTAAGCCTCGCGTCCGGGTCACCAGTGTTGGGGCGTATGTAAGCGCTGAGACAGAAATTGACAGCGTGGGCCCCACATAACTGATTTATTCTCCTGCAAATAAGTTTTGCAAAATTCCGGTGGTTGGAGCCCCGTTTACGAAACTGAAAATTCGCATCCACCTATTTGTAGCAGAAAGTTTCAATAAAAATCCATCCTGAATTCTGAGAAATTGCTATGGAACTTGTAAGAGCTGCATCCAGAAATCTGTCAAATCGGTACTCCGTAGGGAACTCTACCTTCCTGAACTCTGCACAACTGAATTTCCATATTCGTGCATATGCGCTTCGAGCTCTCGATCGATTCGCCCTACCGTTGTGAATCGCTAGCCTCCTGGTTAGCTCAGTCGGCAGAGCGAGAGCGTCAGAGTGGCGCTGTTTTCAATATTGAAACCCGGACTAGAATGAATTTTTCAACTAAGGAGATCTCATTTCTCAGAAATTTATATGCCTGTCGGTTACTGCTACGAATTAGTGGTTGCTATTTTTTTCATTCGTAATTTATTCTTTGCCTCCCCCTACCCGTCGTGACCTTACCCTCGGCGTAGTGGTTCGAGTCAGCTCAGGTTTCACCAGAGTCTGCACCCTCTCTTCGCCGCCAGTGGCTATTGTGTCCTCTAAATATGCAAGGAGAGTTGTCCGCTAGCGACAGCACACAGTCTGCTATGGACCGCTAAATTTTAATTCCGCTGTAATACGGTTTCCTCTAAATCGAGGTTTCGCAAAGCTTTGTCTGTCAGTACACGACAAGGTAAGGAAGAAAATTGTAGAAAGAGACTTCTGCCATCTAAACGATTTTTTTTTTTGCCCTTTCGGCGCGCTGCAAGTCGCAAGTATAGCGAACGTCCTACGATAATGAACTAGACGCAAGCGCTAGGGCGACTGTTCTGAAGCACTTAAAGGCGTTAAATCGGAGTTGATGTGGATCTGAAGGCAATGAGAAGCGTACACTGTAAAATTATGTCGACTATACAGCTCATCATAAATGCCAAGCTCGCCTTATGTAAAGCGAATCACCTCACCCGACTTTTGCCTATTGGGTTGCGTTCTCGCTTCACCACTCACTTCCCTGTGCACTCGACCGTTCTATGGCTTATCTTGGCACGTTCCTTTGACGGTAGCCTTCCGCTCGAATTCAATGCAAATGAATTCGAACGGAAGACAAAAGGAATGTCTCTTTTCGCGGGCTACGACCGTAGCGGAATTAAGCCTAAATGTTCCCTTGAAACAGGTTTGGCGAACTACTTTTATGACAGGTGTATTTATGTTTTCCAGCTAAGACCTCAACTTTCAGCCTTCAAAATAAACTATAACGTGGCTATGTGGAAATGGCGAATTTGACGCGTTCGTCGCGGTGTGGGCAATATTTGCAAATAGTGGAAATAGTGAAAGTAATCGAAAATGTCGTACAAATAAATAAAAATAAATTTTTTCTTCAACCTTTTCAAATTAGGCTAATTAGCACTCAATGCACGCAGACCTAAAGCAAAAGATATCTTTCTTTGTAGCGGCAATATTTCGAAATTTATATTCTTGTTCATCTTCAAAGTTGTCGGGTGCGTAAAACAGTGGCTCTGATAGAATAAATTTGATACTCGTTTCTATGATTCAACCGCATCTGGACTGCCGATTCATATCAAATGAAATTAAATCATTTTTAACTTCCCATAAATAAACAAATTCTGGTGAAGTTCGTTGGCTAAAAGCTGTGTATGTATAGCTTTACAGGACCAATTACCCCTTCTCGGGGCATTTGGGACAAAGACGATGTTTACAAAATATGTGATACACCATAAAATGAAAAAGAACGTAGCATATATACGTTATCGCATAACACCAGTCACCTATATAGCAAAACTACGTACAGAATCACTACTACAAAACATCCTACAAAAATACCCCAAAAGGAAGCTACATGAAATGCGGAAAAAACAGGCAGATCCCACTTGCAGTGGGCATCAAGGAAATGCGAAGCATGCATCAGGAAGGTAAAATGGATCTATATTGTTTTCTCGCTATACCGACTTTGGTACACATGAAGTTGACGAAATGGCCGCAACAGCATCAAGACTGTGGCATGTAAACCATGCCGCTCATGACAAGTATGTCACGATTGTAATGTTATGACCTGTCATTTACGTTCGTCATGCAGTCGCGTTGTGCCATAGCAATTTTGGTATACATCCAATTAACAAAACGGCCAGGAAAGAACCAAGGCCGTGGCATGTAAGTCATGCCGCTCATGATATGCACATCATGATTTTCATGTTATGGCTTGTCATTTATGCTCATCATGCCGTCATGTTGTGGCATACCAATTTTCTTATGCATCCCATTAACGAAACGGACAGGAGAGCACGACGACTGTGGAAAGTGAACCATGCCGTTCATGAGACGCATGTCCTGATTGTAATGCTATGGCCTGTCAATTATGGTCGTCATGCCGTCATGTTGTGGCATACCAAGTTCCGTATACATTACATTAACGAAACGGCCAGGAGAGCACCAAGACTAAGGCATGCAAATCATGCCGCACATGACGTACATGTCACGATTTTCATGTTATTACCTGTTATTTATGCTCGTCGTGCAGTAATGTTGTGGCATACATCCCATTAACGAAAGGGCCAGGAGAGCACCATGACCGTGGCATGTAAATCATGCCGCTCATGACATGCATGTCATGATTTTCATGCTATGACTTGTCCTTTATGATTGTCATGCCGTCATGTTGTGGCATATCAATGTTCATATACATACCATTAACGAAACGGACAGGAGAGCACCAAGACTGTGCTATGTAAATCATGCTGCTCATGACATGCACATCATGATTTTCATTTTATGACCTGTCATTTATGTTCTTCATGTAGTCATGTTGTGCCACACCAATTTTCGTATACATCCCTTTAATGAAGCGGTCAGGAGATCAAAAAGTCGTAGGCTGCTGGATGGATAGATAGATAGATAGATAGATAGATAGATAGATAGATAGATAGATAGATAGATAGATAGATAGATAGATAGATAGATAGATAGAGAACGCTCAACGTCGCCGCAGTTTGCTAAGAAATGCTTCGCATTTAAAAGTAAAAAGAAGCAAGAAAAAAAGAACAAATACACTATACCAGCAAAAAAAAGAAGCTATCAGAGAAAACCATATACAGGTGCCTTACTTTTTTGGGGGATAGGGTGCCGGGGGATAGTGTGACATGCATCACACAATACTCAGCATTAATCAGTAACAAGATAATACAAAGAATAAATTTGCAGTGACATATTTTTATTATACAATCGATTTGCTAAATGAGAGATGGACAGTCTGAGGGAAAATAAAACACTACAAAAAGTACATTTGACACCGCCAAAGGTTTGCTTATTTTTAAAAAAGAAGCACCAAGATTCTTTGAATCAGAACGTTTTACATGGCTACATTTCTTTAGGGCCATTGGCAGGTTTTATTGCATTGTTTGCGATTTCTAGTTTTTGCGAAACCTTGGAAAAAGCCAAAGAGCAGTGCTCTATTTCGTGATGTAGCACCTTTTGCAGATAGATATGCGTTACCTTTAAAGGGCCCCTTAACCACCCGGAGGTAAAAATTTAGTTGTGATGTTGCTTTTGTGCCGGTGTACGCAACGAACACGTAGCCGCAAGAATTTTTCGAAACGGTGCCTAATTAGTGGAGTTACACGCGGTTGATTATTAAAACGCGGCGCTGGCTTGTTTCGCTCTCTGATGATGATGATGATGATGATGATGATGATGATGATGATCGTGGTTTGGTTAGGAAAAGACGCTAATTTCTGGAGCCCGTTTAGGGAGCACGGCCAAGCGTCCTTGGAGGTGGGAGAAAGTGAGTGGAAGGGATAGAGAGGGAGAGAAAGGGCGTAGTGGAGGGCTCCGGTAATTTGGACCACCTGGGGTTCTTTAACGTGCACTGACAACGCACAGTTCACGGGCCTCTGGCATTTTCGCCTCCATCGAAAATGCGACCGCCGCGGCCGGGATCGAACCCGCGTCTTTCGGGTGGGACTCTCCTGCGCCCCACCGGCGCTTGCCGGTGCCACCTCTTCGCCTAGTGCTCCTCCGAATATCACGTGACATACATCGCCGATGACGCGCATCCGGTTGACGCGTGCTGGTGTTGGTTGCATCCGGTTGTTGGTGCTGTGTCAACGCTCTGTGCTTGCGCTGTCCGTCGTGCTCTGACAGTTGCTGCAGTTTCTAGTGGGCTATACCTGGCTTGCACTTGCGTGGCGTAGCGCAGTCACGAATTCACAAGCCTGCACTCGCGAACAGCACAAGAACGACACACGACGAGGCAAAACAAATAGGCAGGAAGCGCGTGCATTTGCGAGCAGACTAACCGGAAGGCGAAGTTCTCCTTCGACCAATCAGCGGACTCTTGTGACGTCACCAAAGACCACAATGTCGTCGCGGCTAACTTTGTATGCCGGAAATAGCTGGCGAGGCACACGGGATTGTTTATCGAGTTTGTGGAGCGGCCGCGGCGCGTAGCGCTGCCGCATTTGACATAGTTCATCGTGGGGCCATTCTCAAATCGATGCGCGTGTTAACTTGAAACGGGCAAAAAATGTCAGGGGTGGTTTAGGGGCCATTTAAGGAGCTGTCCAAACAAAGCAGAATAGAAATAACGGGGTTGCAGATGACGAAAGGTACAGAAGTTTTCAAACTTAATGTTACCAATATACTGACACGCTAGTCGTGTTGATGGCAAGTAATTTAGACTAGGTACATGGTGGTATAAGGTACTTCCGTAAGGTTTGAAGCCTCATTTACTGCATTTATTGCGATAGCAATTATATGGTTTCTACATCGGGGCTTCCACCATGTCGTCGCCGTGATGTCACGTATATATATATATATATCGAATTGTCAAAGAAAGAGCACACCGACACCGCTTACGCAGGGAGTCCTATAAAGAGGAAATTTCTAACAAACAAGCACGCAGCTTACGCCCTCAAGGCCACAACGTTGGAAATCTCGAAGGAACGCGCTCGCATGGTGCCACGGTGCTGGGCAAAGCTTTCCGATGGCGCGAAGTTCACGCTTCTCAGTGTGAGAAATTAAAAGAACACAACTTAGCTCGCAGTTCTGCCGCGCCGTTATCTCTGCCGCTGAACCGCTGCTTTAGCGCCGTTTCACGATCCCTCGTGTCTTCCCCCGTGCCGTGAGGTGAACGCTTTTTCCCCTGCTCAATTTCCACAGCGTGGTACGCCCGCAATATTTGCCATACAGCAGCAACATGGATATTTTTTGGTGGCCTGCCCGCTGGCGCAGTTTCTGATCAGTAGCCCTATTCTGCTTGCGAGCAGCACGTCGGTGTCATTCATTCCCTTCGTGCGAGTCTGCTCGCGCCTAAGCATGCCTACATGCTTATTTAATAAATCCGCGTTCACTACAATTCAGATTGCCCCTAATACTGCTGGCCTTACTTCGCACTGGTATCGCATTCATTGCTTCGCCCTTCTGGCCAAACTGTGACTTTGTGATGGCCGCCGACAGAAAACTGCAGTAATTTGTGTTTGAGACAAGAAGAGCATGTATATTTGTAATATCGCCTTCGTGGGTAACTTATTTCTACAACGAGCCAGCACACGGGCTGCACAACTAGCTTTCTTGCCGATATTAACAATGTGTTGGTTCCCGCTGAGGTTCCAAAAAAGTGTAGCACCGAGAAATTTGCGCTCATCTATGAAAAGAATGTTTCCGCGTGCGTAAGCTAAAAACTGCATTGATAAGATTTTTTTATTTTTGCCCGGTAAGCTATGGAAGTTGCCTTCACTGGATAATTTTTAATAAATTTTAGTATACCACATAGGAAGCTCGTGTAATCATCTACTGCGCCAAATAATTAACTCGTTAGCGTGAGGGAAAAATGACGTTTATGTCCTCTGCCTATATGACAATGCTCACACTGGGATAATATGAACAATGTGGATTATGTAACTTCTAAATAACATTGGTGCTGGCACACCTCTTTTGAGCCTGCCATTCAAAACAGGTTAGTATGATGACCACCGATTACCTGACTAAAGCATTGCTGCCTGTTCTACAACTATGGCGTTATCAATTTAAGTGCCGTTCCGCGAATTTCATATGACTCTAGCTTAAGCAGTAAAACGTTGCGATTAATGCAATCGAAGGCTGTGGTGAAACCAAGATAAAAGAGCTAACCTGAAAAGGTTTCGTTCAATATGTCGCAGTAGTATTTCCTTAAGAATTAGTACTGCTATAATTTTGTGAAGTGGAACTTATTACAAAGCCATTGCAAGTCTTGTAGCCAACCTTCCGAAAACAGCCGCTCCGGTTTGTTGGACGCGGGACGCACCTCCACCGCCTCACCGCGGTTGATGTACCCGTAACGCACCCGAGCAGTCATCCTCTGGCTCAGCTGATGTCGCCAAGTAATCCTTTCTCTGTGTCGCGCGCGCGCGCGCGTGTGTGTGTGCGTCCTTCGATTTTGCATGCCAAGAACTTCAGTCGGGCGCTCGCACCGGCAACATATTTGTGAGACCTGTATTTCCTAACAGTCGTCACAGGTGCGCAATACTTCCATTATTCCTCAAAATGACTGTAAAGTTCCAGAAGGGACCCCGCCCTTTCGCTCGTGGCTTGACGTGGACAGAGGGGGTGGAGTTGACACTCTCTTAGACTCGGTGACCGTGGGCGTTGGAGGGCGACCCCTTCATACGGACGTCCGTGCAGTAGTTCTAATTATTTCATATTTCCTAACTAGGAACCTAGGGACTTCGAGTTGTATAAAACGAGCCGCCCAGTTTACGCTCAGCACGATAGTTTCGTCATACCCCCCCCCCCCCCAAGCAGAGTAAATAAACTTATATTATGTTTACTCATTCCCATATACTGTGCCTCGACTCTCTTCTCCCGAAGCACCAGGGCCTGAAGTTTTACTTCTCCACTCAGCAAAATGCTACCCGATGTTCGGTTTTTGCTGCAGCCCAGTCGCAGCAAACTGGTGCCAGCGTCGGAACTGACTCTGTCTGGACAATGGCCGCAGTACGTGAACGCTTTTTTTTTTTTTGTCTTCACTGAGCTGTTATCAGGCTTTGTTGTGAATTTTTTTAGGGAAGGTGGTGATTTTGGGAGATATTGCTCTGCGTTCACGTGAGCACGGAAAGGCAGCGTTTTTGTAATAGAGAAGAACCAGCAGCGCTTGCGGCAACCACAAACTTGAAGGCACCGGAAAAAATATAACAGAACCCGTTTGCTAGAGTTAGCGAAAAGATTGAGTTTGAAGGTTCGGGAGCAAGTGAGAAAGCTGGAGATTATCGAGGCTATCGAGAACCTTGAGGCAGACGACGACGAACTCTGGAAGTGTCTGGAGCTGTTTGAGGAGTATGAGAACCTAAATCGCGTAGCAGAAGAAAGAAATAAGAGATGGATAGCTGGTGAGAGCAGGCGTTTGTAAATGGAGCTTGAGATAAAGCGGCCTCGCTCGAGGTGCTCCAAATAGTAGAGTAGGTAGCATCCAATGGAGTAAAACGAAGGTCGTTCAGACTGACCGACCCTATTCAACCCTACAGCTCCGGATAGGACCTACGTCTGTGTTTGGTAAAGTTCCAGCGTACATGAGAGAATGCGGCCTTACTGCCGTGTGAGGGCGTCGATATAATAGCCCGCTTTACAAAAGAGAAAGTATAGACGACTACGACCAGATTAAGTAAAGCCAGTTATAGAGAGCTATAGATGGCAGTGTGTAAAGCAAAGCACTGTTTTGTACAGGACAGTAGACAAAAGATGAGAAAAGAGTGAGGGTGAGGCGGAAAGGAGGAGGAGGGAACGCCGTCAGCACCACTGCCTGCTCAGTCTTGTGACCAATAGTTTGTAGTTGCTCCAGTTGCTTTCTAATGGCACAGACACATGTCAAGCCAGAACAAACGAGCTTCGAAAAATCCATGTAATATCCATAAATCTAATGTTAGCTGAAGCACACGGCATCAGCTGCCAGAGACACTAGCGATAGAGTTCGTTCTCGTAATTATTCCATGACACCCTACAGCTAAACTGATATGTCGGAGACAGTTGTTGAGAGTTCGCTCAAGATTTTTTGCTATGATCTCGGAACAAATCGGGTTATCTTCTGGCGTATGCAGCACGTCAATTGACGGGAAAGGAAGCAAAAACAAAGGATATACACTAAGAGTAGTGATTAATAAACTTAGTACTTCGAACAAGACGTCAACAGAGCAGTCGTTGAATAACACCGTCGCTTGATGGACTCTATACTCGTTTGCACAATTCCTTGTCATAGACAGTGTAATTTTCTGGCCCGCATAGCAGGTGGTATATGAAGAAGCAGGCCGATTTGATATTGTGGACACCATCATCCTTAACCCATAGCTCGCAACCTGCAAATAGAGCAGTATCAGTGAAACAGATTTTACTCACAAACTAAGATGTTACGGAAGGGATCCAAAAATCGGAAACAGCAGGAAAAAGAAGCTCGCACACACCATTATTTCTGTGAGGAAGCCTCATTATCTCGCAGTTCTCGTACTCCAAAAAGGCCATTATATAATCGATGGTGAAGTCCTTTTCTGAAATGTAAGAGCAAACAGGAAACCGCAATTATATCAAGGCAAACGAACAACTAGGAATCACATAAGGCAGTTCAGGCGAACCCCTTAAGACTAGTAACAAGAGCTTTGCAATATGATTCACCGGAATGAGAATTTGTGGACCTAATGTAGCGAATGTAACTTAAGATGGACTAAGCAGAGCATAATGATGTCCCTGCCATCGCACGTTGCGATAAGTCATCAGCTGCATTTGAAGCATTGGGTCCAATTTAAGGGGAACCACTGCAAGCGCACTTTCCGTTAGGTGGGAAGCGAAATATAGAGCTTCCGAAATACGTAAGCAAAATGAATTCCCCATTAGCTTAAGGGTTGAAGAGGAGATCGGAAGTGAGGATCAAGCAGCATGGTTATGTTCGCAAGTAATCCGGTGGTAACATTTTTGCCTGGCTCTTTGATGAGAAAGAGAAATGCGCAAGAGTAATGATTTTTCCGCTCGGGTTCTAGCAGTAGACGAGGAAAGAAGGAAGCGTCGTAACTCTGTCATGGCGCCTCAGGAACTCGAAGGTAACGGCACTAAGCGCTTTAGCTCGATGAAACCATCTTGCTCGGTGCCCAATAAATGACTGCTTAAACACTGTATCATTAAAAATTCAGCCAAATAAGGTTTCTTCAACTGTACAGTTGCTTTTCTCACACGGTGCTTCTACTAAGTTGTTTTTTTTTTTCGTTTTATCCCCTTAATTTTTCCGTGGCGTTGCGAACATCCCGAGGTTTATAATGACACGTATAGCACTGCCGCGACCGTATACAGTTCTCTCCTGGTTAAGTCAACGACGCATATCTTTTCCGAGAAAACCTTTCTATGTTTGGACAAGTGCATGTTTTTACGACTTGTGAAAGGCACTCAAAGTGTAGGTACAAAGCTCAGTAGATGTGCGATGCGCTGCCGTATATTACCGAGTGACGTTGAAGACTCAATCACGTTTGGAATAGGGTATCCGTCCGATGCCTTGACCCAGGCGTATGCACTTCTGTTTTTCCTGCGGTGAGAAATATAACCATCTGAAAATTTAGAAGAGTACGCGCACCATAGCTAAGGCAGATTGGTTAATTGCAGAGTGGCGCGAAGAAAACAGAAATGTAGTGTTGTTCATGCTGACAGCAGGGCAGAACAATGACGCAAGTACGAAAGATAAACAGGAGAGGCGCTGACTCGAAATATATCTCGTTGCCAGAAAAGGGGGGGTGGGGGGGTGGCATATATCTGCCTTCCGTTTACAACACATTTATAAGCTCTCATTGAGACAAATCAAAACGATCTCCCCAATTGCCAACTGATGCGTAATACTTCAGTGCGATAGGAATGTCCTTTGTAATTAATTCTGTGTAAAGTTTCTTTTTTCTCTTGGAGGCAACTGCAATAACATGCGAATTCATAGAACCCTAACTATGTATGCCCAAACCTATAGTATTATTTCACACAATTTTCACCAGCGCTAGTCTTGTTTCAATGTGGAGCTGCGTTTCCCTTGTTTTGGACAAACCACAATTCCCAGAATTCCTCAGATACAGCTGAAGGAATCATTTTCAGGGTAACTTACCTCAACGCCTGTGACCTAGCACACTCACCTCTTCCCGCAATCCAGTGTACATGCGCGTGCTCTATGTATATATGAGACGTAGCACTTCAGTGATGTGCCACAAAAAGAATATTAGTGAAGTGCTATGTTTCATACTCATATTCATGCAGCAGCTGAAGTTAGGCTACGTCGCCTAACATATATATATATATTATGAGAATTAAAGGTGATTTCGACTGTGATACCTGCAACTGCATATACCTACTTCAGTGTTCCACTTGCAAATTTCAGTACATTGGACAAACTGAAACGGCATTTCGTTTGCGCTTCAATAACCACAAGGCGCATGTCACTGCTCTACCCGATCTACCCCTATCTAAGCACGTCATCGTTCAAGGGCATTCACTCGACAAACTAACAACAACCACACTAGAATCCGGCTTCAGATCCCACCACGAACGAGAAGTGCGCGAATCATTTCTCATCTACAAATTTAAGGCTGTATCATCTGGCATAAATGAGAGCGCAGGAAAACTGACATTCCTGCCCGTGTAGCGGACTGACAGTTCGTCAGTAAAATTACTCTGTGTATGACGCAATACCAGTTTTTTACATGTTTTATACTGTGACATGCCTTTTCTAGGTTTTATATTTTTATATTTTACACTTGTTTTCTGTTAGACATCGTTTTTTCGTTGTTTGACACCATTTTCTGAATGACGACTTTTATTGTTTTACGTCTGTTCTTTTAGCTCCTTTAGCGCATTCTTGTTTACAACATAAGATTCATCGTTGTTGATTTTTTTCATGCTTTACACAGGTTCTCGTTGCTTTATTCCTGCCCTTGTGTTAATCGGCGATATTCACTGTTATCCCGGATTCGTTCAATTCTGCCATACATGTATAATCTTTGCGTATGTACCCGTCGTGTGCCTACCTGTAAAATCGGTATGTCATTGCGCACAGTTCACTTTCTATTACAAACATTGTCTGTTGATTGGCTTTCATGCGGTCATCCTGCAATCACGATGCACGAGTGTTCAGTCGTCCATGCGATAGCAATGATACGATAGTTGTGTGTTTGGGGGCCCCCTCTTATGGTCATGCAGATATATATATAAACAGCAATTTTTCATATGCACTGTATTTCCTGATGAAAGCCGGACCACCGGCCGAAACGTTGAAAGTAAAAAAGTTCTTGCACGTTCGTCCGTTTCTTCACTGCTCATATTCGTCTGGATCCGCAGACACATTTACTGGATTTTCAATACTATGGATCCTGCACGGACAACGTCGAGAGCGACCTCATCGAAATTCCCGAAGACAACCGTGACGACAGCTGTTGTAGGGGATTCACAGACCAGGTACCTTTTTCATCACTTTGATCCGCTCCGTGAAGGCACTCCAGCCTTCATATGTCGGTCGGGAGCTGGCATAGAAGACGTACCGGAACTTTTGAACTTAGTTCCGCCTACTACAAGAACCCTCATCGTAAATGTTGGTACCAACAATCTCGCAAGGAGCACAGGACGTGTGACCTTTGAAATGTACAAGGAATTGCTTGGTTTCATTCTAAGCAAAAGACCCCACATTCAACGGATATACGCCAGCCTCATCCTTCCCCGATGCGTCAACCGCCGCCGCGGTGGCCACAACGAAGCAGCGGTGCGCCACTGCAACCGCGAGGCCTGCGACTTCAACAGCCGCCTTCGACAGCTCTGCCGACGTTCCCGACAAGTTTTTTTCCTTGACCACGCCTTGGAGTGGTTCCCGCCTAATCGTGTCCTGGCCGCCGACGGAGTGCACCCAAGTTTTGAAGGTGTAGCTTTGATGGCCAGTCACATCAACTACTTGGTCCTCCGTCATTCTTCTCATCCGTGGTCATCTTCCTGGTGCAACCACGCACCTATCAAGCCTGTGCAGCAGGCTACGTCTCCTGCACCTGCACTGGACAAGACCAGCAAGCCCTCCGCGAATGCATCGGAACCACAAGGGACCTCTACCGACGCCGACGCGCCGTCCCAGGCCCGGAGGCAACCACGCCCCTCTACTAAAAGGTGTGAGAGTGCTCTTTTTTCTTCTCGTCACTATGACTTACGAAGTGCCAAGCGTTCCGCCACGTTGGCGCCACCCCAGGACTGACTAGTGAATGCGCCAGCTGCGGCGACTGTATATTCTAAAAACTTTCTAAGAATTAGGAAAACTGTGGAAAAGCGCGTTCGTCATGACATGCATCAGTCTATGTTAGTTTCATATATCGCTTCAAAGAAAATACCGAAGGGGCTTAAGCTTTCGCTTAGACCAGCTACCTCGCAAATGAGTAAGCGTAACATCGACCGATGGAACGACACACTGCGGAATGCCTCGCTAAACCTCATGCGTATTGTGATCAGCCATTATGAGTCATCTGTGAAGGATCTGACTAACCGAGAACGCCAGCTACAGAGTGATCATCCGGTAAGCTCACGGGAGCATGCTTTGCTTGAGGATTATGAACTAAACAAGCGATCAAGAATTCAAGCTAAAAAACGTCGCAAAATGGTTCGAGACAACATTCAAGCACCACTAATGCCAGTACTCCCACCTGTGAACACTTCACTTAGTTCCAGTACTGATGAAAGGAACCGCTTTACTAACATCGTTAACATCTCGAGCATCCAATTGTCCAACCCAGAAATGTCCGTCCTTTCTCGTGGTCTGAACTTCTGCCCGGCGACTGGCGGGTACAACGAATTTCAGCTGGTCAAAGACCTTGATGATTTTGCACGGAACATGCGCCTACGTGAATTCTTTTACGGTCGATCCACGTCTAACAGCTTGCCCTCTGGTCGGCACTGGACACCCCCTGTACAAAGAGACAAATACTTAGACATGTATTGTTGTTGTTTTGTGGGGTTTTACGTCCCAAAACCAGTTCTGATTATGAGAGACGCCGTAGTGGAGGGCTCCGGAAATTTCGACCACCTGGGGTTCTTTAACGTGCACTGACATCGCTCAGCACACGGGCCTCAACATTTCGCCTCCATCGAAATGCAGCCGCCGCAGCCGGGATTCGATCCCGCGACCCTCGGATCAGCAGCCGAGTACCTTAGCCACTAGACCACCGTGGCGGGGCACTTAGACATGTATATTTCGGCTGTCCAAAAAGATATTCTTCATGCTTACAACCAGAATAACTCTTTTAAGCACAACCTCTCCATGGACGAAAGGCAGGCCATCAAAACTTTGCAACAGCGCTCCGACATCGTCATCAAACCCGCCGACAAAGGTGGCGCCATAGTAGTAATGGACGCCACCGACTACATCGCCGAAGCTTTAAGACAGTTGAGTGACATCAAACACTACAAACTGCTCGATCACGACCCAACTAAGGAATTCAAACAGATTGTCACCGACACACTGGGAAGCCTTTTCCGAGATGGCTGTATTGACAAAAAGACGATGGAGTCACTGATTCCACTCAGTCCGGTTGCGGGAAGATTTTATTTACTCCCGAAAATACACAAGCCTAATAACCCCGGTCGTCCTATAGTGTCGGCCATTGGCACGGTGACTGAACCTCTTTCGAGCTACGTTGACGCCCTCATCAAAGAGATTCCCCCGTCCTTTTCCTCGTATCTCAAGGACAGTAACCATTTTTTAACTGACATTCTTGATCTATACGTCCCCGACAATGCTATACTTGTTACGCTAGACGTAGCTTCTCTCTATACTAATATTCCACATGACGACGGCGTTCGGTCGGTAATTAGCGCTTATGACGAATTCCCCTCGGATAAACCCATCGACAGCTCCACTCTGGCCTCCCTTTTACAGCTAATCCTGCAATTGAACAATTTTGAATTTAACGGCACCCACTACGTGCAGGTGAGTGGTACCTCGATGGGCACCAAGATAGGACCTAATTATGCCAACACCTTCATGGGATTACTTGAAAGCAGATTTCTTGGCAGATGTGAATTAAAACCATTATACTATAAGCGCTTCATTGATGATATCTTCCTTGTATGGCCGCACGGAGAAAATGAACTTCTGTCCTTCATTGCCAGGTTTAATGACTTTCACCCGTCCATCACTTTTTCGCCGGTCTACTCAGCTTCTTCGGTAAACTTTCTCGACGTCACGGTATGCCTTTGTGGAAACAAACTAACAACCAAACTTTACAGAAAACCGACCGATAGACACCGCTACCTTCATATTGAAAGTAGTCATGTAAAACATAATAAGTCTAGCATACCGTATAGTCAAGCACTCCGTTTTAGAAGGTTGTGTTCTGCAGATTCAGACTTCCGGGATAATTGTGACAAGCTTCGTGATGCGCTCCGAGTACAGAAGTACCCGCCTCAACTAATTGACGACGCTATTAAACGTGCCACTGCAGCTGACAGAAGCGAGATTTTCAACTCGGACAAACGGCTTCCACAGCAACCTACCACTAACCTAGTCTTGACGCATTCCGCGTCGATGCCGAATCTCGCCAGTATCTTAAAAAGGCATCACAACATTCTCATGCAGAGTGAGCGCCTGAAAAACATTTTCGCAGAACCACCACGCTTAGTATACCGTCGGTCAAGAAATCTGCGCAATATGCTGACTTCGTCTAAGACAGTCCCGTCTGTGTATACCGGTTGCCGTCCTTGCCGCAAGCCACGTTGCAAGGTGTGCATACACATGACCACCTCGCAGTCAGTCCAGAGTTCGGCGTCCAATTTTGTTATGAGAATTAAAGGTGATTTCGACTGTGATACCTGCAACTGCATATACCTACTTCAGTGTTCCACTTGCAAATTTCAGTACATTGGACAAACTGAAACGGCATTTCGTTTGCGCTTCAATAACCACAAGGCGCATGTCACTGCTCTACCCGATCTACCCCTATCTAAGCACGTCATCGTTCAAGGGCATTCACTCGACAAACTAACAACAACCATACTAGAATCCGGCTTCAGATCCCACCACGAACGAGAAGTGCGCGAATCATTTCTCATCTACAAATTTAAGGCTGTATCATCTGGCATAAATGAGAGCGCAGGAAAACTGACATTCCTGCCCGTGTAGCGGACTGACAGTTCGTCAGTAAAATTACTCTGTGTATGACGCAATACCAGTTTTTTACATGTTTTATATTGTGACATGCCTTTTCTAGGTTTTATATTTTTATATTTTACACTTGTTTTCTGTTAGACATCGTTTTTTTGGTTGTTTGACACCATTTTCTGAATGACGACTTTTATTGTTTTACGTCTGTTCTTTTAGCTCCTTTAGCGCATTCTTGTTTACAACATAAGATTCATCGTTGTTGATTTTTTTCATGCTTTACACAGGTTCTCGTTGCTTTATTCCTGCCCTTGTGTTAATCGGCGATATTCACTGTTATCCCGGATTCGTTCAATTCTGCCATACATGTATAATCTTTGCGTATGTACCCGTCGTGTGCCTACCTGTAAAATCGGTATATCATTGCGCACAGTTCACTTTCTATTACAAACATTGTCTGTTGATTGGCTTTCATGCGGTCATCCTGCAATCACGATGCACGAGTGTTCAGTCGTCCATGCGATAGCAATGATACGATAGTTGTGTGTTTGGGGGCCCCCTCTTATGGTCATGCAGATATATAAACAGCAATTTTTCATATGCACTGTATTTCCTGATGAAGGCCGGACCACCGGCCGAAACGTTGACAGTAAAAAAGTTCTTGCACGTTCGTCCGTTTCTTCACTGCTTATATATATATATATATATATATATATATATATATATATATATATATATATATATAGAGAGAGAGAGAGAGAGAGAGACACACGGTCAAAATTCTTGTTTTATTAACGTGTCGGCCGGTGGGCCGGCCGAAACGTTAATAAAACAAGAATTTTGAACGTGTGTCTCTCTTTTCAACCCTACATTGGACCGCACCCATCGAACTTCAATCTGAAAATACCATATATATATCCAGTAAATGTGTCTGCGAATCCAGACGAATATGAGCAGTGAAGAAACGGACGAACGTGCAAGAACTTTTTACTTTCCAACGTTTTGGTCGGTGGTCCGGCCTTCATCAGGAAATCCCTGATGAAGGCCGGACCACCGGCCGAATCGTTGGAAAGTAAAAAGTTCTTGCACGTTCGTCCGTTTCTTCACTGCTTATTTATATATATATATATATATATATATATATATATATATATATATATATATATATATATATTGCCCTTAGGTTTCGTTTGTTTCGGGGTCGAGCAGTGTCCGCCGTCCGTCACGTTTGAGCGAAAGGCCCATCCACTCGTGATTACACTTTTGTCCTCGAGCCACTGCAACATGAAAAGTGATTATGCGATGGGAAATATAAGGAGATATGAAGAAAGAAAGGAACGAAAAGTAAGGAAGTAATAATGCGAGCAAATAAAAGGTCGCACGTCTGATGGCTTTGTTGCAATTGGCGTCGCAAGAGCCTTCTGCTGCCCCTGATACGCAACACCTTCTCTTAACCCCTCCCAGCCCTCACGCTCTTCCTCTCCTCTCTAACTCCTCCCATGATAGAGGCAAAGGAGATTTTGCTGAGTTCAATTCATATTTGCCGCGTTCGCCCTGCTCTCGAGCTATCTGCTGCACGGACCTTTAATTACTGTTGGCTAAAAGCCGACTAAAGAGCAGCAGCCTCTGTCGGCTTGTTTCCAAAGCGCATCTTGTCTTCGACATTATTTTTAACATGTTTATTCCTAATTTACTAACGTAAGAACCACTCCGACGTATATTTGGCATGGCACCAATTGGTATGGCACAACATGATTGCACGACAAACAAAAATGACACGTCATTACACAAAAATAGTGACGCGCAGCACAGTGGCAGCGAAGTAGAGAGGACGAGGAAAGCAGCGATAGTGGGACGCGTACAGCTGCTGCCGACGTCGACCGCGTTTCCCCGCACTCGCGCCGAACGCGCCCTGTGTCCGTGGTTCTAGCGGTGGCTGACCGGTTGCTACATTAGAGCATCTGATTCAACTTATTCCAGGCTACCATGGGTAGACCAGGGAAAGCAACGATACCAGAACAGCGTGTATATAATGCTCGAAAAAAATAATGCCATGCATGTCGTGAGCGGCGTGATTTATGTGCCACTGTCTTGGTGCTCTTGCGGCCGTTTCAGTAACTTCATATGTACCAAAATGGGTATAGCGAGACAAAAATGGAGATCCATTTTACGTTTCCGATGCGTGCTTCGCATTGCCTTGATTCCCACTGCACATGGGATGTGCCAATTTTTTTATTCCGGTAGCATTTATATGGACAGTCTCGGCGGGTTTTTGCCGTCCCCGTCGCCTCCATCGTGAACCGTATATGTATGTATGTATGTATGTATATATATATATATATATATATATATATATATATATATATATATATATATATATATATATATATATACATATGCATCCCAAAGAAAAATAATTCTGATAAATGTTTCCGAAGCGCGGGACCGAACCAGGAACCTCTCGCTCCGCAGCGCGTGGCGCTAACCACTACAGCCACAAAGAGCAGATCGTTCATGGAGCTAACGGCGAGCCTTATATACACACCCTTTACCGCTGGCAGGACTCAGAGACGGCAGGCGCTTATAAGCGTTTCTTCATTACCAGCGAGATGGCGCGAGGAGCGCAGCGGGCGCATTTAAAAGTCGTCGGCCAGCTCACTCGCTTCTTCTAATATTTGCGCAGGGCCTTGCCCTTCCGCTGTTTGCTCGCGCGGTTGTCTCGTCGTGAGAGGAAGAGGGATGTTTCGAGCTTTGACCGTGATGTCCGCGCTGATATTACGGGAGCGTACGAAAGTCACTCGAGCTCAAGGGACGCCGCTAAACGAACCAACAGAAGATGAGCGCGAACTATCAAGTCTCACAGCTCCATACTTGAAGCACGCTAGTTTCCTTCGCTGCTTCGGCCGCCTTTGCAACAGGAGCGCTGTTCAAACTGAGAGTACCCATTGTAACAGCTTATTCGCGCTCGTTCAGTGTATATCTGTGCGTTCGTTTCATGCGTGCTTCACTTGATAGTTGGCGCTCATCTTCTGTTTGTTCATTTAGCGGCCTCCCCTAGCTTTGTATGTGTAGCTTTGTGACACACAACGTATAAAGCCCTTCGTACCAGCACGTACGCGCTGCCCACGGGAGGCGCTCACTTAGCAAGTGCATGTTTTCTACAATTAATATTGCTCCTGAAGCTGCGAGCCTCACTTCGTATAGCATTACAGTTTCTTGCTAACGCATTCATTGCTTCGCTCTTGCGGCGAAACTGTGACTTTTTTTGTTTTTTGTTTTTAAATTGTACCGTTGCCACATTGCCGTTTCTGTACCTTCATAATAAATACACGACATATGAGCGGAGTGGAAACTCAAACAATGAACCCCCACATTTCTTTCTCTCTCTCTCTCTCTGAGTGGTTGCCGTCTCTTTTTTGCAAACCGCCACTTCCTTGCCCTTACGACTTAGAGCGCCGATCGAGGCGTTTTAGCTTATGCCACTAAACGTCTTCTAAACGACGACTGCTCAGACGTGACAACAATTAAAGAAGCTCTGTTCTCCCTCGACTCTTCTTAATTCCTTTTTTGGCTGCCTTTCTCCCACCTGCTTTTTCATATTTTTTCGCTTCCCTTCCTTTTAATTATAACGCTCTCTTTTTTTTGCACAGTCGTGGCAGACTGTGCATTTCCCGTTCTTCCTTGTTCTCTGTTTACTTCTTCAAACGTTTTTTAAGACGATAATCTTTCTTGGGATACTTGGAAGCAGGCATTTTGGTCTGTCTTTCTGTTTGTCTCTCTGTCATACGATTCAGCCACCCGGCCATAGTTTAAGCACTTGCCTAACGCCCAGCCATCTTGAACTGGTAGCAGTGTTCATACTTGTGAACATGTTCGATCAAAAAGCAAATATTACGGATATCTGAGGCGCAATATCAATACGTTTTTATTAGGTGATGTGTTCCTTTACTACAAAATACATAGATACGTAATTCTAAAGACCCTAGTGTTTGTTACGCTGCGCTAAATATGTGACGCTATGCACGAAAAATAACTCTGCCGACGATTTGGTGCCGCCACCTGCAGTTGCACAGGGATTCTGCACAACACGGCCACCTGGATTGGAGCGCGCGGCCGTGTGCACAAGATCATGTTTCCCGACAGCGCTGCCAGATGGCGTCCATATCTCACGCAGCGCCTCCTCTACTTTATCAATGTCAGCCAGATGCGGCCGGTTCCACATAGAGGAGGCGCGGTCTGAGGCAAGGCAAAACATATATGGCCGCTTGATGAAATGCGATAAAATGAAATCTGTTCAGCAAACCTCCGCTGCATTTATCATGTCAGGACGTAAATGGTATGAGAACAGCATCATGGGTGGCCGCAGATGAGCCCAGGACCCATGGGGTGAACGACATTTGCAGATGAGTCCAGGACTCATGTAGTGAACGACATTTGCCGTGAAGCATGCAGATACGCATCCAATTTTTTGTATGTTTTTTAACACCAAAACTGGATTCTCTCTGTACATTTCCTTCGACTGCATTCTTCGATCAGGGCTTGTCACAGCCGAAACGTCAGATTCGTTTGCTCCACTCAGAAGTGTAAGTAGTTCGGCGAAATTTATGATGAGAGCCAGTTCACAAAAATCGCGTTAAATGTCTGCCTGAAGAATCGATGACTACGCGACCCTATCCACTTGACAGCATTGCCTTATTAGAGCAGCAGTTCTAATGCCATAAAAAGTTATTTGGCACTTTGAAAATGATACTTACACCGAACCATCCTTTGGATCGACAGATCCGAAGTTGTTTATAGTGTAGTTTTCCTTTTCATTAACTGAAACAAGTTCGCTGAAGACGCACTTCCTGTTATAACCATAGAAAGGCTCCTCTTCGTAGGTCCTCATGTAGAGATAGTATTTGCCCGGTGTTAAGAGAGACTGGAATAAAAAGGAAAGTACTTATTCGCAGTCACCTTGAAAATCGGTATTGTTGTGCACTAAGAAACTGCAAACATGAATAGAAGTTGCATGGTGAGAGAAAAGAATTAATATAATCTGTGTACGTGAATGTAAGGTGGTTGGTAAATAAAAAATGTTTGCTTTTTTTGTCACTAACACTCGTGACAATAATACGGCGAGTTGTATGAAAAACCAGTTTATCGGCATGCGAACGTAAGAATTTTTATAACCTAATATATAAGCTATGTCAGCACTTCTGCATATTTTTCCTGCATCTCAGAAGCTTTTGCTCGCGGTATACTGAAAGTTTACAAGGTTACGTTGAGGTTACTTTACAAGGTTACGCGGTATACTGAAAGGTTACGTTGAGAGAGTTAACACTCTCTCAAGGTAACACAAGTTCCTGTGCATTTCAAGTCGATATGTTAAAGTAGTCAAAGTACTTAGTTGTATATAAAAATATTGCGCACGAATTTATTGTTGCAGTTCGATGCTGCTTTGAGTGCAGCGGTAGCTATACAGGGTGCTTTTTTTAGCTGCAACACATTTTTTAAATTAGAAAAACATAAATCGCGGGAATGTCTTGTGTACCATTCGAGTGTACGGATTGGCGGCCTCTAGGTACAGAACAATTTCCGCACTTGTGTGCATAATTGTCGAAATTACGCTAATTAACTTATTAATTATCAGTACTTGGTGGCTACGGCAAATGAGTTCTTTGGAGCCCGTCCTCAACACTACCCATCCCAACTATCAAATTTTGATTAGCGGAGTGCATGTCGGAGCTACACGAACAATTAGTTCCCCTTGGCAGGCTCCTTGAAACCGAAACTGGCCAGAAAAAGAGCGTCTGTCACATTGATGTCGCCGCCTCCCCGGATTACTCACTCGCCCGTGGTCACCGCCGCTCCTGCCGCGCGAGCAGCTTGCGTTATGTCCTTGCTATCTGCAGCGTTAGGCGCTGCGGGCAAGTGACGAAATCCGGGGAGGCGGCGACATCAACGTCACAGACGCTCTTTTTCAGGCCAGTTTCGGTTTCAAGGAGCCTGCCTAGGGGAAATAATTGTTCGTGTAGCTCCGACATGCACTCCGCTATTCAAAATTTGATCATTCGGATAGGTAGTGTCGAGGGCGGGCTCCAAAGTACTCATTTGCTGTAGCCAGCAATTACTGATAATGAAAAAGTTAATTAGCCTAATCTCGCTAATTATGTACACTGCGAAAATTGTTCTGTGTCTAGAGGCCGCCAACCCGTACACTCGAATGGTACACAAGACATTCCCGCGATTTATGTTTTTCTAATTAAAAAATTTGTTGCAACTAAAAAAAACACCCTGTATACACCAAGAAATGTCTATTTGGTGTTCGCTTTCTAAAGCTTTATTTTCTTATAAGTTTGTAGAGCTGTTTCCTCGCATGTCCCAGATCGCGCATGGTTGTGGGAAAGACGAAGTTTCGTGCGCTTCAAGTCACCGAGCTTCATTTGAAACTCAAGGCAACGTTTCACGACATTCACACACATGTATAATTTCAAAACGTACTCAATGTTTTTCTTCCCTTGCAAAACTAGAGGTTGTTTCTCAGTTAAGGAAAACCGACACACATTATAGTAAAACCAGCGATGTCGAGAATCCTAAAAAGAGTGTGGCGGTGCCTCGGAACACAGCGAGTATATTTTTATACGGCTACTTAAAAGTTCACTATCGATTTCAAAGGGGCGGTTCAACAAAGTTGGACGTATTTATGTCACGTGACGCCAGCAACTGGCCACAGAGTCGCAGCGACTCAGTGCGTTGGACGTGGTGCAAGAAAACAACGATAATGTCATTGTCGTGAAACGACAGCGATTTTTAAGCGATTGTGTCTACACATCGTCCCAATAAACTATTGCGGAGCGGCTGCCCAGCAGATGCTGGCCGAGAAAAACGTTAATATCAAAGTAAGATGCTTTATGCTAGTTCACTGCTTTCGGTAAACAGAAATCTTTAGCAATAAATGCAAAGAAAAACAAAAGAATGGCCCTCTTGAGCTGATTGAAGATCTTTCAAGTACTGCTTAAAGCGTCAAAAATAGTAGGAATTAACGTATAGACCAGTATTGTGAGTCGATGAAACATGTTTGGAATTTCGGAGACTTTTGCAGCCTCTCTTTCACCCACTTTTAGCAGTAAATCACTTTTAAACGTCATAGTTATGTTACTGGCGCTACTATCACATGTTTATTCGAAAGTGCTCGTTAAGATTTCCCAGAAAGAAGATCAGCAAGTAATATTAGTATACAGTTACATAAAATAAATATTATTTTTGGTGTATCCAATGTATCGACACTGTTTAACAGTACGCTTACCTTCCATGCATCCTGATACTTGGCAAGCTCAGGCCTGCGTTCAAGAAGCTCCGCCTTACCCCGGTATACAGCCGTGGCAAGAAGCACTACACTTAAGACAGAATAGCTCAGTATGGTTTGTTCTCTCCTCATGATGATATTGGCCTGCAGGAGGAAATTGCAGTCATCACGCACATTTTCCACAAAGAAGGCACACATTCTGAGGAAATGCCGAGGAATGAATGCGACGGAAAAGTATTACGTTGCTGCACGATGTAAGGTACACTATTTTATTTAACAAAAGTGCGTCTCGTACCTATTCCACGACCTCAGTGTGACGCAGTCAGGTCACCGGGTTCCTTTCGCAGTCCCGTCTATCGTTCCTCTCTTGTTAGCACTACAAGGATTGCGCTCTCTTATGACTGCATGAAGCTCAAGTCGTACGTGCTTCCGCTGCAAAGGTTTCTTTGTGAACTTTCCTGTGTTTTCCGGACGTTGGCAGCCATAACAACAACAACAATAACTGCTACTGCTACTGATACTAATACTACTACTACTGCTACTGCCGCTGCTGCTGCTGCTGCCGCTGCCACCGGGTGCGCGACATATCCTCCGCTAATTCAGGCATTAATGCTTATAAACAGTAAACCTTGCCTACTCATGCCTATTGGGGACGCTCTAACGGCGCTATCGTTGTGGCGACGGTAAAGCAAGCCCATTAGAAGCGGCTCAAGTTTCCCGTGGGAAACACCGCAACCTCACCGCATGATTCGCACCTTCACAGATTTCACGTCAGTGGAGCTGTCATAATTTTTCAAGTAGTCGACCTCATGAAGAAGCGAAACCGTGTAACGATTGCTGCACTGAAAGATTCATCGCAATCTCTGCTAACATGCCGTTCAGACCAGAGATAAAAATCGTGAGAGCTCCACTAACGGGAAACCTGGGAAGGCGCGAAGCTTACGGTGATGCACGGGTGATTCCCACAGGAATCGTCAATCGCTGCTCATGGGCTTGCTTTGTACCGTGGCCACGACGACGACGTTACACGCCGACAGGCGGGGCGCATTAGCAGAAAACTTGTTAGAATCGCTTTTGACAAGACAAACCTACACATACACTCTGTGGGTTCACTGCCTCCAAGATCGGCCCACACGTTCACACACACCGTTCGTGTGCACTGCCTCTTGGACGGGCCCACTCAGTTTTCGCTACCGAGTTTAACGAATTCCTGTTATTAATAACATTAAATCCTGGCGATTGCCTTATTTTAGATAGGTTTAAATCATGTTACTTTATTTCGAACTGGTTTTAATCATTATGACCATTATCCATTTTGACCATCGCTTGACAACTTGATTTAACGTGACGACAACAGATGCCGACAGCCAGAGACCCTAGATGCATCTTCGAACCTAAAAACCGCGACCTCGTGCAGAGGAAGTGCAGTTCGAGAAGGAATGTCCTCCGTGCGCTGTAGAACGGAGTGTAACTTCATGCAGACTCTACTGGGGCGCTAGATCGCCACCCATTTTTGAAGCATGCATCTGAATCAAAGTATAACGAAGTCTTATTGTATCATCCCCTTCCCCATATCTGAATGCAGAGCCGCAGCCGTTGCGGCGGGATTAGGAGGAACAAACGCAAGTTTATCAAATCAAAGCGATAAAGTTCGCTAACTGAAACTGACTGGATTCGCACAGCGCTAACAACAGCAACATCAATAATAATAATAATAATAATAATAATAATAATAATAATAAATGTATTTATACGCGCTCAGGAACAGAGAGGTCTCAGTGCTAGCGCCGCAAAGGAATGGTGATGTTATAGAATGAAATCTACAAAATATGCATAAATACAAATAAATGCAAAGAAAAACTAAAGATATCTTCCCTACCCGGCAAAATGCACAATTATACCTGTATAGGGACAAGAAACAGATTCAGAACAACATACAGCAGAAATAGAGGAAGACAAAACGCTAGAAAACGACGAAGTCGGGACGACAAAACAAGCTACAAAAAGAAATATAAAAAGATAGACATTGATAAAGGCAGTCCACATCAAGGCATCATATGCGACGTAAAGTTCACATCAAGAGCAAAAAGACGTACGATGGGAGATATTATTTTATGACAGTGGAAATCTCAGATGAAAACAGTAGCAAGGAGCCTGAAGAATATCAAGGTTTAGAAGATAGGTATTATAGAGATTCCCTGTTCTCTCGATGGTCGAGTGTTGGCATAGGTAGGCGGGTACATGAAAATGCCTTTTCTCTCTACTTATCTTTCGGGGAAGTTGAAAGCTGATGCACAGGAGCAGTTCAGGGCAGGTTGTACCACCGTGCAAATGCTCAGAAAGAAATATCAGATCAGCACGATTTCGGCGGAATTGAAGGGATGGAAGTGACGCTAAACCAGCACTGTCTCTGCAAGATCCAGAGCCCATTCGAGGAAAGCGACGAATGCGCATTATTGGGAACTTTCTCTGGACCTGCTGGATTGTGTCGCTGGTATAGTCAGAGATTCCATTCCATATCGCTGAAGGATATTCAAGTTCGGGTAGACATATCGCATGACATTACATGACAAGAACTTTAATTGACTCCTGAGGAACTTGGATCTGGAGAACCAGGGTCAACCCAGATCAAGTTGGTGGCTCCGCCCACGATGACACTGGAAGTCGAAGTTCCGTCGCGATGTCGTGGGCCCTCAGCACATAGAGCAATGTACAATTTAAAGAAGGGTGTGGCACAGTTGAACATTTTTACAGCATGCAAACAGAGCCCAGGGATCCAAGACCTCACATAGAAATGTGCTTAGTGTGAGCATACAAGTGTAGACTTGTGTCAGAAACAACACCTAGGTCAGCTATCTCACACATCTTACATAGCGCTATAGAATTAACAGAATATCGAAATTATAAGCACGCCTTTTTGCGAGACGAAGTTCATGACCTTGGTCTTATTGATGTTTAATGAGAGAAGAAGAAAGCCAATCTGACTGCAGAACGTCACAGTCGTTGATAGTATGAATTTCCTTGAATATATTGATGTCATCTGCATAAACAAGGAAAGAAGAATTTCAAACGGCGGAAGAAACTTCGTTCATAAGAATTATAAAGATGAGTGGCCCTGATACTGGCCTTTGAGGTGCCCTGCTGGTTGCCTTGTGTAAAAAAGACGTTTGTCCATTTATGGCAACATAGCACGACCTATCAAAAAGATAGCTGTGGAGCACGTCGATAACCGAGGATGTCGACGTCAAATTGATCCAATTTATTCAAAAGCAGTTAGCAGCTGACTACATCTAAAGCCTTGCTGAAGTCGCAGTAAATGGTGTCAACCTGCCCTCTCTGAATTACTGGAATAGAAATCTCCGTCATGAAAGTAGCAAGACTGGTGGCAGTCGAGCGACCAGAGATAGTTCTTTGACGCTAGATGACAACATCTTGTCAAATGCAAGCTCAAAAACCATTGATGTGTGATAGAGTAGAGAAATAGGGAGATAATTCGAGACGTCAATTTTGCAGCCAGACTTAAACACTGGAAAAACATGAACAGTTTTCCACATTCCAAGGAAAGTGGAAGTGCTCAGGCAGTTATAAATATGGATGTTAGGGCTGCGACGAATATAGTGCCATAAGCTTTTAGAATGGCGGAGGGAATGCCATCAGGGCGACTGGATAAGGATGGCTTCAAGCGCCTGACATCCACTGATGAACTCTTCGTCAAGTAAGACAGTAATAGTTGTAGGAACCGTGTTGCGCTGTTCACTAGTACGTGTGTTGGAGCGGGGGGTCCGGTATAAGCATGAGAAATGTGTAACAAAACAGCTAGCGACTTAAACTTCTGTTGTGCTTGAGGCCAGTAGTCCAACTCATTCTTCTCATCTGCCAGGACGTTCGCATATATATTGCTACGGACCCGTGCCACCGACAGTCAAGAGGCGAATAGAGAAAGACGAAGAGGAAGACGTTTTAGCGAGGCTTGCACGGGCTGCTTTTTCATGGCCAAGCGCCTCAGCGTTTTTTTGTAAATACATCTCTACATAGCTTCGCCTCTTGCCTCTTTCAACGTAACCCTATTTCCGAAACTCCGCCGGTCGGTCAGAAGAAATTCATGTGCTTACGTGATCTAATAATAATAATAATAATAATAATAATAATAATAATAATAATAATAATAATAATAATAATAATAATAATAATAATAATAACTCATGTAGCAGGGCAGTGACCATTCACGTCGTTCTCTAATCACGCTGGTCCTGCCTTCATCCCGGTCATCCATCTTATCTCCATAACTAACTTCCTTCTGCCATGCTTGGTTTCTCTAAATATCCACTCTGTTACCCTTAATGACCAACGATTATCTTGCCTTCTCATTACATGCCCGACCTACGCCCATTTCTTCTTTATTTCTACTAATACGCACTTATCCCCTGACCCACTCTTCTCCCTTAACATTTCATTGGTCATTTTTCGTTCCGTTGCTCGTTGAGCCGTCTTCAGTCTGAGTTGAACCCTTTTGCTTAAGGATGGCCTGTTCTCGAAGACAGGCGCAAACATTTACGTTTGTCCCTGTTTAATAAAGTAGTTGACGGTGTCAAGGACATTCATAAGGAAAACTACATTCTGGAGCCTACATATATATCTGCCTATGCTGATCACACATTCAATGTACGCGAGATTGCTACCAGAATTTACCTTTCTGAATATTCTTTTTTTACGAACGTTTAACAATGGTATAAACTATCTCAAGAAATTGTTTGCGTTCCCCATGCAGCACTCCCACTTGTGCTTCAAAGTTATATTACTTCACAGTCTCGCAAACTTAAAAGTTCTTTGTGTATGCTGTCATTTTTTTTCTTCCTTTTTACAATCCTGCTATCTTTGCTTGGCTTTGCTGGTTATTATTTACTGTTGTGCGTTAATACATGTCAATGCTAACGACGTGTCACCCTGATGCACATTATTATGCACTGATATTTTTTATGTGTACTTTATTGCTAATGACGGACGGGTCAGTAGTCTCCATTTTATTATGTACACGTATTAGTATTGGCATGTTTTCTTTTTCTACGTCCCCCCTAGACTAATACGCTCCGCGGGCGCTGTAGGTACTTTTTACAAACAAATAAATATAAGTACTTGCTATTCTGCAGGGGATGGGTGGGGAGTAAGAAATGCCCTAGGAAAATGTGGGCAATAGAAATACACAGAAAGTTCGTCTTTTAAAAGCGGAGTACACTTATGAGCGCACTCGAACACACACTTTGGTGGTGAAAAGTTCAAAGTGTGTACTACAAGGACTAGCTCTAGCTGAACAAATACTTCAGCGCTTTCCGTTGTTTCGGTGGTGAAGGGCAGGGACCCACCATCCGTCGCAACGTCCAGCGACCTTGTTCGAGCTTCTGAAAGTTGTGGTACTGCTGTCTCTCGTCTTTTTAGGCTGATGAATCAAGCAGGATGGGCTCGACGAACCCTACGGAGGCGCAGTTCTCACAACATGGACATGTATTCTGGCCGTTGCGGTAGAAATAGCAGCATTAACCACCACTTGCACTTTATATAATGGACCTAACCATTTCCTGTTTTCGTGTCAGTCATCAGTCATACGACGGTTACAAGCCCTACAACCGGGACGAGAAAATATTCTGCAGGCGGCATCTTCAGCGTTTACTGTTACACGCACTAACGCGGCTTTAATCAGTTTAATGTTCATATGGCGGCGATAGGTGGTGCTCGGTATTTAACGAACGGCTTGTTAAAGGCACTCGCTGCTTTCTAATATTGGACAGTATTGGCCGAGGGACAGCATTTACGTTTGGAAGCGCATAGGATTGTTTTGTTATAAGTGGTAGCGGCAGGTTTTGCTGTCCTTTTGGGCCTCTTAGGTGTAATGCTGGCTTTCTAATCTAAATTAGTCGGCACATGTCTTCTTTAACGCCGTTCATAGCAATTACTTTCAGTATTTCCCCACCTGCATGGTCCTTTGTGACCGCAGTATACTGTAAATAAATAAAATAAATGAATAAAAGTTGCCTGTAGATTGCCTATTTAAGTGAGTTCCTATTTCAGTGATTGTCTAAATTGGAGTCCTCGAGTCCGGGTCAGCGATATTGGTTTGCTTACCTGTTAAAGCAACTAAGCAGGGTGGACTATGTTTGTCTTCGCATTACAATGAACCAAATAGCAAAGCAACAAGGCTATAACGTGGAAGCAGCATAAGTGCAATGGTAGCCAGCTTGGGCGGTGTAGGGATGCTTAATGCAAATGCACCAAAATACGAGAGAAGAGCTGGGTGAGAACAATGAGAGATGCGCTATGTAGCAATAATCCGATTACGTCACGTTGCCTGTGCGGAAAAATAATATACAACATTACTGTGCGAAATCTAGTAGTGATTTTCGGAGTTACATAGCACAAAGTAGTATCTGAGAAAATATTGCAAATACAAATGCCGTCATCCGCATTGCATATATATATCCTCATCAGTAGAAGGGAAGATAATATCACATTTCTTTTAAAAAAGTCACATCTAAGGCAAAGGAAGTTCTATGACTTTTTCTAGAAAAAATGTAATATACAGGTTTGAGGACACGTGAACAGTATAATATTTCAGTAAGGAATGTCGTAAAAGATACTGCTGGACACCAATATTTTGTGAATGCTCACAATAGCTATAATGAACGAAATGAACAGTAATTAAAAAGAGTACAGTAAAAAGACAGATATCTGCGTTTAAAGGTGAACATTATTCTGGTAGCCTTCCTCGCTCTCGCCCTCATCGTTCTCGTGGTAATTTATGGGTGCAAGTGATGGACTTTCCGGAAATGTGAAAGTGCTGAAAGTCATACTACGTTGAGCATTGGCGCTTGCATAGAGTATTAATAATTCCCTGACTATCGAGAGATGAAATACCTTGGCGACAAAGGACATCCATCGCGATTGTAGTTTAGAAGTAAAGGTTCTCAAACGAACATTTTCCTATTTTGGGTCGTTACATGCGAAGTAACAATTGAAAGAATCATAAACTGTGTCAGCCAATGAGCAACATAAAGTTAGTTCGCCTATGCAAAACATGGCTAAGTGGTGATGTGGAGATCGCAAGAGTGTGTTCTAAGTCGGCTTCAGCAACATGGCTTAAGCAGGTCTCACTGATGAACATGCACAAAAGGTATTACAAAGAATCACAAGAGGATCGGCTATAGCGATGCTACCGAAGAATGACAATACTCAGCGCGTTGAACAGGTGAGCCAGTCGGCAATAACTCTTCTTCAGGGCATATGGAAAGAGAAGGCCAATCGTAAACACATTCTGTTTTCATTTTTCCCGTCATTGTGGTACCACGGCAGCACTACTGCTCTGCCGCTTAGCATATCACTTCCCTGGAGTTCATGTTCGATCCCCTTCACCGAGTCAATGCTTCTACAGAGGCGAAGTGCTAGAGGCAACTGCACTGAGAAGTAATTGGACGTTGGAGAACCCCAGGTGGTCTAACTTTCCTGAACCCATCCGCTTCGGCGTTCCTCAAAGACATATCGTGGTTTTGGGATGTAAAACAGCAATAGTTCTCACTTTGCCCTCGTTTTGCGAGTCCCCGCATTCTGTTCAGCCTAAGAACTTTCGCAGCTTGGTTAGGTGTTCACGCTCTTATGTAATTAAAAGGACACTAAAGTGAGAAAGTTTATCATTTTATACTCGTAGACTTTCCTTTCAGAAGTTTTCTGTCATTTACTTTTTCATAATGGGTTCAATAGTGAAAGAGAAAATATGATCAAAGTTTCATTTTTGAATTTCGCGCCGCAAACTCTACACGGTAACGCAGGCATTACACCACGGATTTCACAGCCTTTTTTATTATTTTCCACGCAATGGCCCCACGGCATTTCATGAAACTTGCTACGTTAACTCTCTTGCTGCACGCGAACACAATGATATTCAGTTCTAGCAGCGGTTATTTATGTGGGGCCCTAAAGGACGCCTTGAAAATCTATGACGTCACAGCAATTTGGGGCGGGAACCTCAACATGGCGTTGCCTGTACCTGTATTTTTCTGTATCGCGATTTTATTTTTCGCTTACTGCGCTCGTTGTCGCTGTATGACTAGAACGTCGGTAGTGTGAAGCAGTGATTTACTGATAGGAGGAAAATTGTTTTGCTGCTTAATGTCCCTTTAAAGAGTGAATAAACCTCGATAAGAGAAACCACTAGTAAAAACGCCTGTGTTAGTAACAATTTTAAACCCAATAAATTACTTCAACCGCAAGTTTTACTGCAGACTAACACGAACATAATCACTCACCATTTCGCACATATAGTGATGACGTACGCCTCCTACTGAGATAAAATGCCAGCCGCGTGAGAGCCACTGCAAACGCGCCAATACTGCCCGGTTCACACATGCTCCGAGAAACCCCAAGCAGCAGGCAAACCAGTTATGCAATCGGTTAGGAAATCTCCACACCTCGTATGTGCTGCTATCACAGCCTTTCATTACGTCGCCCCCCTCTCGCACCACGTGGTCGCCCATCAAAAACACTCCGCGAAGTTGTTGGCCTCTTCGGAATGAGCCTCGGTGACTCTCAGTATTTCTATTATGCTACAAAACTGCGCGCTTCATCGTGAACATAATAAAAAGTAGCTTTGCTTTCCTCTTTAAGGCATCGCGAATTATTTTCAGTCCACGTTTCTTCAGGCCAGCAGAAGAGGTGTGCCACGTGTTTTATATAGAGAAAAGAACCATTATACACAGGAAAGTTACCAGGGTGTGGGAATGCGGTCGATAGTATCACACGCAAATGGCATGCGAACAGTCTTGAGCAAACGCAGAGTCAAGCAAGGATGCAAATTACAGTTAACAACACAAACCTTACAAGCACGGTGATGTGATTTCCCGGCTAAATTATTGAGCACTTCTCCTATCGGTTAAATGAGGGCAGAGACTAATAGCATTTTAACCTGGTGCAGTTGCAACTCCCTCAGTATTAACCCTACGAAAATTAAATTCATGATTTTCACTCAAACAATAAAGTCCTTCCATCCCAAGTCACGATCAAACTAAACGACACGCTCATTACTCCTGACAATGAATGCTCTTTTTCAGTTGTTCTTGACACCGACCTAAAATATTCTAACCAAGTCACGCACTTAAGGAAAAAAACTAGCATTCGGTATTAGAATTTTAATCAGGGCGCGTAATTATTTTAACATCTCGGCCTTAATCAAATTATATTACTTTTTTATTCACAGTCATATTAATTATTTTATCACTACATAAGGAAATACGTACGTAACCCATCTATTACCCATTCAGCATATTCAGAATCAAGCCATTAGAATAATAACTTGCACTTCATATCGCAGTAATGCATCATCACTGCTTTATGACTTCTATATACTTCCTATTGCGATTTTAGTTAAATATCATCTCACCACCACGCTCTTGAAGACGTTGATTGATCTTCTACCATCAAGTGTATTTTGCCATGACGCTCTTCGTAACTTTAACCGAACTCGATTTGCTTGCAATGGAAATTTTTTACTACCTGCTATTCGTACTAATTATAGTCGTCATACTCCTTATTTTCTTGCTTTGTTCATGTGGAATTCTTTACCATCCCATATCAAACAATGTTCCACAATCGGTGTTTTTAAAAAAAAAACAATTGTATTGTTATTTCCTTAATTACTAAACGCATATTTTTCATGATACATTTGTTTTATCATTTTTCTTTATTAATAATCGTCTTATTGTTGTTCCGTCTAATCACTCAGTTTCTTGTTATGTTGCTATCACTGCCAATTACTTTATCTTTCCCTTGCTATTTCGGACAGGAGGTCCCGCTGCAGCCTAGTGCTTTCGGACCTCCTTCTGTATAATTATCCTGTGTAATATTTTTATGTTTGTATTAATATTTGAAATAAAATTTAACAAAAAAGACGCAACGCAGGCGTTTGTGCGCTGCTTTTCTCTCTCTTTCTTTCTTTCCGTCTTTCTTTCTTTCTCTCTTTCTTTCGTGCCATCTTTCCGGACCTGGTTCTCTTCTTTCTATTTTTCCTTCTTTCGTCCTTTCCGTGCTTCTTTCTTTCAGTCTTTATTTCTCCCCTTCTGTGTGTATGTCTTAGTGTGTGCTCCTTTCTTTTCTTTCTCCCTTTTTTTCTTGCTTCATTTCTTTTCATTTTTCTGTAAGTTCTGTCCTGATTCATTCTTTTTTTGCCATCGTTCCTTGTTTTATCTTGTTTCCTACAATCCTTACTTTTCTTTCCGCCATTCTTTATTTCTTTGTTTCTCTGGTAGCAAATACAAGGTATTCATACGGCTCAGAGTTACTCAGAATACCCTGAGCGATGGAAAAGAAAGAAGTACGCATCCGCTGCTTTCAAGTTGATGATAATTTTAACGAAACCATCCCCCACGCCAAGTTGAGACGCATGGCAAGAGTGGCTAGAACAGGTGTTAGTTTATGATAAGCAAAATCAGTCGCAGCCTGGGCGAGCTGTACGAGCCACGAGACACTTATACTCACGAAAAATCCTTAGCTATCGCTTAAAAAAAGTACCTGCGACAGCCAAGAACTTTGCTAGCCGAGCGCGGGACCTATGTGTTCGAAACCGAGGCTAATTCGATACCACATGAAGCGTACAAACCCATTACATCTGTGTGAGAGCCTATATCGTGTTTGCTCAGTCAGGGTCATTTTTGCTGAGTCACGCGCGTGACCGACCTCTACCACAATACTTCAGTGCTCACTCTATGTAATACCGACCATGTCTGGCAGCACCGCGATCGGACAGTATCGCGAATTGTATCTTGGAGATATATTTTGTGCTAATTATATTTCTGTATTGAGGCACATTTAAAAAGTTTATTTGTATCTTAGTAGTGAAATACTTTTATGATGCATTGACTTTATGGCAGTACCGTGTAGGACGCGGGTATATCACTACTTTTGTTTCCCGAAAGTAAACTTGTCTCCTCACGTCCTAACTCAATTCGTCAGTTTTTGCGGGTGATCGTTCTTTATTTCGCCGGGTCAGTTTCTAATTTCAATTTTTATTCCTTTAAGAATGGAGGAAGGGCCAAATAAAGAGGGGTAAGTTGCACTTGATGAAGATTCGGGCCCCCTGTGGAAAGCATACAACATGTAGACAAATTACATACACGTGCACATATAGCGTATTCAATATCAAACGACGTACGGAGAATAAGGCATTTGCATGTCGTAGTTAAACAATACTAGTATGAGCGCTGCACGAAAAAAAAGATAAAGGCGAATATAACATTTAAAATAACGAAGAGTTGGTAAAAGCATGTGCGATAACAGTGTTACCTGTTTGTGTTACATCACATGATAATTAGGCATTTCATATTGTTGTTTTATTAAAAACCAATTGCATGGATCCTTTTTTGTGAAGTTAGTAAGGTCAGTCCCTTGTTGTCTTCATCATTTTCCCTTAGTCATCATCACGCCTACGACTTCTAGCACAATTCTTGGGTGTTTTCTTAGCTCCGTACCCACCTCGGAAATCATTGTGTCATTTTCCGAGCGGGAGCTTTTTCGCTGAGTCATTGCCATTTTTGCTAAGTCATGCTTATGATCGTCTTCGCGACTATGTCATGGAGTGTCGTCACCATCGAAGGGACAACAGCGCACCGGTGGAGACGGTGGTCGAAACGCTAGTTCAGCCTTTCTATCGCCGAGTTTATTTTCAAGCTTTCAAGGCAATATGCACAAAGACAATCACGTATTTTATGTCACGCGACGCACACTGATCGCGAAGGCTGAAATGTTTTAAACAATGACACTACTCGAATAGGTAAAGACGAGCGAAAGGGGGCAGCGAGTACCAGAAAACTGACAGCTGCGCACGCACTATACGATGCAGTGAAAATTACGCGGTTGTGTTCAACTCAAGCTGCAGAATACTGGAAACGAAGTGATACGCGTCTTCGATAAAGTGGAGCTCCTCACGCGGTATGCTTTTACCTTACCAGCGACAGATTGGTGCAGTTATGTGCATTTATTCCTATAGCGCTGGTCAGCTGTACTATAAACACCTGTGGTGTGGCTGCACGTAATAACCACCTTCATGCATGTACACGAGTGTAAGCCTGCCGCTAGCAAGGCGCGTTTATTATTATTTTTTTTTATAACACTCGGCGACGGGCGACGTCGGTCAGTGGGGCGCGTTTCGCGGCATCGGCTTTTCGTTTGTCGTACCCCGGCCGTATCCGTTAATTTTCTTTACTTTCATCATATGTGTCCTCCGCGTCTTCTGGGGACTCGGGCACCCCGCTGCGGGGCTGTGAGGGGGGATGCTTGGACGGTGATCGCGGCAGGGACGCAGGCGGACCCCAGATGGCCTGGACCTTTAGGATGCCCCGCGGCGCTCCAGGTGTACGTGTATACACGACCTTGTGAGCGCCCGCGCGCGCATGGAGGAAGCGGGCGGTGGTTCGGAAGGCAGATCTTCCGAAATTGACGGACGAGCTGATATGGTAGCCCACTCCCAATGCTCCGCACCGCGGAGAGACAAAGCTTCCACCCCTCTTGCCTGAACGGAGGCCCGGGTGGGCCCCTTTTGTGCGTGAGCACGCAGCGATAGCGGCACTTCGGTCGTTCTGCTAACCGCACCTCGGGCGTCATTACGACGACCTGGGGCGGCTACGCTGAATGTGGCGTCGGCATGCAACATGCCGGTGGTGACAGCCACGGAGACGCGCGAGCCGTTTGTTGTTCGCTGTCGGAAACGCCTGTTTTTGGTCACTGGGCTGTGGCCCGCGCGTGCCGCGGGATGGCTTTGGTTCAAGCGTTCCTTCCTCGCACGCCGTGGGGTAGCATGCGTCTAAGCACAGCGGGGTGCCGATTAAACGGGTCTGAGTAAGAGCCAGTACGGCTCGGCTTGTTGGGATAACCAGAAGCAGGCGCGCGGACGGTCCAACTTCCCCATGGGAAGGTTTTCTTCAAATAATAACTCTTTCGGGCGAATCTTTTGGGCGCCTGCTTGTTTCCGGTAACAGCGGCCGAGCAGACGCGACACGTGCGCAAGTAACGCGTTTCACGTGCGCCATATCTTTACCATCGCCCTTCGACCTTGGGTGGCATGGTCTGCTTTTTATGTGTGTGTCTTGTTTAGTGCAGATGAATATGCTTTTTTTATTATTGTACAAACATACCCCTCTCACCGTCAACAGACTGGGTGGTGATTTCACCAATTGGACCGCCCCAATTGAGGAGGCGGGACAAAAGGTGGAATCGCTGCCCAATGCCAGAGCGAAGTGAATATGATTCGCCGGCTGAGACGTTAAGGCGGAGCGGTTGTGGTAATAAAGATGGCTCCGCCATGTGACGGGGCAGGCTGAACGGGAGGCTGAACGGGTGGAAAAAGTGCTACGCACTGCCGGCTACGCCGGAGTAGGGTCGCCCTACGTGTTGTTCAGCTTCAACTTTATTTTTTATGTACCAGTCAACTCCCTGTATTCCCTTTTTGTATACTATACTGTAAATACAAGTTTTCATTTCCATTTCTTTAAACTGAAGTCTCTGAGCCCGTTCTTCATTCGCTTCACGTTTGCCCGCGAGCCTATCGCCGCCATACCAGCGGCAGCCAGCTCCTGCCCAACTCGCCCATGCCGTCTCGGACGGTGCGTTTAGGACGCCGAGCGGGGAGCTGGAATCTCGGAGGACCTTCGACACCACGGTCACAACTTTACTACGAGTATGCACGTTACGCAAATGTACGTATTCTAAAACAATCCCAAATACCCTTAATTTCGTGTAAACATCGATTTCATTACAATAAAGTAGTTTACTTCCAGCAAGTTTGTGTGCTCAGTATTGTGGTTCTCCTTGGCATAACGGGAGCGCTAACCTTGCAAGTATTCTAGGTGCTTATAAGTGTCTAACAGGGAAGCAGAACAAAAATCTGGGCAGCTTTACACTACTGGTGCGAAGACGGACGGTACAGCGTTGCTGGTGGAGTTTTCCTCCTCATTGCCTCCTCCTCACCCTCACACCATTTTTCCTAAACGTTACCTTCCTTTTACACCCTTCCCCTCTCTCTCGCCCTCTCACCCCACTGCCCTCTTCCCACTCCTTGCTACACTTAATGTACAAGACTATGCATACTCCACAACATACCCTCCTCCTTTCACTCCTACTCTGCCTCACGTCATGCCTCCTCACCCTCAGCTCTCTTTCCCACTCCTTGCTACACTGTACTGTACGAGAATATGCTATGCTGTAGCCTTTCCACTACTCCTTTCCCTACTTCCCAGCCTCATATCCCTTTCAGAAACCCTCCTCCTGTCCCTCCTCCTCACTATCACTCTCCTTTCCCAGTGTTCGCTACACCATACTACACAAGACTATGCTATGGTCTACCTTCACCCTTCCTCCTTTCCATCTTCGTCACCTTCATGCAATTCCTACTCACTTCCACTTGTTGCTACACTACACCGTACGAGACTAGGCTGTGTTCTACTCTACTCCTTTTCCTCCTGCTCCTCATCCTCACTTTCCATTCCAGTTCTTGCTGCACTATACGGCACGAGATTATGCTATGTTCTACTCTGCGTGAGGTGGCTGGAGCTAATCGCAGGCGCAACGAGGCGACATCGTGGTATCGTATCGCGACTTACTCGTGCGCTACGCACAATAAACTCAAGGGGCGCAGCCCATTTTTCCTAGCTGCCATCATATGTTCATCAGAGGGGCGTTTACCAGATTGCACTGTATAAATATGTACCCACTGAATTAATCGGGAAGTACTGGTTACCTTACGGATACACTTGCCGTCAGGCTGATCCCTGGTCTTATATAATCAAAGTGAACACGCAGCTGGCGATAGTTATGCGGAGTCGTGTCTAACTTCTCGTGGATAACTTGCGGCGCAACTGTGGCATTAGCGGTTCCTAGGCAACGCGAGGCGCTCTAATGTAGTTTTCTTTGAACACCTAAGTTTGCCGGTTGGTTTCAACAGCTTCGCTGTTAAAATGCACCGCGCAAATCAGTGAAATTCGTGGTACCTGGTGTCAGCGACTGGTGCAGCACCCGCGATGCAGGAGCAGGCGACAACGGCATACCTGCTTGGGAATCGCCAGCCGCCAATTTGATGCTTCGAAGGAGCGACCCTGAAGCGTATTAAAAGCGAAGCATTCCTTTGCGAACTTAAGCAACTTTGACCGTAGCTATCTATCCATATACCTAGCAGCCTACGATTCGGTGCTCTCATGGTCGTGTCGTTTGCCTGATATACCCGAATATTTGCGAGGTGTGGTATAGGGTATGACGTACATGGACGACTTATCTATACACCACTATAACGTAATACACTCATCACGTACGTCAATCACGTACGTCACGATTAACGATACTGCAGTCACGTGTGCCCACACCCGTAGTGCTCGGTCTGCAGTATGCGACTCTATGTGCCACAAGTGTTTGATTTTATACAGCCTATGCCAATCCAGAACCACCTAAAATAGAAATCTCACATATCATCAGAACACACTTTAAAGCAAGAAAGGTACACCGCCTGTCGCAGCTTGAGAATAAATATAAACATGACAAGCACACAGCCACATAAGCAACTTACCAAGCAGTATGAAGGCATCGAACCCGGCCCCGAGGTGCCAAGCGAGCACGTTATGGGCTATGGCGGCTCCTCTGACACCTGCCATACCGGCACTTGTGATGATGGTGCTTTTGTAACGTGAATCCCGCTTCTAATGTGTAGCAAGAGCTTTCATAGCAATGTAACAAACAATACATACGTTTTACTAGCGCTTGGCATGCTTTTGTCCAATTATGATCGATTCCGTATAGAAATACATCGACAAACGACGCTGATGATACGCACGTCGGCGCACACTAACGTGAATTTCACCTCCTGAAAGGAAAGATATGTGGTGTGCACCGACATAATTGCCAACGTTACGTTGTACCATTCGGTCGCCATGGTGAAGTCGACGTTCCTGGTTAGCCGCGTTAGTGACCACAAGGACCTTAATCCTACGCGTAAGGCTTCGTCGCAGGCAATTTCATCGCTGACTGCTTCGCATGACACCGATTGCCGCAATGCGTGGAATATGGAGGATTTTCCTCCCTTTCCAAGCAGCTATAAATTATGCAAGCTGTATTTTCAATTCTCGAACTTAAATTTTGCGGGATAACTAGTCACAACCGCTGTTGTTATTAGTAAAAGGAAATTTTTAATGGTGGTATTACCATCAAGAACCGGACGGCGCTGCGGTCGCTTCTGGATTTCCTCCCTATTGGTTCTAAGGTGATCTCGCTCCCCAATGCCTTTAGTGTGTCATCCACCCAACACCGCGGTTTGCGCCCATTTAATTGGGTTTGTTTTTACTGTTTCCGTTCGGTCATCGCTGAGTCATGTTCATGCCTATGGCTTTTATCATCATCATTTTTGCGCTTCTTGTACGTAGTACCCACTCATAATTAATGCTTACTTCCTCGCACAGAACGAGACACGGACTCAGGGAATTGTGAGTCAGCGCCTGTTTGTATTCTTCCCTGTGTCAGTGTCTCTTTTATGTGCGTTGAAGTCATCATCCTTTCTGATTTCAGATCAACTCTCCCAGCTTGTAACGCTTTCTTAATCCCCACTTCCGAAGTCATTTCATTGCTTTTTAAGCGTTAATCTTTTGGTGGAACCATTTTCGTGTTCCCTGAGTCGTAACCATTGCTGAGTCATTACTCCCTTCTATTCTAATGTCTTACTATCATTACCTGGTTCGTACCCACTACAACCATCATTTCTGGATTCTTGCAAATTCCAGACTCCAATTCGCATGAGTAAAGGACATTTCGATATCGAATTAGGGCCCGGGCAACCACTCGGAAAACAGTGCGCCAACCGGAAACAGTGCGTTCAAACGTGGGACCTCATATCGCAGATTTCGGCGCACCGTTGTGGGGTGGAGTCAATCTCGTCCGAGTCGTGAATGAGTGAATAATCAGGTAAGTGGGAAGCGGATCGCGGAACATTAATGGTGCAACAAAAGTAGCATCCGCATAATATTATTGTTCTAACGCATTAATTTTTCGAATCGCCAATAATCCCAGCAACTCACTCCGGTTCCCCCGTGTTATTTACCATAATGTCGCTTCTAATAAAAATATTATAAAAAGGACTGCGGGAGAGGGAGAAGGTAAAAGATTTATTAAAAGCAGAATAAAGGATCATCCTCCTAGGTTGGAGCCCGTAGTTGCGCCACTCTACGTGCCCACTTTCATGGAAGGGAAATGTTTGTTTGCAGATGTTAGCTCATTTTGGCAACACAATTCTGCGCCGATAGCCCGGTGTGGGTATGCGCCAATTATGTAAAAGATTTGCGTCTACACCTAACAGCTCCTTATCGTATTCGAAGTTCGGACGCTTTCTTTTTCCCTTCGAACGGCATCACCAATAATTGGCGACGAAGCCTTCAATCGCGATCACAAGTTCCCCGCCTTGAGACGCCCCTCGCGGAGCGCGAGTCCTCGTTACGAAATTTCTCGCAATTCTTGAGACTGTGGTGGCGCCTTCATATCTTTTGCGAATTTCCTTCTCTTTTTCTCACACATTCTACTCTTTAAGCTTGCGTCATTTTTACATTCATTGCTCGAATGATAAATGTCTACAAAACATGTACATGGGCAAATATGGGCAATGGGTACGGCCCATCTTGCAGGCGCCACAAGGAATTCCGCCATATTGCTGCAAAGGTGAGTGGCGCTTTCATTTTAACTCGCTAGAGGCACCAACAACGTTGGGGGATTGACACCTGATACGTTCCAGTATAGTTGCAGAACCTTGTTCGAGATCTAGTGCTCAATATGGGCAAAAGTGGGAATGTCAAAGAAGACTTGACCGGTACTGGAGCAACGAGGGCTCTGATGTGCTGTCAATTATTCCGACCATGTCTGCGTCGGGGTCTGCTTCTTCTGGTGATGAGTATGACGTGCCTGTTTGCTGCGGTCCACTTCAGTAAGAACCTTCTGGCGTTGACGCCTCGTAAGTCTACGCTTCGCTTTTTCATTGGTCCAAAGGCGTGCCCTCAGTGCGCTCGAGTATGCATTAACGCTATGAACTAGGAACACGAGATGTGGATATAAGTCGATGTTACTGATATTGTTTCGAATCTCTCAGTCTCAATCTACCTTTAGCGCTAACGTTGACCTCTTCTAAATTTACTCATAACTGGGGACATACATGAGGTTTTTACCTCACGTACATCCCCAGTTATGAGGTTACGAGGGCATACATGACGTTTTTACCTCACATACACCCTTTTTTCTCAGTTCCGAAATTTCGGTATGTTGGAATAAGCAGAATAAGATAAAGAGGTCCTCACCATCCCTTACTTGTTCATGAAACCGTTGCGTTGTAATCTAAATACATGACGGCGTACACTTATCATGAAGTTTACACTCGCAAAACTCTGGTTTCGCAACAAAGGTGAAGGCGATACGACATTCTTAATGTAAACAACAAAATATTAGACAATATGGCACTGATGACAAATAATGGCGTCCATTTTTGTGGGATCCACTACCTATGCAACCATGTGTGATGGTCGTCCGCAAGCAAAGGACTGTGGCCGATCCCGTAGTTCGCATCAAACCGTTTGAGGAGCACATAGCTCGAAGCATTCCGCCGCTACAGCTCGGCTGGCCATCCGCCTTCACAATGTGGAGTTACTCCTATTTTTTTCTTATTTTCAATTTTCACTCACTGTTACACGCTGTCGTCGCGCCAACGTCAGCCAATAAACTTTTATGATGAGGCTCCGCGCTACATGGCTGGCAATAACGGCTTGAGGAGTCCTTCCTGGTTAGTTCTTTTGGCGCGCGGTAGTACCAAAGCCAAATCCCAACATACCCTGTCGGACGGAAAACCATGGTTCCCCAGCCATGGATGGGGTCGAAATACACGTGATCAAGTGATGTATGAAGATATTACCTAATGACTTCACCACATGACCTTATGCGATGACGTCATACATGACACGTAGTGACGCCATCGCAGGACACCGTGCGGCAGTATTGCGGTGCATTAGAGTCGGAATAGGGTGGACGTTGACATGGTCTCGCTTTTGTATTTAACGTGTTATTGCTACTCAGTTGCACGTGTAATCTTAACCATATTTGGCTTCTATACGTGTTGTTCATCCCTTGTATGCCGCGACAACAGAGTGACAGGTGATCGAGCACAGTGCGCAGACGTACAGCCGTTGTGCCCTATATGAGTTATAACCAACGATATATAGGGTCCTGTATGGTGGCACGGAGCCGTAAATTAGCCTGACCGGTTACAAAAATAGCTTTATCAGTTGCAGAAATAGGCGCAGCTACCTCATTTTACAAAGCGAAGTAGCCACCATTATGTTGCCCCTGCATATGCTAACAAATTTTGATCTCGCTCAATTAGCACGTTCACTCGATGTGAAAGAAAGGGAAAATTGGCATCCACCTGTTTTGTAGCACAAGGCTACAGGGAAATCCATACGGATTTCTCATAAATGAACGCTTCCTAGTTGCCGAAAAATTCGTCCTGGTCCGGGTTTCGAACCCGGGACCAACGCCTAACCGGGGTGCTCGCTCTGCCGACTGAGCTAACCAGGAGGCTAGCGATTGACAGCGCGAGGGCGAATCCATCGACAACTCGAAGCCCAAGGGCGTCAATATAAGTCAAATGAGTTCTGCGGAAACCCGCAAGGTAGAGTAACGTTTATGAAAGGGAAAATTGGCATCCACCTGTTTTGTAGCACAAGGCTACAAGGAAATCCATACGGATTTCTCATAAGTGAACGCTTCCTAGTTGCCGAAAAATCCACCTTGCCGGTTTCCGCAGAACTCATTTGACTTATATTTCACTCGATGTGGCATTGGTAAACTTTTGAGCAGTGCAGGCAAAAACGACGGAAAGCTCTGTGGTGAACTCCCCTGAAACGGCTCGGGAAATTTAGCGACTTCAAAAAGTTGCTGTCCTCAACGGAGCAAAAGCGTGAGCACTGGCTTAGGAAAGTTTAGCCTTGCGCAGCTTTGACACCTCCCACTGTTTACCACCACAATAGTATGCAGGGTTCCTATGCGCGCCCAGTCACGCAGACAGTCATGCGCAGCCGAGGCTTCACTGGACGAGCAAAATTGTACTAAGCTGCTCTCACCGTCATCGTCAGTGCATTATAGATTTCGAGAAACATTTACGCGTAGTGCTTGCTCACGCTTCATCGCTTCGCTTCCCTCCTCTGAACCAAAGCAACCATTAAGTCCCTGCATCATAGACAACCGACAACCGAGTACGGCGGCAATGAAACCAGAAGGCTGTAACGCAAAATATTAGGGCGAGTCTTTAATGGCTCATACTGGTGGTGTCCGTCCGTCCGTGCCCTAGAACGGTGCCAGCGGTGGCTTCTGCCCCTCACACTCTCTCAGCAAGCACGCGATGTCACAGCGGCGAATAGCAACAGTTCCGCAGCCACTGCTGTGGCCTCTCCCCCTTACTCTCTCGCAGCAATCACATGATGGCATAGCGGCGCGCGCGGCAACGCTCCTTCGTCAGACGTCTCGTTGCAGCAGTCAGTGACTCGGATGGCTCCCGAGCGGCCCGGTAATGTTTCTACGGCAAGCAGTTCGGAGAAGCGTTCCAAGATTATGGATCCCACCGATACGAAACGCCAGAAGAATGGGCGAATGCGCATGCGGCGAGCTAACCTCTCACCGGGCTCCAAGGCCAGGGAAGAGGAACGGAACCGACAAGAGCGAGTGGCCGCGTCACTGAACATGACATAATAATTCAAATGGCCACAGGCGTTCGCCCAACACACTTTGGAATTTACAAAGTGTCCTTCAATTTTTTTTTCTACGTTCCAGAAAACCCTGCTCTCCAAGAAGGCGCGTCTAGCACACTTCCAATGGTAGTGCCCACGTCGTTCTTAAGAGAATATGTTGCAACTACATAGCCGTAATTATTTCTCCAGAAAGTAATCACGTTTTGATCGTTGCTTTTATTTTTCCGAACGCGTAGCGGAGACTCAATCACGCATTTTTCTGCTTTCCCTCTTCCTTTGTTACTTTCGTAGTCTTTGTCCCCGACAACGTCATTCCAAGCAGTGCTGTGGAAGCGAGAAGGGTACATCGAAACCTCAGTGCGTCATCAGGAAAGGTGAGTCCATGGCCCATTATAATTGCGTGTATTCGAAAACACTGTTGCTCAACTTACGTAACCGGTCAGCATTGTAAAAAATTGGGCCATTCTTGAACTGCGGTACGCTTTTCTTTGTCTCTGTCGCTGTGCCGAGACAGAGGGAAGGGGATCACTCGTTACCAAGGAAGAATGTACGTTTCGCCAGCTGTCATTTTCATCAAAAGGCATTGGTGAGATGACTTATGTTGCCACGCTTCAGGAGCCAGCGAGCAATTTCAGTGACCGCTCAACCCGAAAAATTTCGAACCCGAGATATATGCGCTTTGTCATTTTCCTCCTTACCTCGCTCCTCATACATTTGACCATGTGCGAGGGGCGGCCTTAGCTTTGGACATATTTATGGTGGTTTTACAGTTTGAGTTGCTATGGTCGCGTAACATCATCATTTTGACGCATTGAGCAGCTGCTCTGTTTCCCTGCGACGTTCCGTTCCTTCCGCGGGCAACATCGACGTCACAGACAGACGTACTTGCGACGGCCAAGAACTCCTTTTCTCTGTTATTCACTGGAGCACGACGGAGGCCTTAGCTTACCCAAATAGCTAATCCATCTTTACAGAAATTGCGGTTTCAGTGGCGTTCCAAGAAAACTATGCGTGCGCACGCCTTTCTTCTCCTGCACTGTCATTTTCGCGCGCACGGATGTCTTCTGCGCGTGATCGACTCTTTTCTCCGAAGCCCACTGGTGCACACATGACGGTGATTATGTGAAGCGCGACCTCACCACGGTCACATAGTGGCTACGACATTTGACGGCTGACCCGACGGTCGTGATATCGAAGCCCAGCCTCGGCGGCCGTATTCATATGGAGGCGAAAATGCTACAGGCCCGTGTACTGTGTGATGTCAGTGCACGTTACAGAACCACAGGTGGTCAAATTTCTGGAGCCCTCCACGGCGGCGTCTCTCATATTAATATGCTAATCTTAGAAAATAAATCGCCGAAAACAATTATGACGTAAAGACAAAAACCGAGACCCTTCGTAGTGAAGCCGCGGAGGTTCGAAGCGGAAACTTCTGGCAGACGAATTCCACATCAGTGTAGTTTGCGATAGGTACAAAACCGGCGTATCCTTGGCTCATACTCTCGGATCTAATGCTTGTACGCCTTTATTAGATGCGAAGCAGCTTATGGCGAAGTTCAATCCGGTGGTGTTGTGCGCCGTGAACACCCTTACTGCGCATGCGCAAACCCTCTTCACACACCTCCTCTCCACTCCCCCTCTCCACATACCTCTGCGAACGGCGCTCGTTGACTATGGAAACGCTCTTTCTTCGATGAACGCTTTACCAGCTTTACCAGCTCGCAGGGAACGAGAACGCGCCCTCGCCCGCGATAGACAAGGCTGGCGCAGGCAGTGTCTGCTGGCGAGTTTCTTGATTGAAAAAATACACCATCTCCCCCATCACCGGCTGTGGCGGTGTCTTACCGGGAGTGCATCATGAACAGCACTTCTGCATTCGATCAGCGCAAGGTCATCTCCTGCACGATGAAGAGGATTGCGCTTCAAGGCCTTTGCTTTGTAAGGGTGTCTCCTCAGTAAGGGAGCACCCACGTGCCATGTAGGGGGCTCCGCCCCCGCATTCAAACGTCGGCAATAAATGTTTTTACCACCACCACCCGTCAAACCGATGCAAACGCGACACCTAGTCAAACCGATGCAAACGCGGTGTGCACCGCCCCGTGCTGCTTCGCATCACCTCATGATCCCCTTTAGCGGGAGATGGCGTAATTTTTTATCGTGCCTTTGTTATCGTTGAGTGTGACTAAACTGATGAGAACGTCATGTTATTTATGTCAGGACCTATCATTCAAGTTAGTCATACATTCGTTCCGTCCCACGCTAATTTTGGTGTTAGTGGAAGAACGAGACGCGAATTCTCGATCTATTACACTTGTTTTCCTTTTTTCTTTTGCTACCATACTTTCAAAGCCATTTACGCATAAAAAGCACAGGGATTTGCCTTAATAAACACGATGTTAAGCCCAAGCAAACTGTGCGTGTAACATCATTAAGAAGCACAATTATGTAGCCAATAAATGATAAGGGCATTTAATTATCCCTCGGGATGACACCGGTGCTGGTGCACATCATGTGCGTGATACAAGGGCTCTGAATGCTAGCTTTCTCTTTCTTTCTTTCTTGTCTTTTTTGTATTTCTGTTTTCTTTTTTTGGAAGCGGCCAAATACTGCGAAGTGTAGGCTGTGTCAACTACCGATTTCCGGTTTCTGTCCTGCGTTAAAGAAATGCATCAGTGGGACAACGCGACTGGTATGTGGCCACCGGCCTGGAGTAATATTTGCCGCGCCCGCGTTGTGTCAGCGCTTCTAACCGCGCTGCTCTGGTTCAGAAAACGGATATATATATTTGGCTGCAGCCTTTTGTGGATTTCATTTTTTCTTGTCTTTGTCACCAAGTGTGCGCGAAGGGGAATGGAAGCCGGGGAGCAGGGGACACGGATCTTATTTTTCATGGTTGTAGAGGCTTTCAAGCTCTACCTCGTCTTTATTACCGCCGTGACATCACCGCCCTCTGCTGTTCTGCAGCATTACATGCTGAACCTCTCATTGAGCGGTCTTGTTTGCACCCTCGCTTTAGTGCCTAGCAGACGGAGTTCATTGATTATGCTTTGTCCCAGTGACACTTTCAGTGTTCGTGAGCTCGAAGTGGTTTCGACATGATCATGACGTGCCTGCCTACGCCTCCTGGAGTGTGAGGGACCTCTCCATACTGCTTCAAGTACCTGTTGCTTTTCTAATAGGACCGACGTCATCCCAGCAAGGTTGTTCGTGTTATCTGACCACCTAATTCTCGGCCACCACCTGTGAAGCCTGCATTTTTCTAGCATCCAGTGTGTTACTCTTAATGAACAACGGCTCCCTTGCCAATGATATCCTCTCTACACTGCTAGTCCCTCGCATCCTCAAAAGGAGCCCTCGAACGCTGCTTTAGCATAGCGAGAAAACACCGCCGATCGAAACGTGGGGGCTCCTGTGAACATGTTAGCTGAATATTACTGCACTAAAAGCAGCAGGGAATTTACTACTTGGATTCAAATGGACCTTTCCTGAAATCGCAGCGCCGCGGCTTCCTCTGGTGGGCGCACACAAGGCGCTATGGGAAAAAAGAGCGCGGGCGGGGAGCGAGCCCCTCGCCCTGCCGTCACCGTCCTACGTTGCTCGGTTTATCGGCTTGCTGACTGACGTGCTGTATCGCTTGATCCGATAACTACACAAAAAAGCATACGCACATCTTCTTCCATTACTTTCCCAAAGTAGAGAATCAGAAGAAGGGGTAGGTACGGTCGACTCTGAGTCCACGGTCTGATGTCCAGCGATGCGACCCAGCAGTAGTATCGGGAGTGCTTTGTCGGAACCGTGCCAACAATATTAATTACGATTTGTTTCTGACACGAAATAAATCCTAGTTGAGCAATGTTATGTTTACAGTGGGCCAATCTTCGAAACGGCCCCCGCTTCCAGAGCACTCGAGAGACCGTAATCGGCCACGGTGCGACGGTAAACATCGGCGGGGGCCCGTTTCACCGAAGCGGCTCGCTTCGTTTCTGCCATTCCGCTTCACATCTAGGCTTCGCGAAAACTAATCGTATGTGTTAATGCACGACATTAAGCAGGAATATTAATCGTGTTGCCAAAAATGAGCACTTTGTAACGAGCGCACGATTGCTTGCGAACGACGATAGCCACGGGGTCGGCCTGCAGCTAGGCCTACCCTCGGAGTCGTCAGTGATATTGAGCTGTTGTGATGTGTTTGTCGTTCGTGAAGGCGGGGTTTTATGGACGATGTTATTCACTGCTGTTACAGAACAAAGCAGCACTGTGCAAAACTGTTTATTTTGTACTTAATGACGAGCGTGTAACCGACGCTTGGTTGCGTGCAGATTGCTCGTCGGCCCATGTGTTTGAAACCGTTGTATGTCCCACGTTTGAGCGCAAGGCACCGGACATCGTGCTGGACGCAAAGTCACACCGTGTGTGTCTAGCGCTTAGGCCCACAAGGACCAGGAGGGAGGTTTTCGCTTTGGCACTCCACTGCACGTATGATATACGGGGCCCACTTCAACCTAAGCGGCTCCAAAGGTCACATCGATTGCTTACCAACAATATTTCCTCATCGCGTGTGCGAGGAAGGAGCGTTGCCGAAATAACACGTGAGATTGCTCAATCCATACAAGAGCGGGCTCTCCCTAGGCGGCGAAAAACAGCAACCGGCACTGCGTGTTCAATGGCATACTGCCGAGGACATTGTCATTTTTGATGTTTACTGCATAACCTACGACAATCCACACAATGCAAGAAAGAAATGACATCCGCGTTATGGTTTCCAAATGGAGAGTGTGAATGGACGCGCCTTTTCTGCAACATCAAGGCTGCAAATTCTCTACTGTGAGCGCGGCCGGAGCAGACGACGGAGCTCGGCGCTCTTTTTTCCCGTAGTTATTGTATATGCTCCCGTAGGGAGCATATACAGTAAATGTTTTCCCATGATGCGCCGCGCCGACGCGCGGTAACTCGCGGGATTTTTAGGAAAGGTCCAGTGTCTCCGGCAAGCACCCGCGATTCTTTCAGCCAAACACTTCGTAGCCAACAGGTATTATATACAAATCATTTGGAATCCAAACTAGAAGAGAAGCTCAGGGGAAGATGGATGCTTGAATCGATGAACAAATCGCAAAATACGATTTGTTCATCAAATCATGTGGAGAACTTCTACAGGCTGATCCACGTATGCAATCGCTACATACCGGAACCGCGTATGCAGTAACTCCCGGATGCAGTTGACACCATGATGTGGCGCCCCGCAGTGACTGTGGCCACAAGCTTGTCGTCTCTACTAAATTTCAAGTACATTGAAAGAAAAGAAAGAGAAATGCTCAAGGTCATGACGCACGCTAGCATGACTTCTCGGTCCGTTTTCACCTGCCTCTGCATAAGTACCAGCGCTTGTCGCGCCGAGAGTAGGCGAACTCACTCGGACTGGTAGTTTAGCCTCATACTTGACGCTGCAACTCCTCTAATACCGAACGGATTTGGATTTTTTTTTTTCAGAGGCATCATTCATGAGGCAATAAGCTCCTAAATTAATGTCACTCGGGGATTACTTCGAAAATTGTTGCAGTGCCCTTGTAAACAATAGACACCGAAACAATTTTTAAAGGTGGAGCAATTGCGGGTGCTGAAGATGCAACAGAAACGAGCACAAAAAAAAAAAAAGCGCGTGCCCGCAAAGCGCGCATTACACTTTTTCAGGCGCCTCCGCAATCTCGTGCACAGGTTATGTTGCATATTTGAATAGAAAGATCTGGACATCGAGCAGATTGGTTTAAAATGTATCAGCTTGCCGGCTCCCCCACGAGAGCGTTGTTCCCAATGCAAATCTTTATTGCAATTTTAAACCATTTCGGTCGGTGTCCGCACATTTGCTTTAAAATATGCATCATCCCGACCAGAGTGGCTTCCGTCGTACTCCCGACTTCACCCAGATTATGTTGCATTATTGCTCACTTCGATGTGCCTAGAAATCGAAGATTAGAATGCGCCTTGCCGTGTTGTAGCCAGGCGTGCTCTCTATGGTAATAAAGTGGCATAAGAGAGCTGAACGGTAGGGCTGAAGCTCATATCAGATACGCTGGTGCTTTGCCTTCAATATTGTCCACACGTTTCACATGTGCATCCAAGATAACCATTATCCTTGCCATCATCATAGTGGGCTCCCGCCTTAGGGGTAGAAGAAGAGATAGGAGACGTACGTCGCTTCTTGGGATTTTGCCGCCGCAGTTAAAGGCACCGTTCGCTGTTCCTGGCGTGTTCCGTCTTTTCTCTAGCGACGATATTATGACTAAATGGTACGCATGCGATAAATCTGACACTATTACCGAGAAACATACACTATAAGTGTTTCTGAAGGTCGTTCTTCGCGCCATGTTTCTACACTATCGTTAGAAACATGGACATTGACTGCATGCCTTCTTGAGATTTCTTACAACCAGCACTTAAAACAAACGCAAGAAAAATAGACGCATATATTCACCTGTCAAGTTTTCTTTTTGATAAAATCATGAGGAATCCTTTGTAGCTTCTTGATGCAGCACTCGTACAGCAACGTTAAAAAATTATTAAAGGCATGCAGTGTATTATTCCCTCTAACTCGAGCCGAGTTAATGAAACGGTAGACTGAATGATAAGACGGTAGATTCAGGAGGGCTTTGTCATGCACTGCGGTGTGAAAACCGGTTAATTATCGTGTTAGTATAATTATTTAGGCGTGTAAAACACCTATGAAAAATCTAGATCCTTGGGCTTGGTGCGCATGTCCAACTCGAGATTCAGGCTGTAAGAAGGAGAAGGACAGTGAAGAGCCACACTGTCTTGGTCTCTCAGCTAATCCCTTTTAGCATTATAAACCTTTCGTCATTATTATCATGTACACTGTGTCTGTACTCACAAGCCAACTTGTACAGGACATTCGAAAGCATCACACTGCATTATTTCTAGTGCGACACCGTTTCCGTAGTTATTTTTCTGAGTTTGAAGCCTGAAGCTTGAAACAGCAGGAGTAGCGGGCAAATTGTCAACAGCAGTGAACTTAGTCAGCTGGACACTCTTCATATGACACTTCAATATATTACGCACTACATAACATGGTAGCAGTTAAATTTGGGAGTTGAGCTCTTCTCTCTCGATGGTTCTGATGACCGCGGCGACACGTTGAAGGACGGAATCTGGAGCAAATGTCCTCACGGCAAAACACTCAGGTTTATTTACATTATTTACAAAACTTGGCCGGGGCGGCCAGTACTGTCACAGACATCAAAACACAACTGGGCTCAAACCACACAAAGTGGTTCGTTCCGAGCCCTTAACGTTTGCACTCAAACGTGAATAAGCACTAAGCTTTAAAACTTCATCATAACTCGTCAGAGGCAGCGCCAAGCTCGACCTCTGACCACCTTGCCGCGTCTGCGACCCGAGTTAGCGCTAAGCTCCTCTCTCCGATTCTTTTCTCCGTTAAATACACTTGATCGCTTCTGCGACCGCCTTCCGGGACCAACCCATATGCAGCACTTCACCAATCAAACCCGTGTTCACTCTCTCCACGAGAGCCTATGGTTACGCCTTCGCGTTCCCACACTTCTACCCGCTTGCTGCACCGAGCTTCTCCGAAAGATATTATCGACCACTAATCCCGTGATCAGTTAGCAGAACTCTGCAGCAGGCCCACATTGCCACTCTATTTACCCGGCGGCATGCAACCAAGCCGCCGCTTCAAGAGAACTGCTAGACAGGTCTACTGTACCCAAAAGCACTTGCGTACATTTCCACGGCGGGGTCATCTCCCCCGAACGGGCGACCCTTGGCGACAAGTCGACCGCGCCAAAATGTCAAAGGATTACTTTGACAGGGAGCCGCCGCTGTTCTTGCAAGAGACTCCCCCCTGTTGTTCCTTTCTCGGATGCCCCATTTCCTCCGAAAATGCTCTACAATGCCGCAGTGAAGAGACCTGTCACCCGTCCTGTCCCCTCTGCCGTGCAGCTATGTACGTCACAGCAATTACTGACCGCGTGCGTCGCGGGAACAAAGCTGCCACTTTTACTACGTACTGAGAGAATACGACGACGTTTCGACGGAAAAGCCATGCGCTAGGCCGCCGTCACCTGCTCTTCCCCGCCGATCTACCGCTGAACATAACAGTAGCTAACAACCAAAGTAATTAGGAATGTCGGCGTATTATGATCGCTTACTGGGTAATCAGTGCTAGCAAGCTCCCAGAAAGCATCACTGCCAAAACATCGCTGGCTTCATTGTCGCACAATTTCCCTTCTTATTTTCAATTATTTATCTTCGCCCAAGTTAACTGAAACCTACTTGAAAAGCGTCCTCCTTTCTGCGTTCTTGGTACATGCGCTTGCTGCGTAAGAACCCAACTAGGCCACACCCTTGTTCCATGTTTATAACAGATATGAACTTTCACACTGCAGGTTGTGTTGGAAAGTGTACCCCGAAGTCACACATGGAACGCCAGTATCCCCTTCGCTGTGGAAATAGAAGGAAAAGGCGTGCAAAGTCAAGAAGCTCCGAAAATGACTTCTAGTCTTCATGGGTAAGAGGACAGTAGAAGTTGAAATTCCCGAAATCACGGCGCCAACTCTGCAAGAGGTTGTCGTACCAGTACATCACAAAGAAGGCTCCAATGGCACACGTTCGCCCGCAACGTCACCTGTGACGTCATCTCCGACTCCTCCCGAAGCGTCGCCCACTCGGAGGTCAGGATCACTACAAGACTTGGCGGACGACATACAAGAGATTGTGCCCGATGATACAACTTTATCTACGGCGGCGGAGGGTAATGCTCACGGTGAGTGTTCGCGTGCAGTGCACACAAAAATATTCACTTTGAATAATACAACCTGAATATCGCGCAGTGTTCACTGTGGAAGCGTGATGATTAGCTGCCGTGTCACATGTTTTGACGCTCAGTTCAAGTACATGGGCTGGATCAGGGTAGCTGCCGCGTTTATAACGAAAAACCGTGGCGGCTTCTTCGCACGTCTTACCATCCTCAATAGCGTATTTCCAGCAGCCACCTACGCGTGTTGCCTTCAGAAGGCTAAAGAATACAAAACGCCCCCATACATATGTATAGGAGCATTTTAATGTGCCCCATGTGGTGAAAATAACCCTGTTTCCCGAACACTTCGGCATGCCTAATATTATGATTTTAGCTGTTCAGAAAACGCGATCAATAGCTATCACGGTTATGTTCTTTCTTCACATAAGCTTATAGTCTTTGTCTGTTTCAAAGTAATGGGTGTGCATCACTGAAATTAATAAGGTGACAAAGCTCTTTTGAGAAAAGACCTGGCATGACACAGCGAGCTCCGACACCGGCGACTGTTTATTTCGGGTAATTGAGGCACCAGCTACTGCTCTCAGGAACCTGGGCACGTAGTGTTTTGTATCTTCTTTCAGCTCGTCTTTGTCCTTTCGCGCAGTTTTTACATCACAAAAATATCAATGAACTCTCCCGCAATGACATCTAACAAAATCTTAGGTATTCCTAAGGGCACAGTAGAACAAGTTTTCGTCGGCGAACATCTTTCTCTTTTTCTTTTCGCTCTCTCTTTCCTTTAATTTTTACTTAGCGAAAAATTTCCCGCGAGCAGGTTTCTGTAATAATATGATATTTCGAAACTTAACTACTGCCCAGTAGCAGGTGAGTTCGGGACTTTGATTCTGTTCAGCGCTTTCGCTCGTAGTCCAGAGTTTCTTGCAAGCTTCATCGCTATTGAAGTGTTATAACGAGGCAATTCGCTTCGAGCCGCTGTCTCCAACTTGACGCGAGAACTGAGGCGCAGCATTTTATTAAGACAGCAAGTAGGGGGCCTCAGTTTTTTAATACCGTAGCAGAAAGAGAAGGTAGTCAGTCAAATACGCGATAAGCTGTAAAGAAAATGTGCTAGAGCTTATGTTTCATTACCGGGTAAATACAGTCTTTCGTTTCCTCCAAGTAATCTAGCCCTTAAAATTAGGACCTGCAAAGCAAGACGTCTTCTTTTAAGCAATCGCACGTCGTGGTAGCCTGGTGGTTGGTTTCCGAACCTCAAGGTCACGCGATCGAGTCACGGACATGGCGGCCGCATTTCAGTGGCAGCGCAATGCAGGATTTAATACAGCCGTGTGGTCAGATTTCAGTGCGCGCTGAAACCCCACTTGTTCAGGATTACTTCGGAGCTCTCCACTACACGGCGTGCCTCAGAGTCATACTTGATTTTGGCACGTGAATCCCTATCAGTTATTCTTTTAAACATTCGATTCTCGCCAAAGAGCAGAGACCATGCTTCAACATCTCCTGCTTTATTCGTGGGGTTTAACGTCCCAAAACCAGCTCTGATTATGAGAGACGCCGTAGTGGAGGTCTCCGGAACTTTCGACCACCTGGTGTTCTTTAACGTGCACTGACATCGCACAAACATCTCCTACTTGTTATAGAAGCACACGAAACATATCAGTATAAAATCTCGTCCACCTTTTTATACGATTTGTTTTCCTAAGGACTTCTGAAATGACTGCAGCAAATTAATCATCCGCGTATCTTAAGGTAGGCCTTTAATAACCCTGACATCTTGTTACTACGTATTTGCAGATGAATATGCCGGCACTCCAATCGCAGATAAAAGAAGCTTTTATTTTTAGGGGCGAAGCTCCTCTTAGTCTAACCTTGTCCCTCGTCAGGCGTCAGGCGTCACGCGTAACCGGCAGTATCTCCCGGGAGGCACGCGCTCGCCCTCGGCGCGTGCCTCTCTCTCTCACTCTTCCATCTGCTGTCTTGAGAGAGAGAGAGAGAGAGAGAGAACGAAAGGCGCGCGTTGATGGAAACGCTCTTTCTTAGGTGAATGCTCTACCAGCTCGCAAAGAAGAAGAACGCGCCCTCACCCGCGAGAGACAACGTTGGCGCAGGCAGCGTCTCCTAGCAAGCTTCTTCATTGAGAAATACCGACTGCTCGCGTTGGAGAACCGTTCACCGGCCACCCACATATATATATATATATAGGCACTGGATCTTCACTTGCAATGAAGTGCCGGTGGGAGATTTCACTTGTGCATAGTTCAACCATAAGGATTCGTAGCGTGCGCGTTAACTAAATTAATCCGGAACTCGGCACGATCTACGATGAACCTCCCGAGCTTCGCCCACTCATCATCATTCACTCCGTGGATATGCTGTAATTTTATTAATTCTCCACTAACTTGACATAACACGCGTGAAGCGCAAACAACACTTTTTGATAGCAGTCGTTTGTTTTCACGGCTCTTAGAGCAGTTTGAGAGCAAGTGATACTTTCTTGCATATAAAAACCTATAGAGCTAAGTTGTCAGGCGCATATAGATCTCCTTGCAATCTAGAATGGAGCACCTTCTTTTAAATCTGGTGTTTTATGTTTGCACTAATTTCCCGCTTCGAATAAGTTCATTGTTCAGGCGTATTGTGTGCGATCCCCGTCTTTTTATAGGGAACTGGTGGCACTTACGATTCAATTCAATTCACTGTTTATTCAGACAAAAACAGAGATTGCCTAGGTTGAAGGGACTAAAGGCAGATTACCTCTGCCTGACTAAGGTCCCTCCACCCATACATTTGCTCAGGTGAAGTGGAACAAAGATACAAATTTCATTCTTCTTTTGAATGAGGGGACACATAATTCAAATTCAAAAAGTATAACAGATGTCGAAACATACGTTTTAAAATAACGCATTACAGTCATCACCAAATTGCAGTAGAAAGATAAAAAAAGGCCTTATTCTGGATAGAAGCGCTCAGCGCTCGCCTATAGAAGCTTCTTTTTTTTCGGAGTTGCAATATCGAGGACTACTCTAATCCACATTCTCACGTGTTTTGTTGCGTTTTTTCTTCGCGATATTATGTCACATATTTTGGGGATTCGAAGGAACCACCTGAGCCGACAGCTGCACGTCGTCATCAACTTGTGATCGGCTGATCATAACATAGTCATAGAGAATGTTTCAGCCAGAAACACGTCGCTCATGTAAAACGCTCTAGCACAGCATTATGCGAAGGCAAACCCTGCCGGCTTTGGGAGTAATAAGGCTTCAATCACACGAGCACATCACTTGTGTGTGCGTTTCCTAAGATAATGCATAGGTTTATAAGCTTATTCATTTGCCCCCCCCCCCCCGCGCGATGGCCTCACAGTCGCTGCGCTAATCGAACGTTCTTACTACTCATACGGTCATCTCGCTCCAAAAGCCGAAATGTGTCCGTCGCTAACATTCTCTGTGAAGTCCTGAAGTCGACATCACCGCTCAGTAACAAATAGACAAGCCACTTGTCTTCTTCGCAAGTTTTTCAGTCGTCAACGTCACTATCCGATGGAGAAAGGTTAGATCTAGCCGTAAGTGTGGCCCATGCTTTCCACGGTTGCTGCCCCAAATGACGACGAGATGACGCCCCGAGGATACTCCTGCCGGTCGTTCCGTTCTGCCCGAGGAACAACCGGCAGGATGCACCGTGAACCCCCGGTGACGAGGCTGTTGCACGTCCAAGGATGCTCTGTCAGTTGCTCCCGAGGTCGATGGCCAAGCCCCGGGTCACTCGCGATGACGGTTGCGACGAGTGGCAGACCGAAAAGTGCATCGAACTTAAAAAGGAGAAGAAGAGGAAGTGTGTGTTGTGTGCGGTAGTGCCACTCGTGGAAGGCGCTAGGAACGAGATTGGAGCCCGTGAAGCGCGAGGCAGCGAGACAGGCCAGGAAGCTTGCTGCCAAGACGTCCTGTTCTCGGGGAGCGACCGACGGCTGCCGGTCCGTTGCGGTTCCCGTCTGTTCTCGGGAAGCTACTGTTACGGCTGCCGATTCGTTGCGGTTCTCGTTTATTCACGGGTGCGAAGTCCTGTTCTCGGGGAGCGAGTGTCATGGCTACCGGTCCGTTACGGCTCCCCCAGTGTCTTCGGTGAGCTCTGGCGCCCACTAGCGGAGCATGTGCTCGTGGCCATGGGTTAGGCCTTGGAGTGAACCGGCGGCTATTGGTTCCGCTGCTCAGCACCGTCCACGTGGTCGGGCCTTACGTCCAGGACGACGTCCGTCCGGCCAGTCGGAGTCAGGTTAGCGCTGCGGCCGCGGAGGCACCGTAGCGACAGTGCACCGACATCGCACGGTCACACGAGCGAGGAGGACGAGTGGTACGAGTGCGTCAACTCAGTGCGGTAACGTTGAGACATGATGGGACAATTTGTACGCAGCGAACAATTCCGACGCGACTGGGGCGACTCTAGTACTTTTTTATGTGTAGGTCATCGTGCTGATATAAATGTTTGTGTACGCCTCGTCCCCTTTTCTCCGAGTGCCTGGGCCCACGAACCATCATTAATGGCGAACCTGCCAGTATTGACCCTTCACATCTAAAGCCAACGCTCAGATACCGGGTGAGACACGGACTCCGACAACTTCTTCAGCATAGGGATATAACTAGGTTTAAAGGGTGCGGAGCAGAAAGCATGGGTAGGGCAAGAAGTGTAAAGGCGCGTGCACACTGGCGGAAAAAATTGGGGGACCCTTAAGCTTCGCCTCTAAGAGTTGAACGCGAAAGCGAAATCCGGCCCCTAGTGTGCAATTCAACCACTCAGTGCATACTTATTAATGTGTGTTGTTACACACGCAGGTACAGACACACACAGGCGCGCGCGACGTATCTATAGTAATGGTAGAGGTTTTCGATCTATTTAACAGCACTTTTATATCAACTTCACGAAAATTTTGTAGTGTTGTAGTCACATGGCCCTGTATTATGAAGTGCGCATAGGCGTGACACTTTTATTCGTTAATGGCTACATTCTGTCGTCCTTCTTGCGTTAACTATCTGGCAGCTGTTCGATTTGTTCTTTTGGAGACCTCTTCCGGCCAAACGCAACAAGCATCGCCTTATGGTCGGTGAAATGGCAACTGCAGTGCTTCATTTCCTTATCAAAACCTCTTGTTCGGCGAGTTGGTGCACTCTTCAAACCTAAAGGCACCGGCGCAAAAAGACGACACAGGAAGAGAGACACGGACACACGAGCGCGGTGTGTCCGTGCTGGTGTGTCCGTGTCTCTCTTCCTGTGTCGTCTTTTTGCGCCGGTGCCTTTAGGTTTCATTTCTTTAATGGTGTCGTGGGAATGAAATGCTAAAAAAGTGGATGCAGAGCATCCGACGAGACCGCATATAGGATCTGCTGTAGTCGCATGGCCTCCGAGATGGCGGGCGCGCTCGCCGTCTCGGAAGCCATGGTAGTCGAGACTTTGCTTGATGCTTGTTCCGCTAGATGGACATAGTTGTCCATTTTTGGAGCTGTTATTTTTCGCTCACGGAGAGACGCCGACACCGACGGCGGTATTTCTGCGGAACGAGCTCTAACGCTATCACGTTAAAACGCGAGCGGCGCGCCGCCGGCGGAGAAACGCGAGCCTCCGAGGCTGCCGCGCGTCAGGATTTTTGTGCCGCGAGAGCGATCGGTACGTGCACGATTTTACGCGGCGGGCCGCGTGCCGCCGGGGAGGAGACAAATCAGAGCGTCCCAGTCCGTGACGTACGCGCTCCATCGCGTAGTCATGCGGACTCGCCCGGAGGCTCGTTTCGTGCCCGTGCGTTGGCTCGCTTGCCTCTCGCGCCCGTTCGCTGGGAGGAGGCGGGATTTCGCGGCGCTGCCGCCGCGGCTCGCCGCGAGCAGTGTGGCCGTGTCGCCGTGTCGCCGCCGAAGCGTTTCTCCGCCGACGGCGCGCCGCGCGCGTTTTACCGCCAGTGTGCACGGGCCTTAAGGCTACACAATGAGCGAGCAGAGGAACGGAACGCAGTCAAGAAGGAAATGGCAGTTGATTGAGCAAGAGCGTGAGGCATCACGAGAAAAAGCGGCGCAGCAGCAAGAGCGGCTCGAACAGGGGCAAAAGATCCTTGAACTGAAGCTCCAGCTGCAAGAAAATGCCGCTGTTTCACAAGCCGCTCATAGCTCAGATGCTAGCAGTACGAATGCCTCCGTTGCGTCTAACGTTTGCAGCTCCCATAGGCTCACACCACTGTTCAGTGACGAGAGGGATCACTTAGACGCATCCCAGCAATGCTTCGAATGCGTCGCCATCTGACAGGAATGGCCACGAGAGGAATGGGTGCTCTCATTAAGTCTGTGCACGACGGCGGAGGCCTTAACTGTCATTGGGAGCATGGATCCATCGGCAGTCTTAGATTATGAGACGCTTAACGTGCGTTACTGCAGCGATTTCAGTGCACTGCCGATGGGTACCGAGAGAAATTCCGTGGGGCCAGACTCGGAGATAGAGAGCCTGCGATGCAATACAACATTGTCTGGCAACTTTGACCAATGGTTAGAGTTAGCAAAGACAGAAATGTTTCAGGGCCTTGCGAGAGTTGATGATTGTGAAGCAATTAATCAAAGGCTGCTCCTCTGCACTAAGAATTTTCCTCAAGGAAACGAACTGCCGAACTCAGCGGGGAGTATATATCAAGCAGCCGGCAGCTTCATGGAGGCTCAGGCTTTGCGGAATTTTGGAAAGGAAGGGGGCAGTAAGGATGCGAGGCCATGCTCACCTTTAACTGTAGAGCGCACGAAGAAAACGGCTCGAGAGGAGAACCGTTGCTTCCTATGTGACAGGGAAGGGCATAGGGCCGCTGCATGCTGTTCACGTAAAAGAGGAAGCTCGATAACACATTGGTCGCATGAGGAGTTGCATCCCAATAGTGCTGAAAGTCCTTCCGGTAAAGTGGACCGAAGAGAGCCTTTTTGTATGATGTCCGTGGACGAAGTCGATGCGGAAGCAGCCCAGGACACCGGTCACGTACGGACTACGAGGCTCCGCGGGCAGGGATTCTCTGCCGCGGAGCCGATCGGTCTGTGCACGATTTTACGCGGCACGCCGCGTGCCGCGGGGAGGAGACCAATCAGAGCGTCCCCGTCCGTGACGTACGCGCTCCATCGCGGAGTCATGCGGACCCGCCCGGAGGCTCGTTTCGTACCCGTACGGTGGCTCGCTTGCCTCGCGCGCCCGTTCGCTCGGAGGAGGCGGGATTCCGCGGCGCTGCCGCCGCGGTTTGCCGCGAGCAGTGTGGCCGTGTCGCCGCCCAAGCGTTTTTCCGCCGGCGGCGCGCCGCGCGCGTTTTTCCGCCAGTGTGCACGGGCCTTAAAATCGTGCACAGACCGATCGGCTCGCGGCAAGAGAATCCCTGCCGCGCGGCAGCCTCGGAGGCTCGCGTTTGCCGCCTGCGGCGCGCCGCGCGCGTTTTTCCGCCAGTGTCCACGGGCCTTAACGCTATCACGTTAAACGCGAACGGCGCGCCGCCGGGGGAGAAACGCGAGCCTTCGAGGCTGCCGCGCGTCAGGATTTTTGTGCCGCGAGAGCGATCGGTACGTGCACGATTTTACGCGGCGGGCCGCGTGCCGCCGGGGAGGAGACAAATCAGAGCGTCCCAGTCCGTGACGTACGCGCTCCATCGCGTAGTCATGCGGACTCGCCCGGAGGCTCGTTTCGTGCCCGTGCGTTGGCTCGCTTGCCTCTCGCGCCCGTTCGCTGGGAGGAGGCGGGATTTCGCGGCGCTGCCGCCGCGGCTCTCCGCGAGCAGTGTGGCCGTGTCGCCGTGTCGCCGCCGAAGCGTTTCTCCGCCGACGGCGCGCCGCGCGCGTTTTACCGCCAGTGTGCACGGGCCTTAAGGCTACACAATGAGCGAGCAGAGGAACGGAACGCAGTCATGAAGGAAATGGCATTTAAACAGTAGTTGATTGAGCAAGAGCGTGAGGCATCACGAGAAAAAGCGGCGCAGCAGCAAGAGCGGCTCGAACAGGGGCAAAAGATCCTTGAACTGAAGCTCCGGCTGCAAGAAAATGCCGCTGTTTCACAAGCCGCTCATAGCTCAGATGCTAGCAGTACGAATGCCTCCGTTGCGTCTAACGTTTGCAGCTCCCATAAGCTCACACCACTGTTCAGTGACGAGAGGGATCACTTAGACGCATCCCTGCAATGCTTCGAATGCGTCGCCATCTGACAGGAATGGCCACGAGAGGAATGGGTGCTCTCATTAAGTCTGTGCACGACGGCGGAGGCCTTAACTGTCATTGGGAGCATGGATCCATCGGCAGTCTTAGATTATGAGACGCTTAACGTGCGTTACTGCAGCGGTTTCAGCGCACTGCCGATGGGTACCGAGAGAAATTCCGTGGGGCCAGACTCGGAGATAGAGAGCCTGCGATGCAATACAACATTGTCTGGCAACTTTGACCAATGGTTAGAGTTAGCAAAGACAGAAAAGTTTCAGGGCCTTGCGAGAGTTGATGATTGTGAAGCGATTAATCAAAGGCTGCTCCTCTGCACTAAGAATTTTCCTCAAGGAAACGAACTGCCGAACTCAGCGGGGAGTATACACTGTAAAGGAAAAATACTCCCAGGTGGGAGTAAAATGCCTGTCCTCTAGCTACCCCCCTATTGGGAGTTTTTTTCTACTCCGGACCTCCGGAGTTATTGCGTGGTGCTTCCGGACTACTTTTCGCTGTTTTTCACTCCGGCGGGCCGGAGTTCTTGCGTGGCGCCTCCGGACTAATTTTCGCTGTATGCTACTCCGACGCGCCGGAGTTTTTACGTGACGCCTCCGGACTAATTATTGCTGTTTTTCACTCCGGCTGACCGGAGTCATTGTGTGGTGCCTCCGGATTACTTTTTTATTATATTAGTCCGGCGGTACAGGAATTCTGCGTGACGCACCAGGAGTACCTCTGTGTATTTTTCTTCCCGCTCCGGCTGGCTAGTCTCTGCATGCCTCTTTTCAGACATTTAAATGGTATTTATTAATCGGCCAGGTTGGAGATGTGTGGTGCATTGCGAGTAATCGTTTTACCCCATTATCAATATAAAACATTGAGAAACAAATGCTGTATAAAAGTTTATTGCATGATTCGCACAGCGTGCAAACAGGGCACACAAACAAATAAAGCACCAAAAATGGCAAGAAATAGTACAATAATTGCAGTACAATGCAGTAATATGCACAACCATAAGCACTTTTTCACACTGTACAGTTATTTAGGCTGCAATGAACAAACGGTTTTCCTGGAGTAAAGAAAAGGCAAAATAACGAAACAAGGAACAGAAGATTTCGCACTGAACACAATATTTATATATATAATCTGCAGGAACGTGTCAGAAACACAACGCTAGCTGTTGTCGCCAAAGCTTGAAAAGAGGCAGTGGAACTGTTTACGAAGGATAATGCTGCGAGTCGCCCGCGTATATGCACTGTGGTTTGCATTCCATTGTGTCCAGGCCTGCTGGCGCATATTGTCAGCACGCCAACCATGTGTTCTTTGGCCGCAGTACTGTGGTGTGGGCCATTCGAACTAACGTAGCTCTGCACCGCAAACATGGTTATAATGCAACGTTGCGTTATACTTGTTGAGAATGCAGACGCGCGTCCTTACTTTTCCTTTTTATATATATTTTTTGCGTTTCTTGAAAACCACGGAAAGACCATTAGCCGGGGCTTTGCCGTTTCTAACAATGCTTCTAAGTACTGCACGACGAGTGTCACTCAAACTAGTGAGAGAGGGACAGACGGGGGGGAGCTGACAAAGGGATTGTAGAAGCGGTACCGTGAGAACGAACGACAAGAACGACTCGGAGAGCGAACGAGAAGGGACCCAACGACGACCGCTGCGAAGAGATTTGTTTGGTGCACTTCGAATTACGTTTGTTTAAAACTGCCAATGCATGTAAATAAATAACGCGAAAATATCGAAGTGTTTCTTCCACTCAACGAGCATCAAGCAAACATCTACACTGAAGAATTAGATCGAACAATACTGTTTACTTGCTATTTCCTCTATATCATTCTGCGTGTGCGTTAACATCAATAATAATAATAATAATAATAATAATAATAATAATATTAATAATAATAATAATAATAATAATATAGCACAAGTTAAAATACTGAAATAAGACAATTTTAACGTTTAATTTGCTCCTGAAGTCCGCTTCTACGCCAACGGCCGCGCCGTACGGCAGTATTTGGCAGAGGAAGCTGGGCCTTGAGCCACGCGACTGATGCGGTTTGTGTTGACTGATTGGGCAGGATATAAAGACTGAGTGTACGCCACTATGCTGTACGTCAACCGCGTAGAGCACCTAAGATTCAAGACAAACTCTACACTTTTCAAAGCTATAAAGCGGACAAATTTTTGCAGTAGTGGGAGTGCGCTCGCAACAGCCACTAGGTGTGGCACCCGTCGATTTAGCTCAACAGCGCGAACCTAGGCATTTGAATGTGACATGTGAGTGCAATGTCACCATCTCTAGCACAAACAAGATGTGAAAAGAACTTAGCAAAAGCACACACCTTTCTGGTTATGCTCCCTCTCTATGCCCTTATTTTGAAGCACTACATTTAAAATCACAGAAGCGGGTCCCACTCGATAAAAGCCCACAGGGCACGCTCAAAGAACTAACTGCTTGATCTAAGTGCTTGCATTGAAGTTGAATAATTTCTATTTGGCAGTGCCAATTTTTGTAGTTCTTTTTAGCGTTTACCTCAAGAAAACAAAAACAAAAACTTCTGATTTATATGGTTGGTGAAATATTAACAAGGCCACTGAAGTTTATTACAAAGGCTCTTTCAGTTAATTTGCCTCTGATTGTAAAAAAAAAAAGTTCCGCAGGTGCGTTACGAGGATGCAATCATATTAGTATTTACTGTCGTATAGACCATCTCACATATTTTTTTTCCAATGAACTCAGGCAAATAACTCTTGCTTATTGTTTGCCCTACATTTAGCCTGTGCTTTTAAGCGAAAAATATTCATTCGAGAAGTTGAAACCATTCGAACTAGTGTACGGGCAACGTACTTTAATAGTGCATCGGTTTAAAATTTTACGGGATTTAAAAGGGACCTTACAAGTTAAACGACTTTTTAATATATTCAGAGAACGGTGTAGGTCTATGGAGCATGCTCCTGTGAACATGTCAGGGAAATATTAATGCACTGCACGCACCAATGAATTCGCAATTTGGTTTTAAACACAGCTGGAAAGCGCCTGCTCTTAATTTCAGTAAGTGACGTCACCGGGGCTACGACTACGCCACTTGCTTTTTTTCAGTCCTTTAAGAGATACACGCCCATTTCCTTCATTTGTTGAATTCAAAACGAACAAATAAAGCATAGCAGATTATCTTCCGCTCTCATGAAATCAGCCAACGCTGTTTCTTCTTCTTTTTTTTTTCAAGCGAATTAGCCGGCGCCTCCAGTGATGTCATTTGTTGAAAGAAGAGCGGGCGCTTTCCAGCTGTGTTCGAAACAATATCTTGGATTCCCTGGAGCGTTCAGTGCAATAACATTTGGCTCACATGTTCACAGCAGCCTTCACGACTGATCGGCACCTCTTTCTGACTCTACCCAGAAAAAAAAAGAAAAATGATAGAGGGCTTTAAGCTTGCACTAAGCCGCGAAAAGCTCATGCACAGCGAAGCTGAACGGTGACATGCTTATTGCTGTGACGAGGTTGAACTTGACCACGCATTCCAGATCTGCTGCGCGCCGTCGATTTCGTTCTCGCGTAGCGGCAAGCCTTCGATTTTCGGATCGTGGTCTCTTCCTCGCGAGTGCGATTTAGCTTCGGGCTACCCATGGCTGCATGCGTTTGTGCATAGCCTCGCGCCGTGAGAGGACGCATGCTCTCGCAGAGCTTCGCGAGACACTGTGCACCAGGCATATCAACGCATACGGGATTTTTCTTTCTCCTGCTTGCGGCCGCCAGCCGCCGTTTTGCCAGTGTGTAGTAGTGGGCTTCGGCCATGTGCGCAGGAGAAGAAAGAATCGCGCGTGTGGTAGCGTCGTATGTGTTCGGGAACATCATCATCATCAACACTGCGCATTCGGCATTGCATAGTTCGCCCGCTCTTTAGGAGACATGAACTAAAGGTGATTATATATATATATATATTTTTTTGGTTCTCCGGACAAGGAACGATTTGTTAAAAAAGCTTTGCTGTTTAAAGTGCTGTCGGACCCCTTTAAGAAAGTGGGCAAGGTTCGAATATACGACGGGACTGGGCACTTGCGTGCAGTGACATCAGCTCCTTCGAACATATGCCAACAAGCAATCGATGATGCACATAGACCGTACGCATCAAGAAGCCGAGAGGGCGTAAAGTGCGGCCACGTCTTATCAATACTCTTGTGGCGTGTCCAGTGCTGTATGTCTTCGCGCATCACCGATCATCTTGTTGTAGCATGTTTGAGAGTGCTGATGACAAGTCTTGGAAACGTTTCGTCACGTGGTACTTTTTCGAGTCTCCCAGACCTTTTTAGGAGCCCAAAAACGTAAAGCCACTGAAACTATTACCATGATTTTACATTATCAGGACAATAATTTACATGCTGAAAAATTCCCAATTGAGCAATTTGTGTTTAACGCAACTGCTTGAAACTTGGGTAACTATAATGTTAATTACCTCAGTTCATTGAAACAATAGCCTGAGATGGACAAGATGACAGTCAACAATACCAATATGGTTGCGTCCTTGAAGTGCACTCGTGAATTTTTATAAACCCTGGCGTAATTGTTAACTGACGCACCCCGCGTGTTACCATGTTTTCGACAACCCCTTTCTGCTTCCGGTCGACAAATCACGAAGCTAACAAAGCTACCTGCTTCATTTAACGGTTAAAGGGCTGTTCATCCTACTGGAGCTGTTGTCATGAAACTCCTTTTTTAAGACACAACACCGGCTGGCTGTGCGATATATTTTCTGCGCACACATTAAAACATTCAGTAGACCTTTAGCAATAGCGAAATAAAAAGCGATATACAGGGCGTCCCACTTACACGTAATGTATTTTTTAAACTTAATGTTAGTTCTTAAAAATGACGGAGCGTGCTAGCGAGTTGAAACAAACTCGGCCGTGTTAAGGATCAAGTCTCCTAGTGTTACGAGTTCTTTTCATTCTTCATGATCAATTAATTAGAATAAACTAATTACCGAACTCTTTATTTGTTCGCTTCAGCAAGAAATTGTCGATACAACCAATTCATATTTGCGTGCGCCCAATTCCTTCACAATGCCAATGCCCCGAAAGTTGTAGATCAAATAAAAAAAAATCCCCTTAAGCAGCATTGATGGGTATTTTGATATGTACCGTTAAAGAAAGCCCACGCAACGTAAAAGTAACCACGTGACAGCGCCACTAATTCGGCGCAAAAAAAAAAAACTATACATGCGCTTGTACCTGCAGCGCTGTAGCAATCAGACGCACAGTGCGAGTGACGACGAAAGTGCATTATTACGCTCCCTAGTGACGCTGCATAAACATGTGTTTTTTATTAAATGTGGGAACATGAGAATGTAGGCTGCATAAAGATATTATTCTCTTCGATTCATCGAATGAAGCCCGCGCACGCACGAACACGCATCTTGTGGCCACCGCAAACGCCAAGCATGTCTCGGACAGCGCTGCAGAGACAAGCGGACGTTGTTCCCTGATCGGCTGCCTGGAAGCGCTAATTTAGTGGCGCTATCACACGGTTATTTTTGCATATCGCGGGCTTTCTTTGACGGCACATACAAGCAGACCATTTCACATTTCAATTTGATCTACAAGTTTCTCAGCGACAATTTCTTTCTGAAGCGAATAATTAAACAAGTTATCTTATTAGTTCAAACCAATTTACTGATTTTGGAAAACGAAAAAAAATCGTAACACTAGGGCACTTTATCCTCAACATGTATGAGTTTCTCGCAAATCACTAAGACGCTCCATCATTTTTGAAAACATGGTTACACTTAGGTGGGACATCCTGTATGTGTCGGGGTAACCAAAAAGAGAAAAATGTGTGGTGCTCAGCTCGTCAGACAGAACTATATCTGGCACACTCATGCCACACCAAATACAACAAGGAGATTTAAAGCACGTAACAAAATAACACACTGCAATGAAAGTTCGGCAGCAATAAAGGTATCACAGTACACCTTTGCTTTTGTTTGATTATGACAATGTGCAAATAAAGGGCGACTAGGGTCGTTATCGGCCGCTACACGAGAAAAGCAACTTTGCACTGCTGGCAAGTAGCAGTTTCAGATTAGCTTATACCACGACATAAGCCGCCTTTGATTGCTACATAACCAGCCAAAAGCGAAAATAGACATTTTTCTTCTTACTTAACTTCGCACTTCATGACTGTGCGAGAAACATTCCTGAAACCTTATACAAAGAGTGAAGGGAGACTCATAACAAGGTAAACTACGTCCCAAAGCAGTTAAACGGCGAAAGTAAATGTGTTATGCACGACAAAAGAACAAGAAATGAGCAAGTTGTAATAAGTCAGAGTCGCATATGCATGTCACAGTTCCTAGAATGCGCGAAACTTCCTTACAGAACATGTTGAGGCAAGAGAAATTCTTCTATCAGGATGACACTACAACAGCCATGTCTGCCTTGAAAATAAAAAATAAAAACTTCACAATTTAATCCGAAAACGTACTTAACAGTTGCCGTCTGCAACAAGCCGTATTCCCGGAACACACGCGTAGGCCATGGATCGGGAGCGCGGTCGAAGCTTGCACTTGGACTTGGATAGAAGAGGGGAGAAGAAAGTCCCAAACCAACTTCTCGAAGCAAAATACGTCAGCTGGCTTGGTGGCAGTGCACTTTCCTTCTTTTTCTTTGCAGCGGCTCTGCTGTCGTGTCCGTCTTCCCCTCGGACATACAAAAGAAAGAAGGGCACTGTACCATGAGAAAAAAAAATAGAATAGACGGAGAGGACTGTAAATTCTTACATTTGTAGGTACACCGGTTGTTAGCTATCAGGATGGCAGTAAACGAAAGAAAAATAAAAGCACAGTTCAAGGGAGCAAAGATGAAAACTATTTACTAGGGTAATTAAACAGTCTGAATAAAGCATAACCACACACTTCGCACAGCCGCCGACTTCGCTCGCATGACGGACATCGCGCTCCCTTTCGCGGCCAGTCAGGTGACTACCGGGTTTTCCCTCGCTTTTTTTGTTTATTGCTTTTTTTTATTTTTGCATGTGACGACTTCCCCGGCAGCTCCGGGCACTTGCGCTCATGCGCATTGTCACGAACGCACAAACACCTGCGCCCACGAACACTGCTCAACGGGTTTTTCAACGAGGCAGAGTGGCCTCCAGACCGAGAAGGCTTCACGCAGGAGAAGAGGGGATGGGGGGGGGGAGGGGGGGAGAGTGACAGGAAAAAGAATAAATATAAAATAACTAAAAGGGTTTGCCAGAGGTCGCGTACACGGTTCTGAAAAATGCTTAAGTAGCATATCCTGCAGTGTCAGTGAGCCAGAACGGACGACAGGCCGAGAAAAAAGAAAAAGACTATGCAAGATTTTTACATTCTGCACGGCCGTGACAAAGCGAAGAGATCGCGGTACAGCCATGGCTGCCTGAACAGCTCGCGGTGCACCAGCCCGAGCTCGCAGTGGCGCCAGTGGTATATGCGGTGTTCATTGTTCGCGTCGACCAGCGAGGTTGCTTTGCACGCTCCCATTCCTGAAATGCACTCAGTGGACACAGTCCTCGGTTGGAGCGCAAGTGCTGTCAAGAGCATTCGATGCACAACAGCGTGGAGGGAGGAATCTAGCCGCGAGCACCGGGACAAAACGGTCTACGCGAATGTCGCGGCTCGTTAAGTGTGTCAGCCTTCGAACCAGCAGAAGAAAAATGCGGTTTTCGACGGGGGGTGGATAGCCGAAGTATATTCTGGAAAGTTCACTGTCCATACGGTCTCCTCTAGCGAGTCTCTCGGCCCTGTTCGTTGCCACAAGAAGTTTGGAAAGCTTTTCTGAGCTACCAGCTGATGGGACTGTTCTAGGAAAATGTTCGACACTCGCTCCTCTTTTTCGTTTTCCCATGCATTCTTTCCTACAGGAGCGCTAAGATTGACGTCACTGCCTCGGCGGTGCTGTTTGGGAGTCACGCATATTTACATGCAGAGGAGATTGTGGCTACATCACGGGACGTCTGGAATGGCCACGACCGCTGTATCGACGACGTTCAACACCCCCCCCCCCCCCCCTTTATTGCTTTGCCCGCCTCGTGCCGCCCTCTGCCTGGTCACTGCACTTGCTCAGAAACGTGAATGTACCTGCAGCTACACTCTGTTTCGGTAGTTCCGTGCAGCGCAGCCAAGGCCATGCCACCATGACCGCAGCAGCGGCTGGAAATAAACGTTGCAGGAAGGCCTACTTACAATTTTTTTTTTAATCGGTCGACTGATATCTCCACTTCTACATACCCTATTTAAACACGTCACTAGACTAAGCGCATAGATGCATTCTCAAAGGCAATACAAAAAGAATTGTATAGCTCGTTTCGTTACATTTTAAAAAGGCATATTATCGATTTTAGTTGTTATTAGGCCAGTTTACAAGACAGATCCAAATAAATTGCAGGTGATAATATACAATGACGCAGCGTTTATTATACTCATTGTAGAGAAAGATAAATTGATAGATACGTGACATATAACATAAAAACACACTTTAATTTTAATATCTTTATAACGTCGTTATGAATATAGCTACGGCCATAGTTTTGCGAGATAGCACGGATCTCCATGCAGACATTCTACGCGCTAAATCTCACACTCCTACGTGCAAATTTGTAGAAGCTATTCCCATTTATATAGCTTTAAAAACACGTGGTTCAAACAATGGCAATTCGGCCGAATTTCTTACGCCTATATTTTTCTGTAACATACCCGGTACTTCTAGTACTACTCAATTCTACATTACCGATATTGTTATTTGTTAAACTGCACCAAACTTTACTTGATTTTGACAAAAATAACGCACGCACTTCAAAAAGTATACTGGCTCACTCACCGACGCAGTCGTTGTGCCTGCTCTCCGTGGCTGACATTCGATCACTCCACAACACTAGCACGACGTAGGTTCCAGCGACGCTTTGCTGCTGTCGGCCACAGTGTCTCTTGGTGCTCATCGCTGCTTGTAACGTTCACAAGATGCACGAAACGATTTCATTTTTTCCTAACGCGGCCGAAGGCCTGCCATTTCGCCTAAGCATCGCATCGCTTCGACTGTGTAGCTAGGACCGGCGCCATGTTAGGTTTGAGAGGCCTTGTCGGGCTGCGACGTCACTCCTCCAGCAGCCAATGAGAGCTGCCGGGCGCGGTCAGGCGGTGGTACCGGAGGATTTGCGGGCAGATACCGGAGGGAAATACGAGCTCCGGTCATTGTTCGCCGGAGGATAATCATGGAAGGCGCCCCGTTTCCCTCCGTGCTTCACGCGCCGGATTGAAAGCGCGGCGAGGCCTCGCACGTACTCCGGCACATCCCGACGCGTCGGGTATATGGTGACGTCACCGGAGGTTAGCGGGAGTATTATCCTGCAAGACCTCCCAGCTGGGCATATTTTCGTTTACAGTGTATCAAGCAGCCGGCAGCTTCATGGAGGCTCAGGCTTTGCGAATTTTGGAAAGGAAGGGGGCAGTAAGGATGCGAGGCCATGCTCACCTTTAACTGTAGAGCGCACGAAGAAAACGGCTCGAGAGGAGAACCGTTGCTTCCTATGTGACAGGGAAGGGCATAGGGCCGCTGCATGCTGTTCACGCAAAAGAGGAAGCTCGATAACACATTGGTCGCATGAGGAGTTGCATCCCAATAGTGCTGAAAGTCCTTCCGGTAAAGTGGACCGAAGAGAGCCTTTTTGTATGATGTCCGTGGACGAAGTCGATGCGGAAGCAGCCCAGGACACCGGTCACGTCACGTTAGGAGATGGAGAGAAAGTCCCGGTTGTTATCACGACAGTGTCCCAAGATATTAGGCCTGGTGCAAATGACAACTTGCCCGTTGTGCAAGGGTTGTTGAATAAGCGCCCTGTATCAGTGTTGCGCGATGCTCGCTGCGTCCCTGTTGTAGTTCGACAGGCATTGGTGGCGGGAGAAAAGCTAACAGGAACGTACCGACCGGTGTTATTAACAGGCCGCACGCTGTGCTATTTACCGAAAGCTACGGCCTTCCTAGACACGCCATTTTTTGTGTGACAAGTTCGGCTGCAGTGCATTCGAGACCTTCTCTATGATGTTGTCCTTGGAAACATCAAGGGGACACTGCCACTAGACACGTTGAAAATGGCGGCAAACAAAGTGGTCAGTACAAGATTGGATGGCATCAAGGAAGAGACGCCCATTTCATCTGCATTCGGTTGAAAAAAACGAGCTAAGATCACAAGAGGGGGAGCTGCCGACTGACAGCGTGTACGTGGGCCTAAAGGAAAGTTGAACTACCTGGACCTCAGGCCCGGAGAGGTGGCGATCAAATCGACTTCCATCTGGAATCCTACCACGAACAGGAGATCTCCAGCAGTACACGCATTGGGAATATGCATTGGGAATATGCTGCGGCCCGCTGCGATTGCACGGACAATCGCAGTTCGCAGTAGCAACAGGCGCTTCCTCCATCTCAGCCTCCGCCATTCCAAGGGGCTAAGGCTGGCCAGAAATATTTAGTAAAGCTAGGGAGGCACTCAAAAGTGACTTCTTGGATGATGGCGTGGCATCGGTTCTTAACAAGATAAACAGGTGAAGCCGACGAAGCACATCCATGGCGATCATCAGCTGGTACGTGTTTGTGTGTGTGCGTGCTGGTGATTCGTTGAAGTGGGCATGCAAGTTGGCGTGTTTCTCGAGAATGCCCGTGTTGTGGAATTCATACAGGCCTTGCGTGTATTTCTTGTGCCGCTGTTAAATGCCGCGAGTGGGGTAACGCGTTATTTCTAAGACTATATGAGGCTATATGGTACTCAGAGTCGGTGTGGTGTCGTCATACGCTCTTGAGTAGCAGCGTGCGTACTTTCACGCCACGTTTCTTCTTCTGTGGTAGTGACGCACTTCATCTGTCGCACCATCTCCACGACGATGTTCTCCGCGCCGACAAGCGTTGCAATTTGTCGCCGGGACTGCGATGTGCAGCTTTTATTACGACAGTCGGCGCTGTGACGTCACACCCGCATATGCAACTGTGGTGAGACAACGCAGCAGTCACAGGTGCCACGTTTCGGCGAAGCTAGGCACAGCTGTGGGGCTGCTATTTTGCTGTGGCATCTGATGATACGATCCCGCCTTTATGTAGCAGTTGGCTGAGGGCATGAGCGCAACAGAAGAAACAACTCTGATGAAACGCCTCCTGTTTTATGTAATAGTGGGCTGAAGGAATGAGCCCAAGCAAAGGAAGAAGCGCACGCAAATGCTGCAGATTTAGCATTTCTTAGAAAAATGCACAGCCACTTATTTCATGATGGTTTCTCGATTATGACGCATCGAACGATCCGTCGCCTTTCGCCGGCTTAAATATCTTCGCTCTTAAAATGGTGCTTGTTTCTTCCGCTTACCCGAGGCAAAATGTATTAGGGTAAAATTTTCAATGCTTCCTATGGTTCCTGCCTGATTAACAAAGCCTGAAATGGTAACATTCGATTCCCTGTGGCGCATACCCGACTAATCCATGACGAGCGTTGCGGGTATGAGCAACACGTGTTCCCATTCGCATTTAGCGGAACGTGCATGACAAGCCTATAATGCCAGTGTTTTCTAGATAAATTTCTCTGGTTTGGCATACATTCATATCTTGACTTTCCAGTTTTGGTGCATAACAAGAGAACGGCACTAATGTACCGGGACCCAAGCGACTGGATAGATAGATAGATAGATAGATAGATAGATAGATAGATAGATAGATAGATAGATAGATATGTAATTAAAGGGACTGTCTACCGTCCTTCATCGCTCTCCCGTTTTTTGGCTCAACAGAAAGCGTACCTTTCGAAGTGTCTCAGCGTGCAGTGGTTTCTCCAGAATCTCAATAGAAATTATTAAAACACAATTTTTTTCATCCACGAAGTCGCTCCCTTCCTAGTGTAGGCATGCCAGCAACACTGGGTACCGAGCATGATGCGTCGTCGTCTCCCTGGAAACCCTCTCGGGCGCGGGAGGCATCTCAACGCGAACCGCCTTCAAGGTCGGCATTCCAGAGGCGACGACGAGGAGGAGAGGCGAGGGAAAGTCGGCGCGCGGGGGTGCGTGTCGGACATGCAGCGCCGCATGCATGACAAGCGCAGTACTACGCGCCTCCGCAGGCAGACGAATTCGAAGGCAGCGCCACATGCGCCACCCCGAAAGCAGCGAAAAAAAGAACAAATTGCTCTTGCACGCTATAACAAGGTGTCTCACAGGGTGAAGTACGCATGTAAGACATACATAATAGTTTTTCAGCAGAGTATGCATACCTGCATGGGCTGGTTCTCGTACACTTGGAAAATGACGAACACGCTGTTGGGTGTCGCTAGCGGCGTTTTTTGCACCACTTTCAGAGCGAAATTAAAAACGTAATTCCTTTTTTGTGGGTTCAAAGCGTGCTCGTTCCCGTAAATGTGACGCACGATCTGCCCAATTTTACCACAATCTTAAAAAATTTTCTGAGCGGTAGACAGTCCCTTTAAGTAAAGAGAACAGCGACATCGCGAGGTCAGTGACCATCATCACGAGTAAAAGGCACGAGACTGGTGTCAGTGCGACTCCCATTCGCCATTGCGACAACGACCATACCGTGTCTCCACTGCAGAACATCAGGTTATTACCGAACAGGTTGATGATATGCTCAAGCGCGACATTATTCGCCCTTCACAGAGTCCGTGGGCACCACCTGTGGTTCTCGTTAAAAGAAAGGATGGATCGATCCGCTTCTGCATGGTACCGGCGCGTAAACAAGGCCACCCGGAAAGACCCTTTGACCAGAATCGACGATGCCCTTGATTGCTTACAAAGTGCCGAGTTTTTTTTCATCGTTAGACTTGCGTTCGGGGTATTGGCAGGTGCCCTTAGCTGATACCGACCGTCCAAAGACAGCCTTCGTCACGCATGACGGTCTATATGAGTTTAATGTCATGTCATTCGGCCTCTGCAATGTGCATGCCACCTTCGAGCGCATGATGGACTCTGTTCTGTAGGGTTTGAAGTGGCAGATATGCATCTGTTACCTAGATGATATTGTGGTCTTTCCGGCAGATTTCGCAACACATCTTGAACGTCTGAAACAACTCGTGACTTGTCTGAAGAATGCTCAGCTCCAAATGAATCTCAAGAAGTGCCGCTTCACTGCACGACAACTCACAATTCTTGGTCATGTGGTATCCAAGAACGGCATACTTCCAGACCTGGCTAAACTACGTGCTGTCGCCGACTTCCCCAAACCCACGACTGTAAAGCAGTCGCGGAGCCTCGCGAAACTATGCTCATACTTTTGCTGGTTTGTGCGCCACTTCGCCTCGATTATTGCGCCTTTGACAAAACTATTAAATAGCACCACCGATGTCTCCTCATGGTCTTCCGAGTGCGACCAAGCATTCTCCACCCTTCGCCGTCTCCTGACGTCACCTGCAATACTGCGCCACTATTGGTTCCGACTGAAGTTCACACCGACGCCAGCGGTGTCGGCCTCGGTGAGATTCTCGCGCAACGAAAGCCTGGGTTCCCCGAGTATATCGTCGCACACGCCAGCAGGACGCTCACAAAGGCGGAGTCAAACTATAGTGTCACCGAGAAGGAATATTTGGCAATAGTTCGCGCGCATCTCAAGTCCCGCCCATACTTATACGACCGCACGTTTGATGTGGTTACAGACCACCATGCTTTATGTTGGTTGTCTTCGCTGAAGGATCCCTCACGTCGCCTGGCCCGCTGGGCTCTTTGACTTCAGAAAGCTCTTTGACTTTCGAACGCTCTTTTACTTGCCGAAAGCATGCGGATGCTGATGCACTGTCGCGGTCACCACTGTCCACGAAAACAACGCCAATATCCACCATAGGCTACACGTTGTCAAATCTTGACGCCGACACCGTCTTCACTGCACAGCGTAACGACCCATGGATAACTTCCCTTCTGCACGTTTTATCCGAGGCACCCACTCGTCCGCTCACTCGAACGCTACGGCGCCAAGCTCTGCACTTCAGCATTCGGGATGGCCTATTCTACCGGCACAACTACTCCCCAGATGGTAGGAAGTGGCTCCTAGTTATTCCTCGAACACTCCGCTTTACAATCTGCGCGTCCTTTCACTTCGACCCGCAATGCGCCCACGCTGGTGTTTTCAAGACCTATAAACGCCTACGAAAAAGGTACTACTGGCGCGGAAGGTTTCGTTTCGTCTGCCAGTTCGTTCGCGGCTGCCACGAGTGTCAGCGACCAGAACGACCACCGCATCCCTCAGCAGGTTCATTACAAACAGTTCTATGCCCAGACCGCCCATTCGATCGTGTGGGAATTGACCTTTATGGACCGTTGCCATTGACCACAGCGAGCAACCCATGGGCTATCGTTGCCGTCGACCAACTTACGCCATACCCTGAAACTTCTGCTCTTCCAACGGCTACAGCACAGGACGTCGCCACTTTCATCCTCAATCGTTTCGTGGTTCGGCACGGCCCTCCTCGAGTACTCCTCAATGACCGTGGCCCCGTATTTCTCTGTGATGTAATTCAAGCACTTCACCAGTGCCATGTGCACTGAACGAGTACTGCCTGCCACCCTCAGGCGAACGGTCTGACTGAGCGGTTTAATTGGACTCTGGGCGACATGCTTGAGACACATGTTGCATCTGATCAAACAAACTGGGACCTGGTCCGTCCATTTGCAACATAAGCGTATAACACCGCCCGGTCACAACCGGGTTTTCCCCATTCTTCCTTCTGTACGGTCGACAGCCGTTGCACACTATCGACACGTTGTTGCCTCACGCACCATATGCGTTCGAGTGCAAGGCCGTGTCAGAAGCCGCCCGTTACGCTGAAGAATGTCATCTGGCCAAGCGGTTTACCACAGGCGACCAACAACGCCACAAGAACGCCCGTTGTGACCCCCATTCTCCTGCCGCAACGTTCGCTTATGGAGCACTTTTCAGTGCGAATGCACTTCTTAAGCGACCCCGAAAACTCCGCCGGCATCCGCGCTCCTCCTCCTCTCCCCTAGCAACGGCGCGAGGAGCGGAGAGGAGCGTCTGTAGCAACGGCGCAGCGACGTCACGCCCCACGTGACTGCGCGCGCTCCGCCCTCCGCTCCGTGGCTGCGCGCGCCCCGCGCCGGCTCCCCACCGCTCTCCGCGCCGTGACGTCACGGCGCGTTGTGCAGCTGGCGCCTCCGCGCCGTGGCTGCGCGCGCCGCGCCGGCTCCTCGCACCCTCTCCGCGCCGTGACGTCACGGCGCCATGCAGCTGGTGTGCCTCTCCCCCCGTTAGGTTTGCACTCACCCTACTTCATATATAAATGTGTGTGTGCACAAATGCATCATGACAACAACACTTTAAATCATTAATTACACTTAATCATCATCATCAGTAAAAGTGCTTTGCACTTAAAAACGGCCAGACCTCCGTGGGTCGGCTGGCGCGTGCTCTCTCGCTGCCGTCTCCTTCGCTCGGCTCTGCAGTTTAGTCGCGCGCGCCCCCTCATAGCATCACCCCGTGCTTCGCACTTCCTCATACTCCCCTTCGGGGAAATGTTTTCTTTTTTTAGGGGCGAAGCTCCTTGGCGTGGCCCGAGCGTCCCGTCGTAGGTAACCGCCTCTCGTGCATGCAAACTGCAGTTGGGTGACGATATACTAGATGGCGCTGGTCGTCATCGCCGAGGCTCTAGGACTAGGATTTAGTGTAACAAAATGCGGATTGATGGTATTCAATGATCCCAACGACCAGGCGGTATCCATACAGGGCCAAGAAATACCGAGAGTAAGCGAATACAAGTACCTTGGCGTATAGTAAATGAGGGTGATAGATACATGAAGGTACAGGAAAAAGCCTTGGCAGCAAAGGGAAAAAGGAATGCAGCAATAATGAAGCACAGAGCGTTATGGGGACACAATAGGTACGAGGTGCTTAGGGGTCTGTGGAAAGGTGTAATGGTACCGGGGCTCACATTTGGGAACTCAGTGGTGTGCATGAGGCCAGAGATACAATCAGGAATGGATGTGAATCAAAGAACTGTGGGACGCCTCGCGTTGGGTGCTCACGGGAAAACGACAAACGAGGCTGTAAAGGGCGACATGGGATGGGCGAGTTTTGAGGCAAGGGAAGCGCAGAGCAAAATAAGGTTTGAAGAAAGGCTAAGGAATATGAAAGAGAGTAGGTGGGCAGTGAAGGTGTTCCTGCTATTTATATAGAAAGAGCGTTGACACGCAGTGGAGAAAGAGAACTAGGAGGCTCACCAGTAAATATACGGCTGTAAGAGAACTGACAACAAAGAGCGTAAAGGGAAAAGTCAGAGAGGCGGAGAAGATTTACTAGAGGGCAGCGATGGAAAAAAAGCCGACTCTGAATAACTACCGAGAGGGCAAAAACGAAATAAAGAGGGAGGCATTTTATGATAATTCAAGAGGAAGCGCTTTATTGTTTGAAGCGAGATCGGGCTGCCTTAGAACGCGTATTTATAAAGCGAAATTCAGTGAAGAAGAAAAATGCACGTGCTGTGAGGAAGATAGAAAAACGACGGAGGATGTTCTGATTGAATGCGGAAATATCCGCCCAGGTGTACGTTTGGGCACCACCCTACAGGAAGCCTTGGGTTTTAGGGCGAACAACGGGAAGCTGAACATAGCCGCGACTGAAATAAGTAAGAGACGGTTAGAATACTGGTGGCAGAAAACTAGAGAGAACGGACAAAAATATAATTATAGAGAAAAATAAGGACCTTCTGCCATAAGGGGCAGGGAACTGGGCTATGAATTTCCGTTTTTTCTATAGCATGATCGATTTGATTGAAGTAAATTTAAAAGGCATGAGGAAAATTTAAAGAGAGAGAAAAAAAAAAGTGCTTAAATCTTCTTACGAGCCTGGTGGCGCACATGTCACCGCCCCGCTACAAGGGGACGCTCATAGCATCCATCCATCCATTTCGGTGAATATGCCGCGGTGGAGCTCGACGACTCCCCCTCTCTCGCCCCCACTCTCTCCCTTTCCCTCCCTCTCTCCCCCTCTCCCTCACAACCGTTCAACGGCCGCCCCCTCTGTCGCCTCGCGATGCGGACGCAGGCAGCGTCTGCTAGCGAGTTTCTTGTTTCCCGTATATATGGCACTGGATTTTGACCTCCAAGGTAGTGCCTGTGTGCGATTTCTCCTGTGCGTGATTAAACAATGAAAATTCACAGCGTACATGTAAAATTAAAGTGAGCTGCAAGTCACCCTAACTCTCATCGACCCTTTAGTATAAACGCGCGCGATCTCACGTGGATGATGTACTGGGCAAATTTCACGGTTTACAGATGAACCTCCGCAGCTTCGCCCACTCATCATCATTCACCCCGTGGATATGCTGTGATTTTTTGTGTCATGTACCACCCTGCGCTCCTGGTTTGCTACCCAAACTGCTCTCAAATTATCATGGTCCCTACCGCGTCGTCGAGCGTACATCCCCCGTGAATTACGTCATTGAGCCTCTTACGCCGCCCAGCGACCGCCGTCAACGTGGCCGTGATACTGTTCCCGTAGACCGCCTCAAGCCGTACTTTGACCCGCTTGTTCCAACCTGTTAGATCGACAGGATGGCTTCGCCGTTCTCGACGGGGGCAGTTGTAATGAAGGAAACAGAACAGCGATATCACAATCTCAGCGACCGTCATCACGAGTGGAAGGCACGGGACTGGCGTTCGAGCGACACCATGTTGATCCCGCTGGGCACTTTTCGAGCTACCGCCTGCTTTTCCAATAAACCTCTTTTCAGATAGATAGATAGATAGATAGATAGATAGATAGATAGATAGATAGATAGATAGATAGATAGATAGATAGATAGATAGATAGATTTGTTGCAGTTCGCAAGAAAGGTTCACATTCACAAACGTGACTATGGGCTCCGTACACTGACCAGAGGGCGCTACGTAGCTCTCGTCGGACGGCTTCAGTGTCGCTGACATTGGCCGCTTGGGGTGCACTTACGAGACTCGCATGCGTTCGCAAATAGCGCGCACATGGTGGAAGCCAGGGCGACAGCAACGCGCACTTTCCTTCGCTGCTTTTCGGGCTTGCTACAAATAAAACCACACGCACGCTCGCGTCACCCTCTGAACAGTTTGCTGCAGGTTTGGAGCGCGCGTCTCAAAGGAAACAAAACAAAACAAAACAAAATGGGACGCGTTGTGTAGACCTGCTGCTATAGAGTTAGAGACGCGCGCGTCGCGTTTGCGAGTCGTTCGGCCACAGTCTGCCCAGTTTTTCTTCTTCTGTGCGCAAGGCTTTGCATTCTGGCGCTGATGTCGCACATGGAAAACTCGACTGCACGGAGCCAATAGCCACAGACAAAGAGCTCATGTGACAGCGTGTTGTAAATTATTGCATCCCTAACAGTATACTCAAACGTAACTGCAGTAACAAATAAGGTCACCTCGTGTGATCTCCATCATACAAGGGGACCTTACAAGTCACTTTTGAGTGCCATCATCTAGGGAACAGCAAATATACAGCTAAGATTAGTAGTCACAAGTAGCCTCCTCACCTCCCCCCGTCTCATTCCACCTAAAGACTTCGACACACTTACTTTGTTCCTGTCTGTACCTGCGGAAGCCGGCTGCCTTGCATGAAAAAAATTGACGGCAGATCCACGAGGTGAATGATGATGAGATTGGGCGAAGCTCCTGGAAGTAATCATCGGTTAAACCGTGAAATTTCTTCCGTTAATTCGCCCGATAAAAATGACGTGAAACGATTAAATGTTTTATCAAACTTTTATTGCTGGTTTCCGTTGTCCTTTCATTATGACCGCTTTGTGGTCGGTGAAATGTAAGCTAAGTGGTTCTTGCACTGCTTACACCATTGCTTTACCTGGCGTCTTTCGTTAAGCAGCTGGCGTCTTTTCGTTTTGCTTTAGAAACATGTCACCGCCCCGCTACAAGGGGGACGCTCATAGCATCCATCCATCCATTTCGGTGAATATGCCGCGGTGGAGCTCGACGACTCCCCCTCTCTCGCCCCCACTCTCTCCCTTTCCCTCCCTCTCTCCCCCTCTCCCTCACAACCGTTCAACGGTCGCCCCCTCTGTCGCCTCGCGATGCGGACGCAGGCAGCGTCTGCTAGCGAGTTTCTTGTTTCCCGTATATATGGCACTGGATTTTGACCTCCAAGGTAGTGCCTGTGTGCGATTTCTCCTGTGCGTGATTAAACAATGAAAATTCACAGCGTACATGTAAAATTAAAGTGAGCTGCAAGTCACCCTAACTCTCATCGACCCTTTAGTATAAACGCGCGCGATCTCACGTGGATGATGTACTGGGCAAATTTCACGGTTTACAGATGAACCTCCGCAGCTTCGCCCACTCATCATCATTCACCCCGTGGATATGCTGTGATTTTTTGTGGATGCATGTGCCACCCTGCGCTCCTGGTTTGCTACCCAAACTGCTCTCAAATTATCATAGTCCCCACCGCGTCGTCGAGCGTACATCCCCCGTGAATTACGTCATTGAGCCTCTTACGCCGCCCAGCGACCGCCGTCAACGTGGCCGTGATACTGTTCCCGTAGACCGCCTCAAGCCGTACTTTGACCCGCTTGTTCCAACCTGTTAGATCGCCAGGATGGCTTCGCCTTTCTCGACGGGGGCAGTTGTAATGAAGGAAACAGAACGGCGATATCACAAGCTCAGCGACCGTCATCACGAGTGGAAGGCACGGGACTGGCGTTCGAGCGACACCATGTTGATCCCGCTGGGCACTTTTCGAGCTACCGCCTGCTTTTCCAATAAACCTCTTTTCAGATAGATAGATAGATAGATAGATAGATAGATAGATAGATAGATAGATAGATAGATAGATAGATAGATAGATAGATAGATAGATAGATAGATTTGTTGCAGTTCGCAAGAAAGGTTCACATTCACAAACGTGACTATGGGCTCCGTACACTGACCAGAGGGCGCTACGTAGCTCTCGTCGGACGGCTTCAGTGTCGCTGACATTGGCCGCTTGGGGTGCACTTACGAGACTCGCATGCGTTCGCAAATAGCGCGCACATGGTGGAAGCCAGGGCGACAGCAACGCGCACTTTCCTTCGCTGCTTTTCGAGCTTGCTACAAATAAAACCACACGCACGCTCGCGTCACCCTCTGAACAGTTTGCTGCAGGTTTGGAGCGCGCGTCTCAAAGGAAACAAAACAAAACAAAGTGGGACGCGTTGTGTAGACCTGCTGCTATAGAGTTAGAGACGCGCGCGTCGCGTTTGCGAGTCGTTCGGCCACAGTCTGCCCAGTTTTGCTTCTTCTGTGCGCAAGGCTTTGCATTCTGGCGCTAATGTCGCACATGGAAAACTCGACTGCACCTAGCCAATAGCCACAGACAAAGAGCTCATGTGACAGCGTGTTGTAAAAGTTGGGGTTATTGCATCCCTAACAGTATACTCAAACGTAACTGCAGTAACAAATAAGGTCACCTCGTGTGATCTCCTTCATACAAGGGGACCTTACAAGTCACTTTTGAGTGCCATCATCTAGGGAACAGCAAATATACAGCTAAGATTAGTAGTCACAAGTAGCCTCCTCACCTCCCCCCGTCTCATTCCACCTAAAGACTTCGACACACTTACTTTGTTCCTGTCTGTACCTGCGGAAGCCGGCTGCCTTGCATGAAAAAAAATTGACGGCAGATCCACGAGGTGAATGATGATGAGATTGGGCGAAGCTCCTGGAAGTCATCATCGGTTAAACCGTGAAATTTCTTCCGCTAATTCGCCCGATAAAAATGAAGTGAAACGATTAAATGTTTTATCAAACTTTTATTGCTGGTTTCCGTTGTCCTTTCATTATGACCGCTTTGTGGTCGGTGAAATGTAAGCTAAGTGGTTCTTGCACTGCTTACACCATTGCTTTACCTGGCGTCTTTCGTTAAGCAGCTGGCGTCTTTTCGTTTTGCTTTAGAAACATCTGGCGTCTTTCGTTAAGCAGCTGGCGTCTTTTCGTTTTGCTTTAGAAACATCTGGCGTCATTTCGTTTTGCTTTTAGAAAACATCTGGCGTCTTTCGTTGGTTTATTTCATCAATCAACGGCGTTGTGAACAAAATTTTTATTGTTTAATCACGCACAGGAGAAATCTCACCAGGCACTACCTTGGAGGTAAACAATGGCTGCTACTGGGAATGAGAGACAGCAGAAGTCGGCTTTTAACACTTCTACTTCTACTAACGTTTCCTACTGGAACATGCCAATGGCTGCTAATGGGGAATGAGAGACAGAAGAATTCGGCTTTTAGTTAACGCGCACGCTGCGAATTTTTTTGTTGTTCAACAACGCACAGGAGAAATCTCCCACCGGCACCACCTTGGAGGTCAAAGCGTAAGACTGGTTACGCACTACGACTACGACTACGACTACGACGAGGGACGAACGGGTGCCGCTTTAAGGAGCTTCGCCCCTAAAACTGTTTGCGCGGGTTAAACACGAGTATGACAGATGTTGACAGCTAACAATCTTGCCGGCCGCGGCGGCTGCATTTTGATGGAGGCGAAAGCCTGAGGCCCGTATACTGTGCGATGTTACTACACGTTTAGAGAACCCCAAGTCGTCAAAATATCTGGTGCCCTCCACTACAGCGTCTCTCATACTCATATAGTGGTTTTCAGACCACAAATCATCAGCCAGGCGTTGCGGATAGTCAAGACAAGAAAACCGTTACACTACCCACAGCAGATAACCGCCGCTATCGAGGTGGTGGTACTTGTTACAGCTTATCTGTTCGTTAGATGCGCTAACGATAGAACACCGGAAACTGTACTGCTGAAAAGCCAAACCACCAGTTAGTCCAGCACAGCGCTCTTACATTGGAGCAGTACTATTTGCGGTACAAGGTTCTTCCCTATCTGTTACAGCTTGTCTGTTCGTTAGATGCGCTAACGAGAGAAAACCAGGAACTGTACGGCTGAAAAGCCAAACCACTAGTTAGTCCAGCGCAGTGCTCTTACTTTGGAGCAGTACTATTTGCGGTACAAGGTTCTTCCCTATCTGTTACAGCTTGTCTGTTCGTTAGATGCGCTAACGATAGAACACCGGAAACTGTACTGCTGAAAAGCCAAACCACCAGTTAGTCCAGCACAGCGCTCTTACATTGGAGCAGTACTATTTGCGGTACAAGGTTCTTCCCTATCTGTTACAGCTTGTCTGTTCGTTAGATGCGCTAACGAGAGAAAACCAGGAACTGTACGGCTGAAAAGCCAAACCACTAGTTAGTCCAGCGCAGTGCTCTTACTTTGGAGCAGTACTATTTGCGGTACAAGGTTCTTCCCTATCTGTTACAGCTTATCTGTTCGTTAGATGCGCTAACGATAGAACACCGGAAACTGTACTGCTGAAATGCCAAACCACCAGTTAGTCCAGCACAGCGCTCTTACATTGGAGCAGTACTATTTGCGGTACAAGGTTCTTCCCTATCTGTTACAGCTTGTCTGTTCGTTAGATGCGCTAACGAGAGAAAACCAGGAACTGTACTGCTGAAAAGCCAAACCACCAGTTAGTCCAGCACAGCGCTCTTACATTGGAGCAGTACTATTTGCGGTACAAGGTTCTTCCCTATCTGTTACAGCTTGTCTGTTCGTTAGATGCGCTAACGATAGAACACCGGAAACTGTACTGCTGAAAAGCCAAACCACCAGTTAGTCCAGCACAGCGCTCTTACATTGGAGCAGTACTATTTGCGGTACAAGGTTCTTCCCTATCTGTTACAGCTTGTCTGTTCGTTAGATGCGCTAACGAGAGAAAACCAGGAACTGTACGGCTGAAAAGCCAAACCACTAGTTAGTCCAGCAGCAGTGCTCTTACCTTGGAGCAGTACTATATGCGGTACAAGGTTCTTCCGCACTGCTCTGCTGACCAAGTTCGTTTGAACTAAAGTGTTCGCAATTTTAACGACAAGCTTCACTATCTACGTCAAGAAATGACGAACTTTATATTAAATTATCACTCTCTCGACTTAACTAATTTTCCACAAACGCTAGCTTCTTCGCCGGCAGGGCAAGACCACTGGCGACTCAAGGGAGCTAGACAGTACAAACGGCAGCTAGAATTCATCTGGAGATGATAATCGTGTTTCAGTTAACGAAAGGAAGGCTGATTTCTGCAGTCCATGTCGGGGGCAATGCTAAGTATCCGTGGGGAAAGGGGAAAGAGACAGAATGCGTTAGAAAGGAAGAAACGGTGGTGTGGTGGTTCCACCCAAAATACGCGGGTTCGATCCCGGCTGCGGCGGTCGCATTTTCGATGGAGGCGAAAATGCCAGAGGCCCGTGTACTGTGCGTTGTCAGTGCACGTTAAAGAACCCCAGGTGGTCTAAATTTTCCGGAGCCCTCCACTACGGCTTTTCTCCACTTTCTGTCGCTTTCACTCCCTTTCCCCTACCCCCACGGACGCTTAGCCGTGCTCCCTATATGGGCTGCAGAAATTAGCGTCCTTTCCTAACCAAACCACAATCAATCATCATCGGTACTCGGCTGCCACCCAAAAAACGCGGGTTCGATCCCGGCTGCGGCGGTCGCATTTTCGATGGAGGCGAAAATGCTTGAGGCCCGTGTACTGTGCGTTGTCAGTGCACGTTAAAGAACCCCAGGTGGTCTAAATTTCCGCAGCCCTCCACTACGGTCTTTCTCTCCTCGCTATCTCTTTCACTCCCTTTCCCCCACCCCGACGGACGCTTAGCCGTGCTCCCTACATGGGCTGCAGAAATTAGCGTCCTTTCCTAACCAAACCACAATCATCATCATCATACGTACTGGAGACCTCTAGAAATTTTCACACCTGGAATTCTTTAATGTGCACTGACAAAAAGAACACTACACGGGTCCGTGGCATCTTTCGCCCCATCTAAAATACGACCGCCGCGGCCAGGGTCGAACCAGCATTTTTTTTCCGGGGGTGACAGCCGAGCACCATAAGCACTACACCTAAGCGGCGGACCAGAACTGATTTATTTATTTTTGTTACCCTCAGCTGCCGAAGCATTATAGAGGGGAGCGGGTTACAAGATATGAAAAACACAAAACAACAAAACAAAACGTCCTTTGTATACATGAAACAAGACCAAAGCAAATAACATCTCTACTCGATCTTGGTTATGATTTTGGTTCGGTTAAAAAAGGAACGCTATTTTCTGTGACGCTATCCTGTGACGGGAACGCAGCCAAGCGCCCATGGGGGTCGGTGAAAGGGAATTAGATAGAAAGAAGAGCAACACCGTAGTGGAGAGCTCTCGGCTAACACCGGAAAATTGGGGAACAGGTAGGGCACATGATCTGCCGAGTCTCAAACAAACGCGGGGGGCTACGAGGCAGGGACGCGCTTCGGCTCGCCCATGCCTTTGTAACTAGCAGGATTCTTTACTCAACGCCGTACTTAAGAATGACTAAACACGAAGAGAGCAGAGTCGATGCGATTCTCAAGAAAGTAATTAAACGCGCTCTTGACTTGCCCATCAGCACATCAAATCAGAAGCTCTCTGCACTGGGAGTCTTCAACTCTATACAGGAGCTCATAGAAGCACATCTCACAAGTCAGTATACGCGTCTTAAGCAGACGGCCCCCGGACGCCGCCTACTGGACCGCCTATCGATCAGACACGAATGCGAAACTGAACACACGGAGCGTATCACTGAACTTTGGAGAACCAAACTCTGGGTATCACCGCTTCCCCGTAATATGACTAGGGAGGCGCACGAGGGTAGAAGGCAGGCGCGCGCTGAGGCGCTCGAAAAACGGCTTGGCTCCCGTAATGGGGTCTATTACGTCGATGTGGCCGGACCGTCGCCTAGGGGTTACTACACGGCGGCGGTGGTCCATCAAGGAACACAGGTGGACGGCCTCACTTTCAAAGCCACAAACTCGAACCAGGCGGAGGAGGTAGCCATCGCATTGGCGGTGTCCCATCCTAGATCAGAACAAATTGTGACAGACTCTCGAAGAGCCTGCGAGAGCTATCTGGCAGGGGAAATCTCTCCGCTAGCTAACAGACTATTGAAGTTGAGTATCAGGGACCGCGATCCCACCCCAAAACGTCTTATATGGACTCCAGGACATCAGGGTCTACGGGGTAACGAGGCTGCACATGCAGCGGCCCGCGCGCTTACCTCCCGGGAGACTCCCCGTCGCCCTGATATACCTGAACGTCCCACACCTTTAACACGGTTCCGAGAAATCAGAGACTACTACAGTGAACAACGCCGCTTATATCCCGCACCAGTGAAGGGACTCTCGAAAACGGAGGAGCGCGTCCTGCGGCGCCTACAGACAAACACGCTGCTCTGTCCAGCCGTACTCAAACATTACGACCCGAAAATAAGTGGGCAGTGCCAGTACTGTGGTGAAGTGGCCGACACTTACCATATGGTCTGGGCCTGCCAACTGAACCCAAAATTAACCCCCATCCCCAACCCAACCAAACAGGACTGGGAGGCGACCCTGCTCAATAGCTCAGAACTAGAGGCACAGCGAACTCTGGTCCAGCGAGCTCGGGCGGCGGCTTCGACTAATGACGTCCCGGACTAGGGATGTCGACCAGCCCGGTTGGGATAGGGGCTATCTAGAATCCACATATACAATAAAGGTTTTTTCCTCCCCTCGGCTAACACCCAAAAAACGTGAGTTCACCGGTCCCGGCAGTCGCATTTTCGACCGACGCGAAAATGTCACAGTCCCGTGTACTCTGCGCTGTCAGTGCACGTTAAAAGACCCCAGGATTTCCGGAGCCCTCCACTACGGCGTTCCTCTTCTTCCTATCACTTTCAGTCCTGTTCCCCTACCCCCACGGACGCTTAGCCACGCCCCCGACATGGGCTGCAGAAACTAGCGTCCCTTTCTTCACCAAACCACAATCCTGACATGGGCGTCAGAAATCAGCGTCCTTTCCTCAACCGAACCGCTGTCATCATCATTATCTCATCATCGGAAATTTTGACCACCTGAGGTTCTTTAGCGTTCACTGACAACTCGCTGTGCACAGGCAACACCCTCTAGAAAAATATGAAGGCCTTAGCTCTCTTCGCGTGACGTCACACGATGGGGCGGATTGAAAAAAAAATATATGGAGCGCTGTTCAAGAGAGGTTGTCTCGCAGGTGCACTGCGCGGAAACATTTTTTTTCTGCAAGAACAAGCATGCATGTATTTAAAAAAAGAAATAGAACGCCAGAAAACTGTAGCAGCAAAACATTTATTTACGAAGCCCAGTTTCTTTTTGTACTCGCTTTATATTAGAAGCAATGCATGCAGTTATTTGGCCTCGAGAGTTGTGGCTTTCCTTTTTTAGGGGCGAAGCTCCTCTTAGTCTAACCTTGTCACGCGTCAGTCGTCAGGCGTCAGGCGTAACCCGCGTGCCGGGAGGCACGCGCTCGCCCTCGGCGCGTGCTTCCCGGCGCGTGCCTCTCTCTCTCAAGGCGTATGCCTCTGCTGTCTTGCGAGAGAGAGAGAGCGAAAGGCGCGCGTTGGCTATGGAAACGCTCTTTCTTAGAGGAACGCTGTACCAGCTCGCAAAGAAGGAGAACGCGCCCTCACCAGCGAGAAATAAGCGTCTTTTCCTACCATAATCACTGCCACCACCACCACAACATTGGCGCAGGCAGCGTCTCCTAGCGAGTTTCTTGATTGAGAAATAACGACTGCTCGCGTTGGAGAAGCGTCCACCGGCAACCTATATATATATATATATATATATATATATATATATATATATATATATATATATATATATATATATATATATATATATATAACAGAATTGACCATGCGCCTCTTAGAGAACGACGGTTTATTAAGTCAACGTTTCGGTCGGAGCCCGACCTTTTTCAAGACATGTAAACCACCGGCCAGTATGGCCTTATATACACACTTTGCCTTGTAGTAAGGAGAGAAGGACAAGGGTGGGAAAGCGAATGAGTGGGTTGAAAATATACGGAAATAATAAAGTAAAAAAAATAAAAATAATAATAAAGATTGCCGGCATCTTCACTGCAACAAAAGATGAACAAGTCACGCAAAGGGAACTCGCACACACAAACACACACACACACACACACACCACAGAGAGTGAGAGAGAGAGAGCGAAAGAAAAGAAGAAAAAAAGAAAAGAAGAAAAAGAGAAAGGGGCGAAAGTCGGGGAAACAGCGAGAAGGACGAGTGCCGCCCGCCGCGCCAGTGCTGTCCGAGTCCGTAGACATCTTTAAGAGCAATCCATCAATTGGGTATTGTAAACAGTGGCGCCGGCTTATATCTGGTGAAACTAACGACACTTTCCGTGGCGTACCTTATGCGGTTTGGATATTGCCCCTGTGGTGCCGCTGCCCAGCAACGCGCCCCAGGAGGGAAGAACGGGGGAGGTATTCAGGCATGAAAGGCACAGCGTTCTTGTTCCCGGTTGCAGCCACATTTGTAATACGCACTCGGCGCCACCGCGTGGCGGGGTAAGGTAGGCAAGGAAGAAGAAAGGGCGGCATGAAGGAAAAGAGCCGCACAGAAAGGCGAGGTTTTGAAGCAGTAAAATTCTGTGTACAACACAATGACGCATTGTCCCCTCTTGTCGTACGATCTCCGGAGCCACTTTGCGTGTGTCGGCTCGCACTGCGCGGGTAATGCAAACAGGGCCAGGCCGATAGAATCGGGCGTACACAGCTTTAAAAAAAAATGAAATGTCGAATGAGGCAATGATAATTGGCGGGAATGGCCGATCTTGTAATTGAGGATACAAAGTTTATCAATTCGACTGTTCACTTCTTAACGATCGTAACACCGAGAGAGCGCCAGGATGTTCATTTATGCCATGCTTAATTGACCATTTGCGGAAAAGCTACTGCGCATGCGCGGCAACGGCGCCGCTAGCGCCCTCTACAGGGCGCTTTGGGTTTGGTTGGAAAACATGAGCAGCCGACGCGGCCATCCGCCGGTCGTGTGCAGCGGGTGAAAATTCTGACGGCGCCTCGCTTCCGCCGTGTGTACGAAAAAGCAGCTCACTGGGTGGCCTACGGTTGCACGAATATTACTGACAAAGGAAACACGAAGTTCTACAGGTTCCCGTCCGCGAGGCTACGTGCGAAAAAAAAAGAAATGGTTGGATAGCAGCTGTGTGAAGAGCTGCTGACGACTCGCCGTGGTTAGTTGTACACTCGCGAGCGCATAATATCACGGTCATTCACATTTTATTTGGTCATTCGCTGCGTTGCACTAAAGATGAGTATATAATCGAGATATGTCACCCGGCAACGTGATCGCAGTGTGCTCCAACGATGCCACCAATACGAACGATGGTGTCGTAACGCCTCCTGTCATAACAGGTAGCGCACGGTTTGAGGACACGGATAGGGGGCCAACATGTGGCGCGCGCGACATGTAGGCTTTCTAGACACGGATGAAGCTTCGTCCGTGTCTTTAACCATGCGTTACCTATTGCAGCATGCGTATCTACCAACATGCCCATTCATACCTTCTTTCACTTAAACACCGGATTTCATAGACTGTGTTCACACCGCTCCCGGCAAACCTAATTCATTGTCAGCGGTTTCAAGATTAAGCTTCAAGTGTCTCAGATAACCTTATTCCTTGATGGACCAGCCGCGACAAACATGTCGATGAGTCGAGGTAGCGGAGTGCAGGTATCGTTTTTCACGCTGCAAAGCGAAAAATCCTCGCTCCACCCCTCTTCTAGAAACGGAAACGGGATTTGATTTTTTGGTGTATTACGTCCCAAAACCACCATATATGAGAAACGCCGTAGTGTAGGGGTTCTTTAACGTTTACTCATCGCACAGTACACGGGACACGGGCCTCAACACGTCGCCTCCATCGAAATGCAACCGCCGCGGCCGGGATTCGATGTCGTGACCCTAGGATCAGCAGTCGAGTACCATAGCTATATACCAGACCACTGTGGCGGGCACGAAACGGGATGTTTTCTTTCTCTATCATGTCTGTTCAATGCAGGCAAACATCCCCGGCAAAAGAAAAAAATTAAAACAACAAGACAGGCGCACGTCAACTGCTGAGTGCAGCCTTGAAAGCGCCAGTTCGAGAACCTGTTTTCCAACCAAAAGCGCCAGCGATGCTTTCCAGTTTACACGACAGGTGGCGCTCGCTTTTCCGCATCCAAGAGATTCCCCCAGTGGATAAAACCATGACGGAGAGCGAAACTAAGGAAGAGCTAGAACTTGAGAATTTCAACTGGAAAAAGGCCGAAGGAAAAATTCCAAAGCGCACTGCTATGGGTTTAGATGGGGTCCCCGTTAGCCTCATTAACGAATTAGGACAGAACACTAAAGAAGCGCTATTGAAAGCCGTAGAAAAATGCTTACAGGAGAGGCAAATACCGGACAGTTGGCGAAAAAGCAGAATGAACTTAATCTATAAAGGCAAGGGGGAAAAGAATAACATTCGCTCGTATAGACCGCTAACCATTACATCGGTACTATACAGGATGGCTATGCAAGCAGTAAAATTAAAAATAGAAGCCTGGGCAGAACGTAACAATATTTTGGGAGAACTTCAGAATGGATTTCGAGTAGACAGGCGTTTAGACGATAACCTATTTGTTCTTACTCAGTGTATAGAAATATCTAAAATAGAAAGGAGGCCGTTGTATGTGGCTTTTCTAGACATCACTGGGGCGTATGACAATGTTAATCAGGAAATATTGTGGGAAATTTTGGAAGGAATGGGCATAGGCGACGATTGTGTACAGCTTTTGAGGGAAATATATCGAGAAAATACAGTTTGCATAGAATGGGAAGGAATAAGTAGCAGAGAGAACGTTGATATTAGCAAGGGGCTGAGACAGGGATGTCCTTTGTCGCCGCTGTTATTCATGCTGTACATGGTTAGAATGGAAAAAGCGCTAGAAGATAGCCACATTGGTTTTAATCTGTCACACAAACAGGGCGGCGTGATGATTGAGCAGATGCTTCCGGGTTTATTTTATGCTGATGATATTGTCTTATTCGCAAACAGTCGAGATGATATACAACGGCTGGTGAATATATGCGGGAAGGAAGGCGAGGATCTAGGACTAGGATTTAGTGTAACAAAATGCGGATTGATGGTATTCAATGATCCCAACGACCAGGCGGTATCCATACAGGGCCAAGAAATACCGAGAGTAAGCGAATACAAGTACCTTGGCGTATGGGTAAATGAGGGCGATAGATACATGAAGGTACAGGAAAAAGCCTTGGCAGCAAAGGGAAAGAGGAACGCAGGAATAATGAAGCACAGAGCGTTATGGGGACACAATAGGTACGAGGTGCTTAGGGGTCTGTGGAAAGGGGTAATGGTACCGGGGCTTACATTTGGGAACTCAGTGGTGTGCATGAGGCCAGAGATACAATCGGGAATGGATGTGAATCAAAGAACTGTGGGACGCCTCGCGTTGGGTGCTCACGGGAAAACTACAAACGAGGCTGTAAAGGGCGATATGGGATGGGCGAGTTTTGAGGCAAGGGAAGCGCAGAGCAAAATAAGGTTTGAAGAAAGGCTAAGGAATATGAAAGAGGTTAGGTGGGCAGTGAAGGTGTTCCGCTATTTATATAGAAAGAGCGTTGACACGCAGTGGAGAAAGAGAACTAGGAGGCTCACCAGTAAATATACGGCTCTAAGAGAACTGACAACAAAGAGCGTAAAGGGAAAAGTCAGAGAGGCGGAGAAGATTTACTGGAGGACAGCGATGGAAAAAAAACCGACTCTGAATAACTACCGAGAGGGCAAAAACGAAATAAAGAGGGAGGCATTTTATGATAATTCAAGAGGAAGCGCTTTATTGTTTGAAGCGAGATCGGGCTGCCTTAGAACGCGTGTTTATAAAGCGAAATTCAGTAAAGAAGAAGAAAAATGCACATGCTGTGAGGAAGATAGGGAAACGACAGAGCATGTTCTGATTGAATGCGGAAATATCCACCCAGGTGTACGTTTGGGCACCACCCTACATGAAGCCTTGGGTTTTAGGGCGAACAACGGGAAGCTGAACATAGCCGCGATTGAAATAAGTAAGAGACGGTTAGAATACTGGTGGCAGAAAACTAGAGAGAACGGACAAAAATAATTATAGGGAAAAATATGGAATTTCTGCCATAAGGGGCAGGGAACTGGGATATGAAATTCCGTTTTTGATATGGCATGATCGATTTGATTGAAGTAAATTTAAAAGGCATGAGGAAAATTAAAAGAGAAAAAAAAAGTTCTTAAATCTTCTTACGAGCCTGGTGGCGCACATGTCACCGCCCCGTTACAAAGGGGAAGCTCATAGCATCCATCCATCCATCCATCCATCCATGGTCAATTGTGCCAAATTTGTAGATAAAGTAAGATTCCCTTTGCTCACGTTCTCTGGTGCTCCGAAAGTTACTTTCCAATAGTGTGACCCTGACATCCTCAAAGCTGTGACCTTTCAAGTTGATATGTTTAGAGAGCGGAAGGCCAGGTAGTGAGCGCACATGGGACCGATGGTTGTTGAATCTTATCCTGAATGGTGTGTCCGTCTGTCCTATGTACTGCATGTTACATATTCCACACTCTAAGAGATAAATAACATTGTTTGAGTCGTAGTCAAGTTGTCCTTTTATTCTGTGCTTAAAATTCGAATGTGTGCTTTCTGCAACTTTTGTTTTCTGGATGTGTTTGCACACGCCGCATCTGGATTTCCCACAGGGTCGACACCCCTCTCGACGGGTGTCGACCTGTGGGAAATCCAGATGCGGCGTGTGTAAACACATCCAGATGCGGCATGTGCAAACACATCGGCGTGTGCCACAGGGTCGACACCCGTCGAGAGGGGTGTCGACCCTGTGGGAAATCCAGATGCGGCGTGTGCAAACACATCCAGAAAACAAAAGTTGCAGAAAGCACACATTCGAATTTTAAGCACAGAATAAAGGACAACTTGACTGCGACTCAAACAATGTTATTTATCTCTTAGAGTGTGGAATATGTAACATGCAGTACATAGGAGAGACGGACACACCATTCAGGATAAGATTCAACAACCATCGGTCCCATGTGCGCTCACTACCTGGCCTTCCGCTCTCTAAACATATCAACTTGAAAGGTCACAGCTTTTAGGATGTCAGGGTCACACTATTGGAAAGTAACTTTCGGAGCACCAGAGAACGTGAGCAAAGGGAATCTTACTTTATCTACAAATTTGGCACAATTAAGCATGGCATAAATGAACATCCTGGCGCTCTCTCGGTGTTACGATCGTTAGGAAGTGAACAGTCGAATTGATAAACTTTGTATCCTCAATTACAAGATCGGCCATTCCCGCCAATTATCATTGCCTCATTCGACATTTCATTTTTTTTTAAAGCTGTGTACGCCCGATTCTATCGGCCTGGCCCTGTTTGCATTACCCGCGCAGTGCAAGCCGACACACGCAAAGTGGCTCCGGAGATCGTACGACAAGAGGGGACAATGCGTCATTGTGTTGTACACAGAATTTTACTGCTTCAAAACCTCGCCTTTCTGTGCGGCTCTTTTCCTTCATGCCGCCCTTTCTTCTTCCTTGCCTACCTTACCCCGCCACGCGGTGGCGCCGAGTGCGTATTACAAATGTGGCTGCAACCGGGAACAAGAACGCTGTGCCTTTCATGCCTGAATACCTCCCCCGTTCTTCCCTCCTGGGGCGCGTTGCTGGGCAGCGGCACCACAGAGGCAATATCCAAACCGCATAAGGTACGCCACGGAAAGTGTCGTTAGTTTCACCAGATATAAGCCGGCGCCACTGTTTACAATACCCAATTGATGGATTGCTCTTAAAGATGTCTACGGACTCGGACAGCACTGGCGCGGCGGGCGGCACTCGTCCTTCTCGCTGTTTCCCCGACTTTCGCCCCTTTCTCTTTTTCTTCTTTTCTTTTTTTCTTCTTTTCTTTCGCTCTCTCTCTCTCACTCTCTGTGGTGTGTGTGTGTGTGTGTGTGTGTATGTGTGTGTGTGTGTGTGTGTGTGTGTGTGTGTGTGTGTGTGTGTGTGCGAGTTCCCTTTGCGTGACTTGTTCATCTTTTGTTGCAGTGAAGATGCCGGCAATCTTTATTATTATTTTTATTTTTTTACTTTATTATTTCCGTATATTTTCAACCCACTCATTCGCTTTGCCACCCTTTACCTTCTCTCCTTACTACAAGGCAAAGTGTGTGTATAAGGCCATACTGGCCTGTGGTTTACATGTCTTGAAAAAGGTCGGGCTCCGACCGAAACGTTGACTTAATAAACCGTCGTTCTCTAAGAGGCGCATCGTCAATTCTGTTATAAACTAGCGGCAACCCAAGCTATTTTTGCATATACAGTCCTATATATATATATATATATATATATATATATATATATATATATATATATATATATGCACTGGATCTTGACTTGCAATGAAGTGCCTGTGGGAGATTTCACTTGTGCATAGTTGAACCATGAGGATTCGTAGCGTGCGCGTTAACTAAATTAATCCGGAACTCGGCACGATCTACGATGAACCTCCCGAGCTTCGCCCACTCATCATCATTCACTCCGTGGATATGCTGTAATTTTTTTTATTTATCGGTAGCGTCGAGAAGTTTGTCGTTCAGCTTCCTACAAAAGTTCTTTAGCAGAATGTTGGTGCAGCACCGCAGGATGTGTTTAAGCACTAATTCAACTATGTGGCCATTCTCACACGTATCGAAGTCGGACTGCTCTTCACTAGCCGGCAATTGTAGCGTCATTTTCGTTACGACCTGGCGTTGTTCAGGCATCATAAGCAGTGCTGGCTCTGTAGCGAGCTGCTCTACTACAACGTAGCTGTGAGCAACTGCGTTAAGTGCAAACATTGATGGATAAACTAAACCTCCTCGGTCCAGCTGCTTCACGAGACCATAATGTTCGTTTGTGGCAGAGACTGTGATCTTCTTGTCCACGGTCAACGAGTCCCTGCATTGCTCGCAATTCAACTTTTTAAGTGTCCCGTATACTGCATAACCTGCAACGTAGACGAGGACTGGGAGGACGTCCTGCATCTTCGTAAGAGCTTGGCTGGTAACAACAACGTTGCTGCTGGGAAGCGATGCCTCGACTTGCTTTCGGAAACATTCCCAGTGCTGGTCAGGGGAAACTGTAGGCAAGGTGCTCTGCAGGCCCAGCTTGTTTTCGACTTCATATATCTGCCTGATGGAGATGTGATATTGCGCACCTGCCAGCTGCCTATACTTTCCAAACCGATCTTCAAGGCAGTCTGTCTGAATCTTCCCAAAAAGGACATACGACATTCCAAGCTCTTCGAAGCTGTACCTGGCGAGCTCAACAAGCGCATAGGTGGTGTGTTCTAGAGCAGCGTGAGTCTCCTTTGTCAGAGCACCCTTGTCAAAACCTTTGTTTTTCCACTCATCCAGCCACTTCAGAAACGTGCAAGAAGTCAATTTTTGGATCGTTATCAATGGAAAGCACTGGTTGTTGGAAGTGATCTCTAAGCCGTTCTCCCTTCCATGGAGTTTTGACGTTTACAATTTTCCACCACTTGAGTATGATCTCGATGAATGTAGCCGTGGCCTCGAAAGAGAATAGGTTGTGCTTTGCTCCAAGAGCACGTAACGCCTGTGTTAAATAATCATTGAAGATTTGTAAAGCAAGCTTTACGTCCTGCCTTTCAAGATTCGAAGGGTAGAGGGCTTTTCTTGACAGCCCATAGCCATATTTCAACAGCTGGTCACACTCTTTGCTGTGAAGGTCCCTGACTGTTGCAAATGACGCTGTTTGCATTCGCTCTGATTCTGGCGTGTCTCCTTGGATATCCGGGAAGTAGAAACAAATTTGGTCATTCTTCTGATTGATCCAGTTATTTCGTATCCATTTGAGAATGTGCACTGGGTCTATAACGAAGAAAAGCGGCCTTGAAGGGTCTGATGGATGTTGTACAAAATTCTGTTACGCGGAGGTGATTCGAAAAGTGACATCGCTTTTCTGTTCACAGAGTTGCTGTCGCTGACGGCGCACATAACCCGGTACCCAATCTTTTCCAGCCCACAAATCACGTCTTTAAGCGTCTTTTGCAGCATGAAAACGAGCGCACAGTTAGCAGCTTCATTTCTATTAAGTGCATCGCCAGTAATATTGCCTCCTTTGTAGTCAAAGTAAGGTTTTATATGTATTTCATCAACCATAACTGTGACAAAGCGCTGGTCATCTTTCAGGTCAGAAATTCTTGTTGTCATGTAGCTGAGGAATGTTTCACTCTGATGCTCTTGATGAGGACTCATACCATAAGACGAGCACACTGATCTTATCGTCACAGAATGCGGCAAGGTGATGCTTCCATGGCTACGTATGAACGCGTATGCATGGGGCGATATAGTGAAAAGAATACAGCAAAACATCATGAAATCAGCAGAGTAGCGCCTGCGCTGTTTTTTCGATAGGCGCAAGGTGACTTGCTCTTTCAGAAATCGAATACAGTTGGCGTCGTCTTCTGCTTGGGACGTGCAAAGCTGATCAAGCAGTAAACAAACAGCCTCGCAAATTTCGGCGACTGAGTTGGACATCAGGTCACCGTCCCACTTCTCGATGCCTTCCAGGAGTTCCACCATACCCCTTTTACTGTTAGCGATTTCGGGAACGCGGAGATTTGCACCTGCAAAACGCGCTCGCCGCCTCATTCGTCCGCCCCATCTGCTGACGTAGCGCGAGTGGAAAGGGAAAAGAACTAAGGCCTTCATATTTTTCTAGAGGGTGTTGGCACAGGCCTCTGGCATTTTCGCCTCCATTAAAACTGCCCACCGCGGCCGGGATCAAGCCCGCGTTTTAGGGGTTAGCAGCCGAGAAATTTATCTCCACAACCATAAAGGCTTCACAAGGCGCTTGCCTAACGGTGTTGTGTCCTCGGCCACCAATGGCACAGCGCTGCACTGAGAATAATGGTGTTGCAGCTAACGGCAAAGGCCGCCGAAACATATTCTCTGTAGTGAAGCTATGCTTTTCTTTCACGTTTCTGGAACGCGCACTTGCGTTTATGGTGCGTTTCGGCACTAGAGGATCGTTTGGAATGTGCCTAGTTCACCAACCTTGAGACACTCTAGGGAGTCCAATGGTCGACACAATAATCCGGGCAGTTCGCCTTATGTCTGCCGTTTTGCGCCTGCAATTTGAATTGAATTTGAATTGAATTTGAATTTTATTGTTTCATCACAATACAATGTGATAGGAGGAGAAGGGAAAAGCCATTTGAATGGCTTGAGGAAGTCCTTCACCCCCGTACAAAGACAGCAGCTCAGTTTCAGGCATGTTCTTAACATTATGACACTTTAACACACTGACATTAACACTTTTAAAACTTCTACTGTAACATTGTAACAATTAACAGTAACATTTTATTTTGCATCTATATAAAGTCAAACAATTTTATGCAAAGAGCCTAAGTTAAGAACAGATCATACAAATCAGACAATTTTACATCACGAATATCAATTTGCTTATTCATATAATCATTTAATAAACGCGGAAGCTTGTTACGAGCCATTTGACGACCGTATCTAGTCCGACAATGTGGAACATTCCATGTCTCGGTTTTTCGTATGTTGTATGGTGCTTCTTTCGGACACAAATTTACTATTCCCATGAAAAGAGATTCCTGGTGATCGCAATGTATTCGGTATTCACGGAGCAATCTGTACACGTATATGTCCTGCGTTTTAATTATTTTGAATCTTCTAAACAGTTCTTCAGAAGGATGTACAGTTGGTACATTTGCAATTATTCTCAAAAATCTTTTTTGCATAAGTAATAGCCGCAAGAGGTTTGATTCGGTAGTAGTCCCCCAAACCAAATGGCAGTAGTTTAAATACGAGGCGAATAAGGCATTATAAATCAACAGTTTCACTTGTTTCGGAATTAGATAGCGATTTCGACTCACAATACCAGTAATCGCACCTAATTTTTGTAATACTGCATTTACGTGATCATCCCACTGCAGTGATATTGAGAAATACACACCTAGTACCTTAATAGATTCAACCAGCTCTATCTGTGATCCGCGATAAACAAGGTTGTCTTTTGTAGAAACCTGTTTGCCAATAGAATGAAAAACCACGGCCTTTGTCTTTTTTGTATTTATTTTTAGCTGGTTATTGGCTGCCCATGTGCTTAACTCTTCTAACACGAGGTTAGCTTTGTGAAAGAGGTAGTCATCTGATGGAGACGAAATAAATATGCTGGTGTCATCAGCGTATATTACAAATTTGACATCCGAAGAAGTGTAGACTATATCATTTATATACAAATTAAAAATCAAAGGTCCGAGAATACTGCCCTGCGGCACTCCTGAGATAATTTTCTTTCTGTCTGATACCGTTTCGTTCATGGAGACAAACTGACATCTTTCTGAAAGGTAGCTTTTTAGTAGGCATTAGAGGAAGCCCACGAATGCCGTAGTGACTGAGTTTATGAAACAAAATTTGGTATGATTTTGGTTCGGTTAAAAAAGGAACGCTATTTTCTGTGACGCTATCCTGTGACGGGGACGCAGCTAAGCACCCATGGGGGTCGGCGAAAGGGAATTAGATAGAAAGAAGAGGAACACCGTAGTGTAGAGCTCTCGGCTAACACCCAAAAAACGTGAGTTCGATACTGGTCCCGGCAGTCGCATTTTCGACCGACGCGAAAATGCCACAGTCCCGCGTACTCTGCGCTGTCAGTGCACGTTAAAAGACCCCAGGTGCTTATAATTTCCGGAGCCCTCCACTACGGCGTTCCTCTTCTTCCTATCTCTTTCAGCCCTGTTCCCCTACACCCACGGACGCTTAGCCACGCCCCCGACATGGGCTGCAGAAACTAGCGACCCTTTCTTCACCAAACCACAATCCTGACATGGGCTTCAGAAATTAGCGTCCTTTCCTCAACCGAACCGCAGTCATCATCATCTCATCATCGGAAATTTTGACCACCTGAGGTGCACAGGCAACACCCTCTAGAGAGAGGGTGTTGGCACAGGCCTCTGGCATTTTCGCCTCCATCAAAACTGACCACCGCGGCCGGGATCAAGCCCGCATTTTAGGGGTTAGCTGCCGAGAAATTTATCTCCACAACCATAAAGGCTTCACAAGGCGCTTGCCTAACGGTGTTGTGTCCTCGACCATCAATGACACAGCGCTGCACTGAGAATAATGGTGTTGCAGCTAACGGCAAAGGCCGCCGAAACATATTCTCTGTAGTGAAGCTATGCTTTTCTTTCATGTTTCTGGCAATTTGGAACGCGCACTTGCGTTTATGGTGCGTTTCGGCTACTAGAGGATCGTTTGGAATGTGCCTAGTGCACCAACCTTGAGACACTCTAGGGAGTCCAATGGTCGACACAATAATCCGGGCAGTTCACCTTATCTCGGCCGTTTTGCGCCTGCAATTTCTTTCCAAGAGGCCCTAAAGTGCGTTGTTTTCAAAGTTATGCAAGGCCTGGCATTTTATATTGTCACCTCCTCGAACTTATATAGTATATCCACGCCAACTACGAACGTATATGATATCCGGGCCTCGTTCCGGTCTCTGACCCGTGGCTGAAGCTCACAGGCCCGGGACAGGCCTGAACCGCGTAGGGCTCTAGCTGTTACAGCAAAATACAACCGTGTTTGTCTATTTGAATAAACATTTGTGTACCATTTTATATACAAATGTACCACACAGTTTGAATAATTTGTTCACACTACCACGACTATAGTTCGTATGAGGAAAACGAGATTAGGGTGAAATGCGCATTTCTCCAATTCGCTATTTAAGGAGAACGGTGCTGGTGCGCCGGCGGCGCTTCTGAGCGCCTAAGTGTGCAACTGAAGAGAGCTTATTTATATGTTGTTTTATATATTTTTCGGCAAACCTACTCACATTCTCATTGGTCAAGTACCAGATGGATATTATTTCCTGTAATAAAACTGCTTTATTAAAGTTTACATAGCGCCTTTATAAATTGAAATTCCTGAACCGCCCCTAGACAACGTTGTTACTACTCTAACGCATTTCTTTATTTTTTGTCAGCGCTGTTTGACTAGGCATTACATAACACACGCTAGAGATTTAAGCGAACCAATGAGCCTTTAGCGCTGTTTTTAAGATGAATCAATCAGCCGCTCCACTGAATCTATCAGTGACCGGTGCTGCTCACTAAACTGAACAGTTTTGCTGATCTCTACTGCAGGGCCTCTCCATTGGCTTTCTTTCGTCGCATTTGACCTTCGATCTCGTGTGTCTGTTTTAACAATAATGAGTTTCTTCAATACTCTTGGGAATGTAATGGTAGGAGGGTGGTAAATAACTAACTCCTGGAGTATTACCTGCCAAAACGAGCTGAGCAACGCCTGCAGTGCAGAGCTCGGTAGTAGATCTGAGCTCATGGGGTTCTTTCGTGTGCACCTGAGTCTAAGTACACAAGTATTTATTAGGGGCGAAGCAACCTAGCGTTCAGGGATGTCGACGTCTTTTGCCGTCTCGGTAAATCAAGTTTTCAAACGATGGTCAAAAACTCGTGTATGACGGATAACACCGGCTCAAAATAAACTAGGATCATTTAAGCTAATTTAAAGTAAATGAATAGTTAGTGTTTAATTGCATTAAAAACAGAAATTTGTTAAATTCGGTTGCGAGAATTGTGTGGGCCGATCCTGGAGGCATTGCCGTCAGACAGTGTACATGTAGGGCTGTCGTGTCAGAAGCGATTCTAACGAGTTTCTGCTAATGCGCCCAGGCTGTCAGCGGCTAACGTTGTAGTCATGCCCGCGGTAAATAAAGCCCATTAGCAGCGACTGACGTCTCCTATGTGAAACACCGGGGCATCACCACATGCTTCGTACTTTCCTAGGTTTCACGTTCTTGGAGCTGTCGTGAATTTTTTTTTTGTTTTTATCTCCCCCCCCCCCGAAATGGGGCCGCCGTGGCGGGGATTCGAGTGCTACCTTATCAAGCCTGCACACATCCGCTTAGCTAACTCTAGGGATGACAACAGAAAGAGGCGTACGCTAGAAAACTTTATCAGAAGCGATTTCTGTCATTGATGATACTTGAGATTTCACAATGGCAAGGATGCTGGCCAATTACAAAGCACCCATGCGAAGGAAGACTTTGTCATGAATACAGAACATTACCCTTCAGTTATGATTTAATCAAGTTTCCAAAGCAGATTGCACTCACACCACCTAAAAACGGGGAAATCGCACGTGAGAATAAAAATTGTGAATTAGAAAATAAAGGAGAAATAGCAAAGCATGGAGGAAGCAAAATTGACCACTCACTGAAATTGAGCCCGCCTCCCCCCTGGTGTGCCTGGTTGGCGCTGCCAAGTGATCTGCGGACTGGAAAGTTGCTAGCAGAGGCAATATTTAGTGCCGTCTTAGTACGAACACATTGTTAGCTTTCTTCAGGTGTCGAATGTGCGTTTTATAATCGTTACCTACAACATTTCCAGCGTTCCAACCGCGGCAGTCCGAAGACAAGTCTGAAGACACTTCGCAGTCGGAAAACTCACAGGTAAGCTCGCATAAATAATTTGCTCTAGGGAAACATTTCGCTTCCTAGTGAAATATTTTACATTAAATGAACATTGAACGTTAAAATTGCCCGTCGCGGAGACCTGGAGCATAAGCACAGCGTAGAAAGAGCGAACGTGTCGGACGGAGCGAGGAGAGTTAGCCGTCCAGGCTGCGAACGCGTGTAAGCATTTACGGGTGTGAAAACGCAGTCTGCCATCATTGGCACCACCAAGCTCGGCTATGGGCTCTATGGGAGTCAGAAAAATGACGTGTTTGGGAACATTGCCCTTGATGTCTCATCTGCCCCTTGAGGCACTCCCTACCCAATTCATCAACGAACACAACATCGCACGCTCTCTGTTACTTCCAGGCTTGTAGACATCAATGAAAAAAAAAAGTAAGCGATCGAAATTGCACTTAACTGACTGCCAAAACTATGCAATTGCAATTACAATTACAGCATCAAAAAAGTAGTCGATTACTTCCCGAGTCAACTCTTTAATGCGGTACTGTGGTCTGAATAGCACTTGTTTGTAGCACTCGAGCAGGCAGCGGACGGCCGCAGGAGCGCCACCTATCAGTAGCTGCTGGGTTCAAGACATTTTGGATGCGAGCACCGGGAGGCTGCACGCGGCATGTATATACTGTCGACCAAACTGCCATATCTGCCGGTAAATTTTGTCAACAGGGATAGTCAATGATATCATGTCATTTCTTTTTCTTTTTGCTTCCTGTCGCTCATGAAACAGCAGCCATTTACCAATGCACGGAACCCGCTTTCGTTTGATTATTATCTGGATTGTATACAACTTAAAAGAGTGCCACATTATCAATATTTCGGTGTCATTCTAACAAAAATCTTTCCTGGACTAACCACATCGAATATATCAGCGGGAAAGCTCTAAAAACATTAGGTCATTTGCGGCGTACCTTGGCTAAATCCCCTCGAGATACCAAACTACTTCTGTATGAAACGTTGATCCGCCCTATTCTAAAATACGCATGTGTTGCTGATGCGTTGTTGGGTACCCCTACAAACAATGTGACCTAAAAATCCTTGATAGCTTTCAACGTAAAGCTGTCCGCTTCATCTACCGTAACTACAGCCTCAACTTCTCACCAACGTAGTCTTTGCAATCACTGAGCGTTGCACCGTTACATTCTCGTTATCGCATCGAATCTTTAAAACTGTCATACGTATTTAACAACTCCATCCCTCGCGTTTTTGGTGCTAACTATATCACATTTATGGAAGAAATTTGCACCCGCAGCTCCCACAACTTGAACATAAAGCCTTTATTTGCTCGCACTAACACATTCAAATTTAGCTTTTTCCCACGTACAATAGACCTTTGGAATTCCCTGCCGGGCAGTATTCGTTCACTAACATTAAAAGATTTCATTGACGCCGATATTGACCACTTTGAAACTATGTAAAGTTCTGGTTTCTAAGACATTACTGTAATGTACTTCAGCTTTGCTTTTGTTTTTTCTCTGTTGTATTAGTTCTGTATAACTTATTACCCACTCCTGCTATAGCGCTGCGCTAGAGCTGCAGTATATGTAAATAAATAATAAAGGTAAATAAGTTTTTGATATGCTTGGATGGGCGCCGGGTGTGCCTACTCTAGCTGTGGCGGCCACACGTGATTCAACATAAGCAATCGCAATAATTCATCTGTCAATCTTTCGGACCTAATCAGATACGAATGTCTTAGGGAAACCGCGTTTCATTTTCGCTACCTTTTCAGCAAAGAAGCAGCAAAGAAAGAGCACAGATTCCTCTCACCATCGATGGTGACAAAATATACAGGCTGATAACGTAAACAGCCGCGAGCAGCCACACCACGTGCAGGTTTTCGGCGCTCATATCCACCACCGGTACGCGACGCTGATGCATTTCGCTGCAGGCCGTTGGAATGCTCCGGACAAGTGTGTTTCATTCTGCTAGGTAGATCACATATAGGGGGCCATAAATAGCGAGATGGCCGGTAAATTTTGTCGGAGAGATGGGTGTTCGTGCGTACGTACCTCAAGCTTACGTGGAAAGCCACTTGGAGGGCCCACGCAACAATTTTTTTAGCATGGTCAGGAAATGGTGTCAATCATTCGTAGATGCGTCGGTGAACATGCGAGTCCAGTATTACTGCACTGCATTCAACAGGGCATTCGAAAAGTGCTTTCAAGTAGTTAAAATTGCACGTACTTCTTTCCACAAATTGCGTGAAAAGGAGACCGACACTGGGTTGCTTAAATCTTCAGTGTTCTTAGAGAAAGAGACATTGTCTTCATGTCACCAACTCGAAGCCAATGAATAGAGCATTACGGAGGATATTTCCACGATCACGAAACACCTGTGCTTGTTCCACTTCAAGCGGCGTAGTCGGGGTACCATGTGATGTCATTTGTTAGACAAGTGCAGGTGATTTCCAGCTGTATTTGAAACCGAACTGCAGGCTCTCGGGTGCTTGCAGTGCAATAATACTTGACTCACATGCTCACACGAGCGTCCACGACTAGTTGGCACCCCCTTCTCGCCGTGTTCACAAGGTGTGCCGCAGGGCCTGTCTAAGTCGTCGGTACCTCCACGAGAAACTCCATGGCGAAGCTTGAAATTTCGTACAACAATATGGGATGCGTGCGTTCATGTAACTTGGTAATCTTGTGATCATGCGGAGGATAGCAGTCATACAATTCAAGGCATCGTTACCCCTTAAAGTCTGAAGCACTACGTATATAGAATTGCTGTAAAATGCAATTCATTACATATAACCCATTACTTGGTCTGGCTAGGCCTCAGCGGCTGCGTTTGTGGTCGATGAAATGGCCATTTCACCATAATTTGTGCTTTATTTATTTATTTTATTTATTTAGACTTACTGCAATCACCATTCGGTGATTTTAGCAGGGTGGTACATAAAGTTGGTGTTCAAACAAATGGCAATACATGTGGCATACAAACAGAGTGAAATACAATACAATACAATAGCATACAAACAAAATGCAATGTAATGCAATACAAAGCAATGTCATATAAACAAGATGCAATACAATTCAACTGCTAAGTGTAGCTTCTAATTCTGATGAAAACAATGCCAATGATGGTGCTGAAACAGTTGCATTAGTTAGTTTATTCCACTCGACTGTGGTGCGAGGAAAAAATGAATATTTGAAAGGGAAGTTTTCCTGCTGCGGCTGGTTAGACAAGTCAGATCAAATAAATAGTGATTCCGCAGACGTGTAGAGCAGCGAAATTATCTGCATAATCACTAATTCAGTGCTTGTAATATTAATAGCCCCGCCGTGGTGATGCTGATCCGATAGTCGCGGGATCGAATCCAGCTGTTTGCTGAGATCCCTCAGCCATCGCGGGATCGATTGAAGCTGTTGGATTGATTTGTGGATTTCCGGATTTTTGCGTGCCAAAACGAGCTGCGATTCTGAGAGACGCCGTAGTGGAGTGCTTCGGAAATTTCGACCAGCTTGGGGCTCTTTAACGTCTACTGGCATCGCACAGCACACGGACCTCAACATTTCGCCTACATCAAAATACATCCACCGCGGCCGGAATTCTATCCCGTCCCCCACGGATCAGCAGCCGAGTACCATAGCCACTAGACGACCGTAGCGGGGGAGGGGGCAAATGCAGGCGGAATGCCGAGGCCCGTATGTACTGTGCGATATGTCAATGCGCCCAGGACCCCAAGTCGTCTAAATTTCCGGATCCCTCCGCACGCCGTCTCTGATAATCATCGTGGTTTTGGGACGGAAAATCCGATAAATCATTATCTTGTATTATTATTACGTCTAACTTTCGTGATTCACACAAGCAATGTACTAACGTAAAGATGTTGGTTAGTGGACATCACGCAGTCTCCCTTGAAGTATTTGTTTTCTTTTTTTTGTCTTCGAAAGGCATAACAACATGCGATGCATTCGTGTTTGAGCAGCAATGTGCCCCCAGTAAGCGATAATTTCAATCGAAAAATGTCCGTCTTTCAAAGTATTATTTTTCAATTACCTTCGCCTAATCCGGTCAGCGCAAATCCTTGAGGCGCTAGAGCTAAGGATATCATAAGATTTCTGCAAAATTTGATGTTAGCCATATTACTCGTGCAACGTGGTTGACTGCAAGAATTTGTATTTATTCACTCATTGGGGAAATGCGTGCTATATTAAAGCATGTCATACTTGCGGAAGAGAGCGCGAAAATTGCAGAAGGGTAAGTGTGGACAGGAAAGACGCTCACTTGCAACTGAGTTTATTCTTACGAAAAAACAGCCACCCACGAGAAACCCTGAACTGCGCATGTGCAGATGTCTCAAAACGCCCCCAAACCACGCTCAAAAACCAAAAAAACCGAAAGTGAATGACGCACAAAAGTGTGAAGCTGACTTAGAGCCAAGCATGCGTCGCTACTTATAGTAGCATGAGGTGCGAGATTTTTAGTTCATCACTAACACGTGCGGAAACTACACAAGCGAATAACACAGGATGAAAGGAGCAAAGGGTCACTAGTCAGTTCAAACTCAAGTCAAAGAGCATCAACTCTTTGTCCTTCAGATGTACCGACGGAGCGCTAATACAGCGATCGCCGTTCTCTTTAATCTGGTGCGCCTCAAGGATTTCCCTATCCAGTCGACCCTTAGCCCTCCCAGTGACCTTGGTGTTGTATAGAAGCACAGTGCATCCACATCTCCTAGTGTGCGCTGGTAGGTGCGCGGTGTTGTTGACGACCCCAAAGAATACGCATGCTCCTTTAGCCTCTCGTTCAGACACCGCCCCGTCTGCCCTATATAAACTCTGCCGCGACCAGTGCAGACTTTTCAGGGGAGGTTGGAAAGCCGTGTTCGTTAAGGTGCGCCGATATTCAAATATCGGCTCTTTGGAGCCTCGCACGTTACACCTGATATCCAAACGAAGGTGTCATCAGCATAGATAGATGTGTACAGGACTTGGCATACGTCCCAAGATACCCACTAGAGCCAGGTTGAATAACTTGGGGCTCAAGATACCACCTTAGAGAACACCGCGGTGCTTTTACGAAAAAAGAAAATTCGTTCAAGTTGCTAGGGTTTCAACCTAGACCCTCACCCTGTGAAGGCAAGCGTCTTAATTACTATGCTGCGCACCCATGCTTGCGAGATTTCGACGTCTGACAATCTACACGGAGTGGCTGATTTTTTACAGCGCTGCAACTGGCCGCTCTTAAGCGTATCTCTGTACTTCGGAGCCGAAAAGCACTGCTTCGCGGCTTGTGGCAATTCAACTGTTCACAAATTATTTCAGGACACCTATATCTTGTATAAATTATTAACCTATATACACGTCGCAAGTTTGATTTTTCTTCTTGTGTTCATATTCTTTTTGTGTGTTGACAATACTTCGAAACCTTGTCTTTTTTTAACTGGTGTCGTTGGTCGTTTCGTTGAGCCTGCTACGTACGGAACGACCAACCCTGCTGCCATTTCACGCCAACGGCTTTGTACTAACAACGTGCGAGGGGCAACTTGTAGCAGTTTTTCAGGGTTTGTCAGTGATTTTGTTTATGCGATAATGAAAAGCGGCTCTTCGAATTAATACTTTGCTTTCCTTCGTGCTAGGCACCAAACGTCTCCCCCGAGACCATGTCAGACATCTCCCCTGGCTCAATCACATCGAATGACGCCGAATCACCCACGCAGACTGACGCGACAGATATTTCCAGTGAAAAGCCTACAGAAGTGCCCAGCGAAAAACCTACCGAAATGTCCAGCGACATCTCTATCGAAACGTCCAGTGAAAAGCCCCCCGAAATGTCTTCCGAAATGCCTACAGAGATGTCCAGTGAAAAGCTTACCGAAATGTCCAGCGACACGTCTATGGAAATGTCCAGCGGAAAGCCCACCGAAACGCCTACAGAGACGTCCAGCGAAGAGCCAACAGAAATGTCCAGTGACACGTCTACCGAAATATCTAGCGCGAAGCCTCCTGAAATGTCTTCCGAGATGCCTACGGAAATGTCCAGCGATAAGCCTACCGAAATGCCCAGCAGCATGCCGCCAACCACAGAGAACGATATCGTAAATACTTTATTATATTCTCGTTATTTATCTCCATTGCTTTTGTTCTGCAATGTTAACGGAGGAGACTATGCAAATATCGTTTAGGCTTGAGTACGTAAGACAGTCGCTCTCTCCTGCCACTGAGCAAATCACTGTTACACCACCCACCAAGCACACGAAGATGGTGTGTACTTTCCCCTGTGAGGGCAAACTTATCGCGTAACTATTCTCCGCGAGGGAGAATCCCAGCCAATGTCGAACACAACTCATGGAAAAGATGGCGGTATATAGGTCTAAAAGAAGGAATTGCCAGCTCTGAGGCAAGGCCGAGAAAAATGGAAAAGACAGTTTGTGCTAACCGAATAGTTATAGTAAGAAACAACACAACTTATGTACACAAAAGAAAGATAAAATTAGAAGCAAGCACGACATTAAAGTGGTGACAATTCAAATGGGTACACCATGTGGCTGATTTACCTGTTTATTATTTCCGGTGAAGGTACGCTAACTCACTCTTCTTCCCTTTGGCAGGTAACCAATGCCTCGAAGATCTTACCGGCGCGTCTTTCAAATGAGCGCTCGCGGAGAACAACGTCACGCTTCTCGATGTCACATTGCTCTCCTCAAAAGGGGCCCGCAACACTAGCTGCACGTAACCAGATAACGGTGTCGATTTGTCGTGAACATGTAAGCCCCAGTATTATTGCACCGCACGCACCAGGGAATTCGCAGTTTGGTTGTGCCCTTCTTTCTACATAATGACACCCATGAGGCACAGACTTCAGTCGCTTGAGCTTTTCTGTTGCTGATTCTTTAACTTTTTGCCCCGCCACGGTGTTCTGGTAGCGGCGGCTGCATATCGATAAAAGCGCAACGTTGAGGCCCGTGTGCTGTGCGATGTCAGTGCACGTTAAAGAACCCCTGGTGGTCGAAATTTCCGGAGCCCTCCACTACGGCGTCTCTCATAACCATTGCGCGGTTTTCGGACTGTTTCGCTGTGTTCGAATACATATTGCGAATTCCGTGGCTCATGCCGTGCAGTAACATTCGGCTCACGTGTTCACAGGAGCATACACAACTGATCAGCACGGCTTTATGACTTCGTTCTAAAAACTGTTGCAGTGACCTTTTAAGGGCCATCCTGTAAGGTGCACCCGGGGATCTTGAAGGCCTTGGTTATCAGCCAAAGGGGGTAGCACATCTTTTGAAATAGCTCAGTTGTAGCTCCGCAATAAACATTATTACATGCGATATAATATTTATACAACGCACTTATAACGCATGTAACAATAACTATCTTTATTTCGCTTGGTCGGCAACACGACGATGTGAGCGGGACACAAGAAACGCATGCTTCATGTGCTCCTGGTGCGAATTAGAATGCTTGGCGGACCTGAGGGCCCAGGATACTGCTTGCGCTACGGGGCCTCTGCAATACACTACAATATACTCTTTCGCGTAACGTAGCTGTCGCCCATTAAAACCCGCTAAAAGGAGCGTGTGGCGTCATCGTTCTCCTGGTCTGTTAAAGAGTAAAGATCTCGAACACCTCTTTCGCAGCCGACGGATTGTTGTTTTAGGCGACGTTCCTTCTTAAATTCATCGTTATTTCGCTTCCAGTTCCCAAGTTTTGTTGAAGGAAAAAGCAGCTGGGAATGTGCCAACCTCCTAGCTGTAGCGATGAGCCTTGATTGCACAAGGATATGCAAATGCAGAGTTCACAACTGCTTAGAAAAGGCGCCGCCTGTCTGGCTGACTTCCCTTTCCGTTTCTTTTGTTCTTATAGAATCCAAGCTGCTTTTGCATGCATTCAGTATGGACGTAGCCTTCGTTAGTTGCGAAATTCTTTGACACCTTTAAATACTTTAGTGATGCAGTTATCCTAGGCAACTTATGCACAGCCGCTTTTCATCTGTTCCCATTCTTCGAACCCTCAGAGCAAATAACGTTACGTAAACTGAGAAATTTCTTAATTGAATTTGGTTTTCAAAGGGGCCGTGTTCAGTTCTGTGTGCCCTTTTGCACCACGAATTATCTCAGCTATGATGCCAACATTTTGTTCGTGGTTTGTGTAACCGTTTGCTGTCTTCTCTTGTTTCCATCGGCATTACGAAGACTTCAGACAAGATAACACAGATGGACCACTCTGTGAAGCCAAGTAAGAGACATTGTGTGTTCTACATCTCACAGCACGTCATAATTCCTACATAATGTACAAAATAACCGCAGAGGTGATGTATTCTGTGGAACTTAGAGTAGACCCCAATCAATTGACGATACATGGCAGACAAGCATAAATAAGGGCCTCAGAGAGTGATGGTAGCAGTACACGAACTAATTAAGCGGCCGTTTCTTCACAAACACACATATTCTTTTTAAGGTTTATTTATTTATAGCATTTCGTTTTGCACAGTATTGCAGGCAGTCGCTCAGGCATGGGAGGGTGCGATCAACAAAAAAAGCAACAAAGAGGAAACTTGTATGTTATCACAACTTTGTAAATAAAAGAGGTCAAGGTGATGGTAGTAAATATGCGTCTTTAATTGTTTAAATATTAATATCGGAGCAGAAGAATCACACATCATTTTCCTCATGTCGCACTGCTTCAAACTTGTACGAGACTTTCAGCTAATAAGGTTGTCAGTCAGTGGCGGAATGCTTGTTACAATTATAACATTGTGCGCCAGACGTGCGGCTCGAATTTAATTATGTGCAACCAAGTTTTAAAATTCATCACCTCTGGCAGAGAGCTTTGCTTCAGCCCTTCTAGCCAGTGTTTCAAATTCACGGAGGAGTGAATGGTTTGCAGAGCAACTGTCAAGCCAGTTCTTTGAGTGCTTTGGTTGCCATTTCGATGCACGGCGCACTAAACTTTCGCTGAGTGCTATAAGCTACTGAGACACGAAGGTAATACTGAACAACACCTTTTCTTTTCAGGAGGTCGTCAACCTCTGAATTCATCAGTGGTGTGTAATACTACATTCTGCAAAATGGAAGGTGAGTGAAATCAACGTGATGTGGCCAGAGCGACGACGCTCCGATAGGGAGAGCAGTGCGTTGTATGTTTACACTAACTAGGCACACCAGTAGAACTCTCTTAGGACCAGCTGGTTCATGAAACATAATTACGTACTGCACGGGCCAAAAAGAAACATAAAGGGAGAAAACACGAGAGAGCGCTGTGTCCTGTCACTACTTCGTTTATGATTGCGCGGAACCTTACCTGTTATGTTCCATCCTCTTACGCATCCCATATATTGCGGTAATAATGCTATAAACCATAAGAACGGAAGCGTACTGCCTCGAACACATAACCGACCATGAAGAAGTCTCGCTCGATCATTACGCACTCTTTCTGTCACAACTACAGCTGAAGGCAAATGTATGACAACTGGAGGCAAAGATGACAAAAAAATTACAGCATATCCACGGAGTGAATGATGATGAGTGGGCGAAGCTCGGGATGTTTATCGTAGATCGTGCCGTGTTCCGGATTAATTTAGTTAATCCGGAACCGTGAGGATGCTACGAATCCTCACGGTTCAACTATGCACAATGCACAAGTGAAATCTCCCACCGGCACTTCATTGCAAGTCAAGATCCAGTGCCTATATATATATATATATATATATATATATATATATATGGGTTGCCGGTGAACGCTTCTCCAACGCGAGCAGTCGGTATTTCTCAATCAAGAAACTTGCTAGGAGACGCTGCCTGCGCCAACGTTGTCTCTCGCGTTTGCCGGGGCAGTGTCGAGTTTGCCGGGGAGCGCGTGGCTCCCGGCGCTCGCGGCGAGGGCGCGAGCCGTCTCGTTTTGCTTTTAGAAAACATCTGGCGTCTTTCGTTGGTTTATTTCATCAATCAACGGCGTTTTGAACAAAATTTTTATTGTTTAATCACGCACAGGAGAAATCTCACCAGGCACCACCTTGGAGGTAAACAATGCTAATGGGAATGAGAGACAGAAGAAGTCGGCTTTTAGCTAACACTTACACTTCTACTTCTACTAACGTTTCCTACTGGAACATGCCAATGGCTGCTAATGGGGAATGAGAGACAGAAGAATTCGGCTTTTAGTTAACGCGCACGCTGCGAATTTTTTATTGTTCAACAACGTACAGGAGAAATCTCCTACCGGCACCACCTTGGAGGTCAAAGCGTAAGACTGGTTACGCACTACGACGAGGGACGAATTACGGGTGCCGCCTTAAGGAGCTTCGCCCCTAAAATGTGCACGTCACTTGTTTAACACGCCGCTGAAAATATATAATGCGATACGTAGGGCTCGACGTGAGCGAAGGGTGATTGATTGTGGTTCGCTTAGGAAAGGACGCTAATTTCTGCAGCCCATGTAGGGAGTATGGCTAAGCGTCCGTGGGGGTGGGGGGAAAGGGAGTGAAAGAGATAGAGAGGAGAGAAAGGCCGTATTGGAGGGCTCCGGAAATTTAGACCACCTGGGGTTCTTTAACGTGCACTGACAACGCACAGTACACGGGCCTCTGGCATTTTCGCCTCCATCGAAAATGCGACCGCCGCAGCGGGGATCGAACCCGCGTATTTTGGGTGGCGGCCGAGTACCGTAACCACTACACCACCGCGGCGGTGAGCGAAGGTGAGGCACACGATGGGCTTTCCCAGGGGAAAGAGAGAGAGAAAGCTCTTTATTGAAAATCAGATTGGTTGGCTTTGGCCAGACTTTGCAGCAATCGCCGCAGGCTGCCTGCTGGAATATTACAATTGCTGTGGTTTGACGGGCCAAAACCACGACCTTTGTACGAGGCACGCTGAGTGGAAGGTTTCGGAATTTCGACCACCTGGGCTTCATCAACGCCCACTCAGATCGCAGAGTGTGCAATTCTGTGGTGTTTCGCCTTCACCGAGCAGCGTCTTCCGTAGCTGCAACTACGAAGCGGCAGCCTGCAGGGTGAAGTACGGCAGATGTATGTGAGGGTGGCCACAGAAATGTGAAAGATTTCCTGTCGATATCTTTTGCGCCTAGTACCCCTAGAGATCTTGAAAAAAGAAATCAATTTCACGTGGATGAACCTACGTTCACGCATCGCCTCCATAACATCCATAACCAACCCCTCATGGTAACTGACGTATTCTACGCAATAACTGGACACGTCAGTGTTTACGTAAATGCTGTACGACAATAGCATCAATCATGTCTATTTGCGCCACACTTACAATATAGCGCCGTTTCCAACGTTTTCTTGCTGCCACCGCGCTCAGAGAGTTGGCCGCGGGGAAACGCCATCCCCGACGAAAGGTTACGGGTGACGCGTCTCCGCGTGCGCGCTTCAAGGCGCGCATGAAACGTGCGTGGAACCGTCCGCCATCCAGGAGTGGCGGAAGCACTGCAGCTTCACTTCGGCTCTCCTGCATGGCCGCGTGATTCCAGGCGCACATTGAAACGTGCATGGAACCGTCCGCCATCCAGGAGTGGCGGAAGCACTGCAGCTTCACTTCGGCCATCCAGGAGTGGCGGAAGCGCTGCAGCTTCACTTCGGCTCTCCTGCATGGCGGCGTGATTCCAGGCGCACATTGAAACGTGCGTGGCACCGTCCGCCATCCAGGAGTGGCGGAAGCACTGCAGCTTCACTTCGGCTCTCCTGCATGGTGGCGTGATTGCAGGCGCACACTGAAACGTGCGTGGAACGGTCCGCCATCCAGGAGTGGCGGAAGCACTGCAGCTTCACTTCGGCTCTCCTGAATGGCGGCGTGATTCCAGGCGCACATTGAAACGTGCGTGGAACGGTCCGGCAACCAGGAGTGGCGGAAGCACTGCAGCTTCACTTCGGCTCTCCTGAATGGCGGCATGATTACCGGCACATTTCAAAGTACGCCACGCGCGCGCGTCTAGGCAGATGGGAAACCGTGATAAGAAAGGCTATAAGCGGCGTTCTTACAGCTTCGAACGTTTGCACCGACAGTGCAGTGGTACAGCACCGGCCAACTTTCGTCGCAAGACGGGAGGGGAGCTGTGCGTTCGATTCTCAGTGCATCCAAGGAAACGTTTCCGCATTTTTCTGTGTGTTCTTCTATGTTGTGCTTACATGGAAATTTTATGGCGGCACTGGCTTCACGGGAATAACGTAGTGGTGTCGTGGTGGACCTCGGCATAAAACACTTGCGTATTAAAAAACAAGTAGATTGCTTCGCATAGGTTTCAACGAAATAGCGTATGCATAATTGAATTACACATAAATGCACTCGGACAAGGGACTATGTGCCTATGTGGACTTCGCCTCGCCGAAAAAAATCACGTAATTGATGGCGTCTTAATGCTAGAAATGGCTCCGTTTGATGTCACATATGTCAGAGAGGTTTCTGCGGTCAAAGTCAGTTCGTGGTTTCCAGAACAGAATTTCGCGGTTTGGGCTCGAATCGAGCCCAGGACGCCGAGGCCCCAATCAAACACTACCTTTCATCCAGGGCTGTCTTTGATGCAGCTGACCATTAGTAAGCCCAGTGTATGTCTGAAAACACACGACTCGCGTTAGCCAGATAGCTCACTAGAGCTCTTTCGCGTTGCGACACGTGAACAGTATTAAGGGTCTCTGCGAACATCTGTTGTTTGGTTTCTCTATTCCGCATATTATGCCATTTCTCGCTGTGCTTTCACCGTAACAATTGCGCGACGCTGCCGAAGCTGGCCACACAGCTTTTGAACCACATAACTACGTGCAGTGTTATCTGGAAGATAAGAAACTAATGAGGGAAAAACAGGGCCCATGACCCTTTCATGCACTGAGCTGCGTGTGCAGCTGGCGCAGAGGTATCGGAGTACTAAATACGGGGAGGGACGCGCAGTGGCACACCACTGTGCACTCCGTACTTTGGCGCCCATTAAACCACCGTACCTTTCGGCCACGGTGTAAGATAGCTTACACCGTACTTTCGGCTCATCTGCCCATCGACTGTACCGCGTACCCTTTGGCTGCTGCAGCATTTCTTTCGACAGATTTACTCTAATGTTTCATTGAAACTGGCGTAAAGAAACAAAGCAGAACGACGGTTCACTTACTCCGAGTGCCTTTCTCAAGATGCAGTTCTACGCGCTTCAAGCAATCACCTCCCGTCCGCCAGGCACATAGGAGGAACACGCATAATCATCGCGGTTTGGCCTCTTAATTGCGCATAAGAAACGACTCGTAGCGAAAGAAGCACAAACACAAAAGCGGACGAACGTCCTCTTATCTTTATTGCGTGCGTGTGTCTGCGTTTCTTGAGCTACGAGTCGTTTCTGAGAGTCGTACGCCACCTAACGGTACACCTTAATTATTCGCCGCGAAAGTAAAGAGAAGTAATGGGAGCGAAGCCCACTTTCCTTTCAGAGCGACGGGTGCAAGAGGTCAAATTTAGGCAGGGGACGGCTGTGACAACACATCCGAGATGTCAAATGCATGCGGAGTAAATTCCAAGATTTGGAAACTCTACGCAAGTAGCCTTCGTTAACGTTGCACAGCGCTATCATTGTTCCGCAATGGCCCGAAATGTAGAGGTCGCAGGTGCGATTTCCGGCAACGGCGGCCGTATTCCTACGTGCGCGAAGTGGGAATAACACCCAGTGTGAATAATAAGTGGGATAACATATTTAGGTGCGCGTCAATGAACCGGGGCTGGTAAAATTTAATCCCGAGTCCCCCACCTGTGCCTCATCATCATACCGTAGTTTTTACAAGCAAATACCCACGGGATCCCTACTACTCAGTTTGTTTGGAGGCGATAGAGGTCGGGTCAAGTGCTAATATTTGTTGAAATTTTATTGCTCCTTGTTTAATCAGCGCCACTGTAAATAAGTACTAACTGCTCCTTTTCTCGATTTTATTTATGTATGGCATAAGCTTTGCCGCAAGCCGTCCTGCCGCTCTACAAGGCAAGGTGCCGTGCGTCTCATAACAAAAGGAGCGCGTTGGATTCACGGTCACTGATGCCGCTATTAATTGGGGGAGAAATTCAAGAACAACTATTTACATAGAATTATATTTGTATATCAAGAAACATCAGGTGGTCGAAATTAACCTGCAGCTCTACAATACGGCGTGCCTGTGATGACACCACGCTTCTAGCACGTAGAAACCCCATAAATACATTGCTAGCTTTTGCAGCAGGTTATTGTGGCGTCCTCTTCTAGCTCAGTATGCCTGTCCAAATTCATTTCAAAAAAGGGCAAGTCATGGGTTGAGTGAGGACGGAGCTTACAGTAAATCGCTCAATTACAACCTTTGGAGAATTATGCGAGTGTACACGTATTTTTTCGTGGTCTAGATCGACACAAGTGTGTTCACGCACGACCTGGCATTTTATCGGCCTATATGACGAATGCCAAAGCAGCCTGGCGCCTAGCCTGTAGCAGTCTGTGGTTATTATTTTGGCTACAGAAAGCACGTGTCGGTTAAAAGCGGCGTCTAACATTAGTCTTCAGCAAACGCTCGAAAGTGCGATGTGCAGACTGTCGTTCTTAGGGAGAAATGACATATGGACCAAATATTGTGTAGAACAACTAAGCACAGCGTCGAAACGTGCTGTGTTGTTCTTTGCCGTCACTAATCCCAATATAACAGAAAGGTGCAGATTTCCTCACCTTGGCCTACCACGCGAAGATACCACGCGAAGAGGCCTTGCAACACTTTAACGTATTCTTGAAACGTTTCTCATCACTCGTGGAGGCTCCTCTGAACACGTGAGCCTAACATAAGTGCGCCGCACACACCACAGAGTTAGCCATCTCGTTTCGAACGCGGCTGAAAACCGCGCGCTTTTCTTTCATGACATGACGTCACAAGGAACCCTGACTCGTTGCTTGAAGTAGAACTAACATCAGCGCTTCAATATTCCCATAAATGTTCTCGGTAAAGCTTATGTTGTTCGTTTTATGTTCAAGATATACAAAAAATGTATGCGTCTTTCTTTCAGAACAACAAAAGAAGTTAAGCGAGGTAGTCGGTGCTACCTGCGATGTCATTTGCTGAATGGAGCACATTTGCAAATTCACTGGTTCATGCAGCGCCCTGATACTTGCCTCACGTGTTCACAGTCTGCATGACTGTTTGGAAAGTTTTTTTTTAGTTTAGGAATGCTGTAGGCCATATTATGGTCCTCATAGGACAGGCATTCATAAATGTACATGAAGCCAACATATATAGTATAAAAATGCTCATACGTAATTATACATACATTCGCATAAATACATACTCAACAGAACGTAACAAAACTGCAATACAATACGCATAAGAAAGATACATGGAGGTACGTGTTAACAAGATAGTCACGAGTGCTACAATTCGGGCAGAGAATTCCATTCTGAAATGGTCCGTGGAAAAAAGAACTTGTATGTGTCTGTCCTACACTCTTAGCACGGTAACCTTTAGTTTACGTTATAGGTGCACAAAAATGTGAAAATATGCTCCTTTATAAAGCTTGAAGTGCTTTAACCTTTAGTAAAGGAGCATATTTTCACATTTTTGTGTACCTATAAAACAAACTAAAGGTTATCATGCTAAGAGTGTAGTATAGATGGGTGTTAGTGCATCAGAGGACTAATACCTATCTGTTCAAAAAGGGTCCTCCTTCGCCCCTATTTACGTATACTGAATACATCTGTCGCGTAGTTGCATCTAAAAGGTGCACGGTTAATTTTCATTTCTACCAGGTCCACCCTTAATCATGGCTTCAAGAGTTTAGCGCGTACTAGCAATACTACTTCAGAAAGCGTCACAGCACTCGGCTGAGTCGGATCTGAATGTCAATTTGAGGCATAGCTGAAATGCTTCCTGTTAAACTTACAAAAAGTTTAACAGGAACCCCTGCAAGAAGAGCAAAATACATGGACCGCGCACCCTGAAAGGAACTTGTTGTTTGAACGTTTAATGCTCCTTGAATGATATCGAAGTCTCTTCAGCTACCGGTCAGATAAAGCTGTGGTGGCATGTTTGCATTAGTCTGCTTGCTAGAAATAGTAAGCGAGCTTTCTTTACAATTGTTATTTTGTTGTCATAATATTGAGTGCGCGCACGACAAACCAAGACGTAAGACAAGAGAACTGACAATCGTCCCGCGCGTCTTTGTTACGAGCGCGCTGGAGAATTTTGCGATAAATTCCTACCAGCTCGTCAAAAGTTCAGTGCGTTTAGTCATTTCCTAGCCGCGGCGGCTGCATTTCGATGGAGGCGAAATGTTGAGGCCCGTGTGCAGTGCGATGTCTGTGCACGTTAAAGAACCCCAGGTGGTCGAAATTTCCGGAGCCCTCCACTACGGCGTCTCTCATAATCAGAACTGGTTTTGGGACGTTAAACCCCACAAAACAACAACATAGCGCACGCGCTAATTTTGTTGTGTATGTATTCGCGCTTGGAGTGGCAAATCCTTATATAGTGGTGCGTAATGTTGTTTTCGGAACCTGTGGTGGGCAGAAACGACCAGTGGCATGGAGGCATATTGGGCCTACAGCGGTCTGACACCTTTAATCTTTTGTAGTTTATTTACAGTTCCAACAATACACGAGAATGCATGAATTGTCGCTGTGCCGGAGCTACTAAAGTTGAGTATTTACACGCCTGACTAGGCCCCTGACACCACGAGTAACAGCATACTACAATGAAGGACAGCAAAATGATAAATGCACACAATGGCACAATTACATATCGAACTAGTTCGATGTACTGTAGTAGCCCCGCCACGGTCGTCTAGTGGTTATGGCACTCGGCTGCTGATCCGAAGGTCGCGGGATCGAATCCCGGCCGCGGCGGCTGCATTTCGATGGAGGCGAAATGTTGTGGCCCGCGTACTGTGTATTGTCAATGCAAGTTAAAGAGCCCCAGGTGGTCGAAATTTCCGGAGACCTCCACTACGGCGTCTGTCATAATCAGAGCTGGTTTGGAACGTTAAACCCCACCAGTCAATCGATGCACTGTAGTAACAGCAATATTAAATAAAAATAGCAAACACAATAAAGAAGTTATTACATACACCACGGTTCTGGGATAACTTAAGCGGAATAATTTTGTTGGCCCAGCAAGAAATGTCTCAACTTAATAGAATCTATGAAATTGCGTAGCGTTCGACACAAAAAGAAAACGAAAAGCAATTAGTGTCCTACAAATAATTGTTTGGACTTTTCCTAGATGCTGCGGCAGTTAAAGTACATTCCATAATACAGAATAGTGCATGTTCGTCGTATAAAATGTAAGGAATTGGCCATTGTAGTAATCCATTTCCGTAGTTTCTTCGTGCACATCGCGTCGCCTCGCGCTGACACCGCGTGCACGCATGAGGTATTGACCACCAAATAACGTGACCGTTTCGCTGTTAGAAGATATCAAACAAGAAAAGAAAGGGCGAAGAAAAATGCTGTAGTTGTCAGCATACGTTTATACTTATCACCAAAATCTAAGCGATAAAATGAGCAGTACAGTGTGACTGCCCTTCCCAAAATGTATTTCTGTTTATTCGCCTTCTATATCAGGCGGTGAGGTCCGAAATGATAGGCTGAATGTTTCTAATAAGAAGATTTTGCTTAAATTTTGGAGCCTCCTATATTTCGTTCACTTAACATCTCTCCTTGAACGCAGCCGCGTATTTATCAAGCATATTTAAGAGTGGCCGGGATCCCTGCGACAACTTCTACATGTTCGCCTGTGCCGACTGGAAGGCCATGTCCAGCGACTCTCAACCGTTGAAGACGGCTGACGACGCCTTAACTGGCAGCATGGAGGACATGGCCAAGGCCACTCTCAATGGTAAACGCAAACAATATTTTCTCCTCGACCGAACGTATCAACTTGTTTACTATATTGTTTGCTGCCATATTGGCCATCTCCGACTATATTTTTAAAGTGCACTGAGTTAATCAACCAACCTTTCTTTAACTGTCGCGTTAAACGCGAAATCGTCATTTGTCAAGCATGCAGATTAGAGTGCGCATAACCTGTTTTCCACATAAGGTGGAATGATTTTAATCCCTTCAGCCTTCTAATAAAACTCGCAGGACTTCAAAAAAAAAAAAAAAACAAAGAAACACGTGGCTAGGCGATCGTGCACACCGTGGTTAGCGCGCTGAAACGTGATAGGAGGAAGTGATTCAGGTTGAGCACTGACTGCAGGCATGAAGAGGACAAAAGGGCGAAAAATATTGGCAGCCCTCGTTTTTACCCGTCGTCTCTTCAGTTCAGCCTGACTGCTTGCGTCATGGATCGTTCGTTCGTAGCGTGGTCGAGTGCACTTATCTCAAAACGCGCAATAGCCTAGTCGTGTTGTACAGTCGTGAGCACGCTTAGCGTAAACAGGGGAGCGCGTGCCGCACAGTGCTATCAGCGACGCCTACCGATGCGAACGCGAAGTTCTGAACATGCGCAGTATTTGTCGGCGTGGCTATTTTGCCACCGCGTGCATCGCGTCATAGTAAAGCGCCTTCGTCGTCTGCTATGCTGCGCGCCGGCTGCCGCACGCTCTGAAATGAGGACAAATTGAAAAAGAAAGAACGGTAGTAGCTTCACAAGCAGGCAAGAGATTTGATTTGATTGATTGGTGGGGTTTAACATCCCGACAAGCAAGCAAGAGACGCAGTAACCTAGTAATATAGTTTTAAAACGTAACTCAATGGGCGTTTGTTTGGTATTGCAGACACGCAAACTCCGTGCTAAAAGTAAATCGAAGGCCAGTACTGGGGCTTACAGACCTACACAGCTCTTGTTTCATTCATCCTGACTGGCAGATCGCGGCAGGCCCGACGATAGCAGCCGAGGCAAAACATAGCAGACGACGACGGTTCGCTCTGATGACGCAATGCGCCCGATGGTAGAATAGCCACGCCGCAAAAATACTGCGCATGTGCAGAACTTCGCGTTCGCATCGGTAGGCGTCGCTGAAGCACGGTGCGGCACGCGCTCCCGTGTTTACGCTAAGCGTGCTCACGACTGTACATGTTCGAGCCCCCCTATAAATAAAACCGTTATACCTATCAGCACAAAAATGCGTTATCTAAACGCAAATCAGAACGCTTTATGACTGCTCCCTAGAATACTTTGCGTTTCAAGTGACTCCTTAGGATTTCATACGAATTATTAACACTGATTACCTGAGATCATTTGGAAAGATACTCTGAGATGATCAAGGCGACATAAAACACCATCCTCGTAACGCGCGCGGGGACTTCAGCACGAGTTAACTGAAACGCTCTGTGTATACTATCATTACGAACGTCGAAGACAGCGTAAAGTTGACCAATAACATCTAACCATTCCTGCTGGTGGACGATACGAAAACGTATGCTAATCAATAAAACTTTGCTCTGCCGTCTTTTACAGGGCAGGCGATTACGGAGCTGATGCCTCTGTTCAACCTTTGGGCAGCATGCAACGCACAAGGTACTCACTCTCTTCAAGGAATTATCATGTACTAATTTTATGCTTAGTGCGAGCGTATCAAAGGTGTTCTTTGAGCGCTAACAACAATTTTTCAGAATTATATTATCAGTTGATTGATTGATTTCTGGTGTTTTACGTCCAAAAAACAGCTGTGAGAGACGCCGTAGTGGAGAGCTCCGGAAATTTTGACCACCTAGGCTTCTTTAACGTGCACTGATGGGCCTCAACATTTCGCCTCCATCGAAACGCAGCCGCCGCGGCCGGAATTCGATTCCGCGACCATCGGATCAGCAGCCGAGTACCCTAACCACTAGGCCACCGTGGCGGAGCTATTGCATAATCAAGGAAGGTCCGATAAACCACACGGGCGTTCCATGGGGAGATAGCGATCTTTAATCTTTCTCGCCTTCGGTTCCCCCCCTACGGGCGGTGTATCTAACCGCCAACATCTGCACTTATCGCTTATCATTACACACGCCCTATTTCAATATTTTTATAATGCAATGAAATGGCTTAAGCTCACCACGATTTAGCAACTTTGTAATACGCACCGTAGCCGAGGGGGGGTCTCTATGCCTGTTTCTACGCAGACTACATAAAATAACCCAGGCAGCACGCCAACACAGGACTTATGTAGGCGTGAAGTCGGCCAAAGTAGGCAGCGATATCGGGCCTAAGTCGGCAAATCGCGCTCGCGCTACTTTCACCCACATGTGCCCGATGACGGCCAGCCAGAATGGCGCCACTGTGGCGAAGCCACCATGGGTCGAACTTGGCCAGCCAGAGTGGGCGAAATTTGGCTAGCCAGAGTGGGCGAAATTTGGCCAGCCAGCATGGGCGAAATTTGGCCAGCCAGAATGGGTCAAATTTGGCCAGCCAGAATGGGTCAAATTTGGCCAGCCAGAATGGGTCGGATTTGGCTAGGCAGCATTGGCCGATGTTGCGGGCGTTCAGGCTTTTTTGGCGTGTTGTCGGCCCCGCCGACATCGGGAAACCCCTTGCGCGACCGTTCACAGCCACTATGGTGTTTGTAGTTTACCCCACGTGTGTCGCGCCGTTTGGATTGCGATAATTTTATTTTTTGTTTTCACATTTTCGAAGGACCAACAGTAGTTTGTGTAAATGTGCCTCTCATGCATACGCGAAAGCTTCATTAACACAGTAATAAGTGGGGCTAAGTGGATCCTCTGTAGTTTTTATTAATGCGTTCTCACCAAAACAAATAACACAACAAGAGAGGTTTATAGGGAAAAGCACTATTTCATTTATTTTGTGAACTCTGCATTGATAATATGCTATTCTCGTGTTGCACCGTCGTAGTGGAAAAGCTTCGGCAAGGGTGGAACCTGCGGGAAAAGGCGTGAAAATTAGCACAGCTGTGGAGCACATCAGCACTATACTATAATTCCATGCAACTTATGTGCGACTCATGAACAAACGCGGAAATACAAGAAATGTCAGAAACATTCATAATCGGGCACTACTTTAGAAAATAACAAAACAAAGTCGTCCTTTTAAATATAATGAATCTATGTTCAATATCCAACCCCGAGATCTTGGTGTCGTGTCGCTTTAGATACCCAAGGGGGAAAAAACGTGAGTAAAGGATCTGTTGCAAAGCAACTTTAAAAGCGGCACATTACTTGAAATAGGTGCATCTTGCATTATAATAAATTTAATATTTTTGGCATACATCGTAAAGGATAACATGTAGACGTGAGCTAACACGACACACCCCAGGGATGGGGTCGTTAGGCAAAAAATGTTCTTAAATGATAGGTGTAAGGTGCATTATAAGCAGATATTAGAGAAGGGACCTCTTTTCAAGGCTACTTTAAAAATGCCATCGCGTGCCGAACTGCCGCACATGTCCTGCACCAAGGAGCGCGTGTTCGGTATCACATTACCTTTAAAAATACGGGCAAGGAAAGAAAATGTTACGAGACGAGAACTGCAAGTCACCACACAAAGGGTGTTTGATACAAGCACAGGATTAACTACATGAAGTAAAACTGCTTTGGGACAATGTACGTAGGCTCTTTATTCGAAAATAAAGAGCCTACGCACCTCACGACACAAATAATATATAAAGTGGAACCGGTGCTTCCACATGACAACAATATGTGCCACATCCCATTTTCAAAACTGGCCAGCAACTTACCGAATTTTGGCATCCGCTCTGCACTCTTCAGCTGTGAGTCCGCAATACAAATTCGGCGACGACACTGTAGTCTCACCAAAAGGCACAGGCTTGTGTTCATATACAACCGATGTCACAGTTGGGATGGGCATTGTCTTAGGAGGTACACTCACCAAGGAATCGCGCAATCAACTTGAATGATCGATAAATGCGGTACATGATAAACGATAAACGCGTGGACAGACTGCGTGCAGCCGCTGAAACTCGTTCTTACACCTTGCACGTTGGTAGCGATGCAGCCGCGACGAGAGAGCGCGGAGAGTTCCTCGTGGTTTCCCCCTCGGAAGGCAGCCAACGCCAGCAAAAGCAGGTTCAGAACCACATTCTTTGCAAACTGCAGATGAGCACAATGGATGTTCACGGAGGGGGCCGTGACAAAGGTGGCCAGTTCGGGAGGGGACGCGCGCCCCCCTCCCCACACACATTTTTTTTTTGTTTAGTTGCTGCTGGCTTAGCACGTGCTAGGTTGCTTCTCGGCAGAGCACGCTCGTTTTTCTTGCTTTCTTTTTTTTTGTAGCTGTCTCAAAACGTGGAAGACAGCATGTCTGTGGGGCAAACATTTTTGCACAATGGCGGGGACACCCGCCGGGACTGCATTTGTTAACTGCAGCTCAGTGCAGCCTGTGGCGTATGCTGGCACGCATGTGTTCTCTTGCCAGCTACTTGTAACACAGGATTTCGCAGAGACTGAAGCGAAATGCTGCACTGCACGCAACAAACGTAGCGAGGACGCACGGCGCCGCCATTCTGTTTGAATTCCTGCCATTTTCTTCAGCGCACGAAAGACATGCACGTTCTGCCTTTCCGCAAGACAAGAAATACTGCGATGACTGTCTCTGCGCGCCCTTCTTTTGCCCTTATTTGTTATAAATAAATGAGTTGTTAAATATCAGAATACGCACATGTGCGCTTATATCAACGCCATAGTCTCATACGAACGCCAGTGATAAATCCGACACACTGCACAGAGCATGCACTCAAGCTCGATATATTCGGCTCATTTAACCAGTACAACGTAACCGATGGCCGATGTGTAAACGAATTCGATATGTATGGAAAGAACGCAAAAACGGACGTTACACAAAAAAGCAAAAAAAGCATGAATTATACGCAATGGCGTGGACATATTAAGGAATTATAAGCCTATTGTATCTGCGTGGTAGTAGAGAGCATGGAGGTGCATTGTCTACCCGACCAGTAGACAATTATTTTCTTTTGCTGAGCTTATGCGAGCTGCGATACATGCGTTGCGCTGTACAGGAGCTGTTTTTGAAAGGATTGCACTAGTTTCGCGAACGCACTGATGAAATGTAGTGGAGGGCCACGTGGTCAACAACAGCTTGACTTAGGACGGCTGGTTTATGCTGTAACCCTGCTCAAACGTATGAAGAAACCAGGGAACAGAAGAGAGCTTTGATTTTCAACTGATTTTTTTTTTCAGTGCATGCTTGCTGTTTTTATATAACATAAGATACGCAGATCGCCTGCACAAGAACACTCTGTGATCAGATACACTCTAGTAGAACTCACCAGAAAAGCTCTCTCTATATCAATTATAGGTGTGTGCATTTGTTTGCCACCTTTGAGATGAAAAATGCTTGCCATATCACTGCTTGGTATTTTTCGTTTTTGCTTTTTTCGCAAATGTCGTGGTCTTGACAAGAGCACTTCATTTGAATTTGCAATACAAATGGATCTATGTATTTCATGGTCCTCTCATTATAGAGCTAGCACTAGATCAGTATTTTCTCCTCGCTGTCGCAATGTTAGCTCTGTATACCGTTCTTTTGCATAAGTTGCTAAATGTCAGTAGTATAACGCCGGTGGCGAGTTTATCTCCGCTTCAGCGCACCATAATGTCGGCGCTAGACCTTTTTTTGTCCACGCGCTGTTACCTCCATAAGGCCAAACCACACGTACGCTTCTGTACGCATCCACGCACGCGCCGACGCGTGAAACTCAGCCGCGCCTGGCGCGGAATAGTGGCTTGCAACCGCACGTCGCGTGCGCCAGCGCGCGTTCACTCCGGCTATGCAGACGTCGGCGTAGCAGGTATCGCTTCGTGCCGATCTACTGATAGAGCTTCACGCTACGCGATGTAGGCCTCGCTACAATCCCGTGGCAGAGGTGGTGCCTCACAACGCCACTCCACACCACGAAGCACCGCTAGACGAACACTAGCGCGTATTCGATGGTGTCGTGCACGCTGTAGCAAGGTGCACGATAGGTCGCGCACGACGGAGTGTGACCATGCCCGCAGTGACGGGATGCAACCGAGCCCATTAAGCGCTTTAGTGTGCCTAGATGTCTAAATTGTGGTCGAAAATAAATACGTGAGTACAAGCGTAATTGTAATGCATAGACACTTGCTGAATAAACACGAAAAGGAACGAACAAACAATCTGAATTGGCTACTATACGTCGGCCGAACTGGTACAGGAGTAAAGCCACGTCATAGTTGCGTATGTACAGGACTCCAAACGCGCGTGGGACGCGTGAAATGAGCGCAGATATCAAGCCGGGCTTGTTCTCCGCGCCTAGACGCGCCCAGATGCGCCTGCGCCTTGTACGCATGCGCAGTTACGCGAATGAGCGCGCGCAAGTAAGCGCACGCGCATCGCACGCGTCTTAGAAGCGTACGTGTGGTTGGGCCTATATGCCTTTTCCTTCCATAGGTTGCTAAATGTCAGTAGTATAGCGCCGCTTGCAACTGTTTATCTTTGTTTGAACATATGAGTGCTGGTTATGCCCATCGATGTATGCACGAACTAGTTCAATTTCTATGAATTTAAATTTTCTGACATGCGCGCTGTCAGATAATTTTCCACCGTGCTTGTCGATCCTTCTGGCTAATGTTAACTGTTGCGCCAGCCTGTTTCGCTAAGTTCCCGCAAAACAGCCTATAGATGTATATATGAATAGTTTATATGCGTGTTTTTTGTGTGCCCTGTTTATTAAAAACAATGCGCGCGAACATATATATAATGTCATATATGCTGCTCAAAACGCACGTGCGCTATGTTCCGGCACTGAAACGCGTATACATGAATATATGAAGCTCAACATCTTATTCTTACGTCGAATCTCTCAAGTGAATTTCGGTCATCCTTGTGTCGATCGGATCTCTATTGTTATATACAGCAGGCTTCCAAAGAGGCCCGGCCGATATCAACCATGAAAGGCTGCGGCGTAGTCGACGTTGCCTCCAGGACAACAAAAATGACTCAATGTCTCCTGTGAAATAATCTTCCTGGGCAAATATCGCGCCAAATTCGCCATTCTTCAGGTGATTCTGATGAGCGGCAAAATCGGCGCCACATTTGCCGGAGAAAGTTATCGGCTAGCCGACGGGGGCTTTAAGGTGGCATACTTGGCACAGTGTTGCCGATAAATGGCGTCGGCCAGCCCATATTGTCTGTAGAAAGGCAAAATCGGCGCCATAGTTGCCGTTGAAAGCCATCGCCTCAGCCGATGTCGGCAGTAACGCGGCATAAGCGGCCCCATGTTGCCGATTACAGTAGACGGCCTGCCGATATCGGCGGGGCAGCGGCTATAGTAGCCCGACGTTGCCAGTCATTGACGGCGGCGTGGCCGATACTGGCTCGCTGTCGGCAACATTAGGCCGTGGATGGGCCGAACTTTGCCGCCATAAAACCAATATCGGCCCTACGTTGCGTGCTGCCTGGGAAGTTGATTTCACAGTCAGGTGACACGACAAAGCTAGGTGGCAGACTAATCAGATCTAATATGCACCCTGTGTGAACGAATTGTAACGGATTGTAACCTGATGCCTTCAAGCGCATCACCTTGATTGCAGTGATCCTCCCACCCAAAACAAGAGCAACCGAGGCTCCGTATTCGAATTGTGAAAGTTCGCTTAAAGATCTGCTCCGCTGCTGCCAACAACTACCCGGATCAATCTGAGTACGGATGATCTGTTGTTCGATACTTCTCGAAGTTAGACACGACTCTTTCATCTGACGTCTTTACCTTTCAGTGGCGCTTTAACAGAACACAATATTCTCAAATGCTGTCAACGATTCCATTCTATTGCTTGCGCATTGCCTAAAGCAGTGCAGATTCTAGAACTTGCGTTATGAGCCATAATGCTAGAATATACGATGAAGCATGTCTTAAAGCCGTCGCATTTCACTCAAGGGACGCATTCTCTTTGATCGAGTACGGTGCCCACCGCTATCCTAGTACTTTGAGCGTTTTCCGGAGCCAGGTTTTCCCAACAAATATTTCAAATTTTATGGGCATTTCCGCGGCACTTTTCTTTGTCACAACCGGATCCCTACGTAAATGAATAGTTTAAGGGTGCGTTAAGGTTAGTCGCAATGTATGCGGAGAACAACCTCCCAGAAAACACGCTCAATGTGAATAATATACGATATGATGCGCTGCATCTCATGCTGGGTACTCCTTTCAGTGTTTGAAGCGCAGCTATGCTCCTTGAGGTAAATTAGTTTTCATATTTCCCATTTCATGTTTTGTAATTGCTCAAAAAAAAAGGAAATGCAGGTTTGTTCAGAGAAGTACATTTCCCTAATGACCTTTAAACCTATTATATTAGCAAATACACACAACAATATATGAATCCGGTAATTTGGCATCTGCACTCGAAATAATTTCTATGCATGGCAATGACTACGTAAAATGAGTACACAGCGATTCTGGTAAAATGCATCTGTCTTCCTTTTTTTCTCGGCTTCTATGCTTATTAACTCCCGTTGTTAAGAATTAAGTGGAAGGGCTGTGCATGTTTACACGGTAACTTCAGCAGGCGCTGTGTTGACGATGGTGCTAGTTTTACAAACTCCTCATTGCAGATGTGCTTCTGAACATGACGCTTATAGGTGTTGCATATGTTTAACACAAAATAGTTACAAGCTTGTTAAGCAAATGAAAATAATTTTTGATTAGGCATTTTCATTTTCGGTATAACAACGCCCGTCTCTTCAAAATGGATAGAGTTACGCCTCGTGAGGCAGGTGGTTTAAATTTATGGCAACTTCAACTTTAACAGGACAGCGGTAAATGCATAGCCATAGAAACATGGCATGCCATGTGTATTACAACTTCAACGTGAAGCAAAACCTGCATCTCTGCAGCGACCGCCTGTTGCAATGCCGTCTATGGGAGGTTTATTCCGTAATCTTCCGGCAACATTAAAAACCTCCTCACCACAAAATAATCTTACACAACAGCGTCAGATCAGCAAATGCTAAAGCATTTCATTTCGGTATGTGCTAAGCAAGCGGTAGGTAGGGCACGCAAGCTTTTATAATATACATATATAAAAGAGGTGCTCACTTGAAAAAGTTAACATCGTAGGAGGCCGAAGTTTTTTTTTTTTTTTTCTTTTCCATGTTCCAACTTCTTAGTGTGACAGCAGCTATTGTATTTGTCCGAGTGTGTCACAAGGTGAGACGTGTCCACGTTGTTCTTTAGGCGACGAGGCCTATCTTTGGTTCATTCGTCATGACTTCAATATCCAAACGCACAAAGTCGTTAGTCACGTCGCAGAAAAAAAGCTACTCTCCTGCGAAATATCTGAAACATCGATTGACGTAGTTGTTTTTTGCCCAAGTGGCTAGGGCTAAAGCGCTAATATAACGTATCCAAACAAAGTGACCAAGACGAGTGACCGCTCTGAGTTCTAGCTGCTGCCAGCAGTCACGACCATACCACCTGGCCCGATCAATAATGAACTTCACTAAGCTACTTTGCCGAACCGTATTGGGAATGCACATTCAGCTAGAGCGTCCATCCTAAGGCTGTGCATACGCGGCCTTTGATCGATTGCCTCAAACTTCTTCAACCCAGTCTGCTTCTCTCAGGCGCCACCAATAACGATGATCTAGCGGGCACCCTGAAATCGCTGGGCATCGACTTGAAGACGAAGGATATGGTCAATGCCGACGGTGTGCTGAAGGCCGCGGGTACCTTGCTGTATAAGCTGAACAATGCACCCCTTCTTACGGTGGAGCTGAGCACGCACCCTATGAACGGGACTCTGAAGCTTCTTGCGGTAGGTCTTTGTGTTTTTGTTCCTTTTTTATTAAGTGGAGCTTGTGCCTAACAGTGCTGAACCTGGGACCTCGCAACTTTCGTTATCTCAAATGATTCGTATAACCCATGTGCGTTGCCATCTCCTACGAAGAAACTCGGGGCATGTCTCACTACCAGCACAGCATGCAATTGCAAGAGAGCTTACACCTTTATTATCAACCTTGACCGCATTAGCTGTAGATCCGGTTCCGACATATGAAACCAAAGTAAAGCACAATGTGTATATCGCCTATTGTCTCGGAAGGCGCAGGTGCGTTCTTGAGATGAAGCATTATACTTCTTCAGTTACGTTTCTAATTTACATGCTCTTTATTTATTTATTTATTTATTTATTTATTTATTTATTTATTTATTTATTTATTTATTTACATATAGTGCATGCTAAATACTTGGCTACGGCAGGGTTGCTGTATGGAAGTACACTGCGTTTTACATATCGCTCACGCTATCCCATAGCGTTTGCAAATTCATTTCTAGGATATTCGCCGACATTTCCAGGTACAATACTTCAGTGCTGTTAGTATGGAGAAAAAGCTGTTTATATTGACATATATACGTTAAAATGCCGGCGCAAGACGTAAGAACGTAAGAGCACCAAATTGAAGGCATGAAAATTGAAAAATGAAAGGTAGAATAGTAGCAAATTTAAAATTTCTACAAAGAATTTATGAACAAATCGCAAGGTACGATTTAAAACAGGGAATGTCGCGGGAGCCAACGTTTCGACAAGCGGACTTGTCTTCGTCAGGGCGGCAACTGCCTTCTCCAGCGTTCGTTTATGTACGCCTTTGTACACCCTCCCCCGTCCTCAGAAAGAGAGGAGGAGAAGAGCAGCACGTGCGAACATACACACACACACAAAAAAAAAGGGGGGGGGGGGGTTGGGGTGCAAGGGTATTTGGGTGACAGGTGTTAGCGTGACTACTATAAATGGCAAGAGCGAAAGTTTCTAGAGAATCCGCTCTTGTACATATTGTCCCCCTCCTCCACCCCGTACCACCTGCCCCGCACCAACAATGCATTTCATGGAAAGCATGGGGCTAAAAAAAGGTAACTACACTGTTTAACGTCCTTGTTCTCCTGGAACTGGATGCGGGCTCAGCACCTGAAAGTAGACTTTCTGGGAGAAACATTGTTAGCTTGTGCATACCTCACCCTTTTGTCGTCTTTGTTAACACTCTTCCGTATCTAATGGACTCAAGAGTTCCCTTTGAAAGGTTTATGCCTGTAGGTTGGAGAGTATTGAACCTGTATATGAGATACGATTCCCTGTATTTTCTGTCCCTCGGCGAGCGGAAGTTTCCTTGGAGTATGTAGAGTTTCAGTTCATCGAAATTATGACCTGTCATATTAAAATGCTGCGCCACTGCCTTCGGCAGGTTATTCGCGGTGTCCGCGCGGTGCCCGTTTAATCTAACATTGATTGGTTGACCAGTTTCGCCGACGTACTGCTTGTGACAGAGTGAACATTCCAACATGTAAATAACGTTCGAACTAGTGCAAGTGAAACTTGATTTTACATGATGGACATAGCCACTTCCCGTGCTTTTAACTTTAAGATCATTTTGAATATGCTTGCAAGTCTTACATCTGGGACGGGAGCAAGTTATTACGCAGGCGGTGTGCTGAGGGTTTACTTTGGCATGTACTAGCAGGTCTTTAAAGTTTCTATTACGGCGGTAGGTGACTCTTGGTATTTCCGGAAACGCTTTTCTAAGGCGATCGTTGCTTGTTAGTATTGGATAGTATTTCCGAAGAGTATTATTTATGTTTGGAAGCGAGTTGGAGTATTTCGTTATGAATGCTAGCGGCTGGTTGGCCTGCGCTTTAGGGGCTCTTTTTTCTAGCGCTGGTGTCCTATCTAGTTGAAGCGCGTCATTGTATGCCTTGTTGAGAGCGTCGCGCGGGTGATTTCGTTCAGCTAAGGTTGCCTTTAAATTGCGGATTCTCTAGAAACTTTCGCTCTTGCCATTTATAGTAGTCACGCTAACACCTGTCACCCAAATACCCTTGCACCCAACCCCCCCCCCTTTTTTTTGTGTGTGTGTGTATGTTCGCACGTGCTGCTCTTCTCCTCCTCTCTTTCTGAGGACGGGGGAGGGTGTACAAAGGCGTACATAAACGAACGCTGGAGAAGGCAGTTGCCGCCCTGACGAAGACAAGTCCGCTTGTCGAAACGTTGGCTCCCGTGACATTCCCTGTTTTAAATCGTACCTTGCGATTTGTTCATCGATTCAAGCATCCATCTTCCCCTGAGCTTCTCTTCTAGTTTGGATTACAAAGAATTTAAGTATTCACCGCGCGGTGTTTCACGAGTGTGGTTATACTGGTGTAGAAAAGGTTTAAAGTGGCTGAGGAGTAGTTCTCCTAACCCCGGATTCTAAGTCTAACCATCTTTTTTTTTCTTTTTGTACAGGGCGTAAGAAATTTGTCCCTCTTTTATCATGATTCCGTGTGATTCGGGCATACATTACAAGAGATGTTTAAGGAACTTAAAGTTAAAAGCCTAGTCCGTTTTGGATCAGAACGTGAGGGCGCTGTGAATAACGAAGAGGGAAATAACCATAATAAATCTGCTGCCTTTACATTTTTCCAGCTTAGCACAGTACAGCCTATAATATTAGAGCTTACAATGTCTTAACGTAGGATAATGTGTAATAGCCGGGTTCACTTGCGTGTAGTATTGCGTCCCCACCCCTGTTGCTAGACTTTCATTCATTAACCAAGGCGAGAAATTTCGCTTGTCCTTCAAAGGAAATGTCTCACAACACTCGAGGTGCTTTGGTGCAAAGCAGAAACTTCGTGAGTCTTGATGTACCTTCTTTTCTACTACAGCAATCGCTGCAAATTACGCGAAATGAAGCCAGATCTACTAACCTGAAGTTTGTTTTATTTTTATTTTTTTTTTGAAAGAAGCAAAACCCTGGAAACCAAAAGTGGGCGAGATTTCACGGGAGCTTAAGGTACACATAGTTTCTTTTATTTATATAGCAACTGTAATCAAAGCGGACAAATTCCAGACTGTAACATGGACTGCAAAACAGGTTTAAATAAAAAAAAAATGAGCCCAGTACTGTATCTACTTGAATCGAAGGTAGCGAGATTCACTAATCCAGTGCGTTGTGTGAGGAAAAGGCGTGCAGAACACGGACAGAAGATAAGAGGAGTGAACAACACGAACACGGCTTTCGCATTTTCCATTCCTCTTCCCCTTGTATCCGTACAAAAACACGGACACAAAAGAAAGAAGAATGCATGCCTTATCCTTTCATAATATATCCCTGACAATTCGCTCAGCTTTGTGTTTTTTCAACCAGTGCTGTGTGTATTCGTGACCCAAACAACAAATATAGCCGCATCCAAGATGTTCGACCTGTACCAGTTGCCTTGTTATCGTGCTTCTTGATGCTTCTTGTCAGATAGACGGTACATTTCAAATGGAAAACTGCGGAAATGAAGAGACTAGAGGCCGGTCGATTCCTAAAAGAAGTGATCCTAAACGGCACGCCTTCGAGTGGCCAAAGAGGAAGAAAATTCCGAAGTGCGTTCACAAGGAAAAAAACTTCAGACTTAATAAGGGCTCTCCTGTCGGCAAGCTCAACAAAAAGCTTCAGAGATAAATTCCGAGCGCCCCCAAAGGCACAGCCCCGCATCCCAAAGATGCAGGCCCATTAGACCCAACCAGTAGAGAATGCAGCCAGCGTAAAGTATTCAGATATTGCTGACGCGCTGATATGCCGACCTTTTTCGGGTATGCAGTGCTACCGCAAACGAAATAGTGGAAACAAAATGAACCAATTATTGTCTGACATGTCTATAAGAACCAAATCTAAACTTTACTCCTGGATTACGGCGCTAGTGGGCCACATACAGTTGAACTGCAACATAGTTTTGACGTATTTTGGTGGCATGAGTGCAATGGGAAAAAAATTGAACAGCCTCGACCATATTTCCAGTAGCAAACACGCGCGTTTTTCTCCCCTTTGCTTAATCTGGACTTGGCTCTTCCAGAAAAAGAAAAAAGATCACCTCGAATGTCGAATATATCTCGTAATAAACACATACGCTCGTAAAAACTCCACAAGAAAAAGGTCTTAGAACGTAGGATATTTTGCACGAAATCATTCTTCATGCTCACTCATTTGGTGGTTTTCTGGCTGTCCTCTGTATCACTTTGAAAATAGTGTGCGTCTCTGTATGTTCACATGATAATGTCAGAATAAACTTGGTAATATGCGAAAAGTTTCCATCGCTGTTGGCGGCGTATTTACATCGCATGTATCACATCGCTGTTGGGTGCATAATATGCAAGTGTGTCTGGTAACCTTCGTGGTGCCGTAATTTCTAACGAGAAATTTATGTTGCCTCGATCAAACACCCAAACGTGGTAATTACTAAAAGCACGCTAGCTGATTTTACACTTAATACAACAAAAATACTTACAACGCACTTAAGCGAAGCAGAATGCCGAAATGCAAACATTTTCATAATATTTATGCTTTAGGTAGTGTTAATCATTGCAGAGTCAGCGATGCCTGCTGTGAAAATGAGGGACACGCAATCCAACTGTTTTAAGACCTACTCCGCCCCTCCTTTCCCGGTATTTAAAGCACAATTAGTGAATGCCTTGCAATCCCCTCGCCCTTTACAACCGCAGTCAGCAAGAAAAATATTGCTGTCACGTTTTGCGCTCTCCTCAAAACACGCATATTTTTGTATAGGTACGCAATTTTCTTTTCCTGTTCCTAATCCATCATTATCATTACTCACATGAGTATTACATATACAGGCATCGTTCCCGCACCCGCGTCTCTGTGAATTCACACATACTTAAGTACACAGCAAAAAGATACTATATAAATAAAACCCTCTCACATGTTTCCTTGCGTTCTATTAAGACGTTTCTTTAGTAACGGCATTACTTTCTGTCGGGACTGAACGCACTCTTCATTGTTGGATTCTGCAGATTGAGGAGGCCGATGGTATCGTAAGCAGGGAAGACCATAACATGACCGTGTTGAAGGATCTTGCTTGCAAGTTTACGCAAGCCGTGGGACTGCACGAGAACGCTGACGCACTCTGCCACAGCTTGGCACAAATCGGCTTTGACCTCTTCAACGTGAGTAGCTTTAGTACTGCGTTGCAGGATGAGACCTTGCCACCTGCCTTTATCGAGAGAAGTTAGGAGTGCGCACAAGTGAATTTTTTTCCAGACGGAACTGAATATGAATCGAAAAGGCCACAAAACAAAAAGATCCGACGGTTAATACTTTTGAAGTAATTATTGAGTACTCAGAAGCCACATCCACAATTATTAAAAATGCTGTTAGCATCCAGGTAATGATAATTCGAGCAATTACAGCGGCATCGGGCAGGACGAATAAATGGAATGTTGTTAGCGTTTACAGAACTCTACAGGGAGTTTTAACAGCGGCGGCATATTGACATTCATGACAGTGTATATCGTTGTATGCCTTCCATCGGCCCTTGAGCTGTGAAACTCTTAATCATGGCCCGCTTCCCGATTTGTGTAGCCCGCTGCATTGCGTATACACTCGTAATTTATTGATATACTATGCCGATGGTAATAAAATTTAACGTAATTGTGGAACCATTTTTTTTTTGCGTAATGGGCGGCTGCATTTCCCATTCTGAAATATCTGTACGTTTTCAAAAAACGCTTGTACGTATACCAATTGCGATAGTTAGATTCAAATACAAGATAATACGACTCTGTGCACTAATGTGGTTCCATATTCTAAATCTTCGAATATTCGCACCTTCATATTGGAGCGGTTTTATCATTCACTGGCATTCTGAGACGCTGACGCATTGAGAAAGAAGATTGCGTGCATAGCCGATTTAGTTTCGGGCTGACTTAGGCGGGTTGCTGTGATTTGCAAGAGGTACAAGACTTGAACAGCGCGCAAGAGAGATAAAACTTTAATGCCGTCAGTTACGGAGGTAGGTTATCCGCCAGGTCGAGCCTCGTAGCCACGTCCTCTGCTCTCAGGTGAGGGTGTGGCCAGGAGATCAATAACTCCATGCACCCACTCGTGCAGAAATTATTAGTCGGTAAGCATTGGTCGAAGTGAAATTGCCGAGAAATTGAGGAGCCGATACACCGTGCGTCCGATCGTTCGCAGAGTTCGCCTTGCGTCCTGAACAGCGCACACGAAAACCGAATAGCGAAGCGAGGAGAAACAGAGAAACGATTACCTCGAGTGAAGTTTGATGTCGGAATACAGACGCCCATGCGGAAAAATGGGCTACTGCGTAACTGCGCGAAAAACGAAAAAAAATTACCATAGGCAAAAACTGAGTCACATTCCTGGGGAGAAACGCAAAGACAATAGGGAGCTTTAGCAGCGGCAGCCCACCGTACGGTAAGTACGGTAATACAGTCGTACTTGGCACGTAGAAAATTGAGCTTCCGAAGGCTTTACCAGCCAGTTTTATCATCTGACGACGTTTCCATACTCACCGAGCAACTAGTGCAGGTCTTTCCGACTAAAATACCCACGGGCAGACCATGACGGTACGGCATTACCGGCATTGCCCCGTACGGTAAGCCGGCGCTGCTAAAACTGTCTAATCGAGTTCCTAGGCGGAAAGGCATGCTAACGCATAAGCGTCACCAAGACGGGCCGTCTCGGCCGCTTCAACAATCTCTCTCGCGAGCTGATTATCGCTCTTGAAAAGAATCGCGGTTGCATTGCACAGCACGAGGCACCCACAGTTTTTACAAAGTGCACGGTGTTGCCACTCTGCACGATGCAAAGTGCTGCAAGAAGTACGTGGGCGAAACTTCAAGGTGTATCAGAGTGCACTCTATTAGCTTGCCGGACGAAAGTGATAGACATTCTTAGTCCCGGGTACTCGAGTAGCTTTTCGTACGGAAAGTCTCGGTTCTATTGTACTCCCCTTATGGGTGGCGGGGACAACAACACCACGCAAGAACTGGGCGCCCATAGCGCTTGGGGGCCTAACGACAAAACTCGCTCATGTCCGTGCCTTTTCGCCGTTTCGTCGATGTCATCTGGGCATAAGGCCTATAAAGCTTTTTTCTCACTAATTAAAGTTATCAGTGCCTTAAACGAACTGCTGTGCGCCCAGCCAGTGAGGCTATTGCCTTGAAGCACGTATCGAGTCGGCGCTATATCGCCAATCTTTAGCACGGTATACCCTTGTATAGCCTAGTAACAGCATCTATTTATCGCGAGCCTTACCGGTACTCACCTACGAGGAAGAAACTTGGAGGCTAACTATGAGGGTTCAGCTTAAGTTGAGGACGACGCACCGAGCTATGGAACGCAAAAAGGTAGGTGTAACATTAAGGGACAAGAAGAGAGCGGAGAGGGTTAAGGAAAAAACGCGTGTTAGGGACATATTGATAGGAATTAAGAAGAAATCGTGGGCGGGCCATGTAATGCGAAGACAAGACAACCGTTGGTCATTAAGGGTAACAGAGTGGGTTCCAGGAGAAGGCGAGCGTGGCAGGGGGCGGCAGAAAGTTAGGTGGGAAGGTAAGATCAGGAAGCTTGCGGAGATAAATTGGGCCCATTTAGCACAGGACAGGGATAATTGGAGATCTATGGGAGAAGCCTTTGCCGTGCAGTGGCCGTAGACAAGCTGATGATGATGATGATGATGATTTTGTCGGGCGTCTTTATAAGTATGATGTTTTCGTTTCTCGCGTGTCTGCAGGCTTCCACCGAGAATATGCCGATTTCCGACCGGATGATGAAGTATACCTTGGTGCCCTACAGCAACATCTCGATGTTGAAACCGGTACTGTATGTCATGTTTGCATTGTAAATTTTACATTAATGCGTATCGTAAATTTCATTTGCTACAAATGTTCGAGGCGCTTTCAGTGCCACATGAATATGCGACATAGTCGACGTTTCGGTCAGGGCCTGACCTTTATCAAAACTGTATTTTTTTTTCTCCTGATCGTTTATATGGGCATAATAGAAAGGGCGGAAACTGTTGACTTGGTGGTAGGGGAAAGATGGAAGGAAGCAGAGGGGCGCAAACATGTTCTGTTCGAATACGCGTACGGCAGCAATTTTGAGGAAGCGGCGGCGAGGGATAGAGGTAATAGGCAATGTGACGGGCTCCACGAGAACACTGAAAACAAAATAGAGTGCTCATCGGTGCACCGCATCAAAGCGATCGAGGGAAAGTCATGAAATGAAATGAAAGGATGTGTGTAAATGAAAGCATGGGCAACCCTATATGTTTTCCTAGTGGCAAAAAACTCGTTTATGAAGAAGCCACATTCCACTCCGACGCACTTTCTTTTGTGTCCTTTACTCTTTGCACTAGAATAACGATACCTCGTGCTTGAAAGCGGTTCTGCCTTTCTGCCACCTATGAGTGTACCATGACTAGTGGTGGCTTATTATGTTTTCTGCACGTGCATATGTGAGGACCCCACGTGCTCACACGTGCGCCCCCGTTCCGTGGGCATGCTGTGCTTATAGACAGTGGCCCGCGAAGTTATCCCACCCAAGGAAGTTAAAAAGATTTTTTAAACCTCCTTGATCTCACATGGCAACAACTCCCATGTGTGTTGCTCTGCCTTTTTGCACGTGTGCTATCCCCACATGTGGACACCTGCACCTCCTTTGAGTGCGATGCTCCAGCATGTTGTCTTGACTGACAGCCACGCGCGACATGAACTCACCCCGCAACACCTGCGTGCATTACTCTGCTTTTGTGGGTATTCACTGGAAGAAAATACCAGACAACAACGGCTTGAAAACGACGGTGCTCTGTCGTTTTCAAGCATCCAGCAAAGTGACAGAAGCGCACCGGTACCATAACATGGACTTTGAGATCTGCGCGTGCCGCCAACCTTCGCGACTTAACCGCCAGGCGAAGGGTGCATGCGCTGTCGCGCCATGCAAAAGGTGGGATAACTGATCTGATGTCACTGCTGGGTTGGATATCGGTTTCGGTGTCGCGCTTTTTTGGAATTTAAAAATTATTTTCGCATTTGCTGAGCATTTCTTCTATTAGGAGTGTGACAGGAGCCCGTCAGGAACATAGAACCGCCATTACCTCACGCTACGCACTCAGTTTTGGAGTTTCTGTTGTGTACTGTCATTTGGTACGCCTGATAGCTAAGTCACTGAAAGACTTGGGTCTCGTAGAACTTGTAAGTGCGATTTTCTTTGACAGTTCTTGGAGATGATGGAAGGCTCCAGTGGTTACACGGGCGACGACAAGACGGTACTTCTCAAGAATTCTGGCCAGCTCGACGTAGTCAAAGCTCACTTGAAGAAGTCACCGTGAGTACGCTTTGCCTACAACAAATTCTCTCTACTAACCAATCATATTTATGTATTGGAAGACTTTTATAACTGCTCATGTTCTACAACTGGAAATTACAATGTCAAGCTACCTCAGAGCTCGTTGCAGAATAGTGAAATAAACTATAAATAACTGCGGATAGCTCTGCTCATTTGTGGGACACAGAAAACAAGATTCCGTCTTATTCAAAATATGGCCAGCGTTGCAATGCTGTGAATGCAGACGCCATTGGTCCCATTTGCGCTGCTCACTTTTCTTGCTCACTATAGAGCAGCAGATTTACTGACACTCCGCAGAAGTAGGCCGACATCAAAGATAAATGAATGGTGCTATGGACAAAGAGCAATCTGATGATATGTAACTTACGTACGTGAAGTTCACGAACAGTAAAAAATAACTGGCTCACTCTTCAAAATCAGTTTGGTAATTTTGTCTGAGGACAATACTCAGAATAAATGGAATAATATGCCTTCAAAATTATAGTTAGAAAGGTAGAAAATGCGAAAAATTATTATCTGTTGTGTGCATAAGTACAGTCAGGGTTGTTCGTTTTCGAGTCCAAATCGATTTTACCCGACCCTCTTACAACCGGCACGTTCTGCTAAACCCGATTTCTACCCGAATTTCCAAACCCCACAGAAACCCGTTTTTAACAACGTAGCTGTTTAAACTTGGCAGAGCTCCGGCGTTCAACGCTGAAGTTCTACGGGCATGTGTCACAGAAAGCGGGCGTGTGCAAAGCAGCTCTGCGCAACCACGCGTAGTATAGTGTAGCAACGGGGTGGGAAGGGCAAGTAAGGGTGAGAAGGAGTGCAGAAGGGAGTAAGAAGCGAAGGAAAGGAGGAGGAAAGCATGGCATAGCCTTGTATTGCATAGTTTACGTGCTACAGAATGAAAGTATGCGTCGAGAAGCTGTTAGCATATAACAGCCATACACAGTATAGTATAGTATAGTATTTAATTGTATTAACCGAAACGTGGCTCAGCAGCAAAGTATCTAGCTCGGAATTCTTTCATTGTTATGAAAAGAATGTTGTCTTCCGCAGTGACCGGTCTGACGAAATGGGTGATCGTGTTTTTACTCTCAATCGACGAGCGTTCGGATTACTAGTGTATACCAACCACTTCGAATATTGAATCTGTTTGGTGTTTTCTGAATATAGATTTCAAAAAAGTGATTGTTGGTGTCTGCTGTCGTTCCCCTTCCAGTGAAACGTCGTTCGTCTATATCAAATAAAGTTTCGCATATCCCAAAGCGCAGTCGTACTTACGGGTGATTTCAATTATCCGAATATTGCTTGGTCGCACACATCCCCTTTTTCTAGCCCAACCTCCGCAGAAGCGAACCAGCTTATCGCCAGCTGCATGGATTTCGGTCTAACACAAATCGTTACTTCACCCACACGTGGTACCAAGGCTTCGTCCCTCCTAGACCTAGTAATTGCAACACCTGAAGATGCCACGTCATCTGTAATTCATATACCAGGCCTGAGCGAAGACGACATGCTGAG